>WOXC01004265.1:0-395846 GCA_011680675.1 Gymnobelideus leadbeateri | reverse complement strand
TACCTTCCACTTCACTTTTGTATACATCCAATTATTCAAAAGTTTTTTCCTTATATCAATTCTCTATTTTCCTTTTTGACACTTCCACCTATTACACCTAATTCTTCCCTCAGGGAACAATCTGGAAAATTTTAATCTTCTTCTATACTGCAGCAAAGGCATCTAGATAGCACAGTATTGGAGCTGGAGTTAGGTCATCCCTAGTTCAAATCTGGCCTGAGACACCCACTAGTTTTGCGACCCTGGGCAGATGATCTCCTTCTACATTCGGTTCCTCATTTGTAAAATAGGAATAAAAGCACCCACCTCCCATACTTGTGAGGATTAGATGATATATTTGTAAAATATTTGGCAAACATTTAAAGTAGTATATAAATGCTACATATTATTGTTGTTGGTTTTTTTTAACCGTTTAGCTATTTCAAGGCAGTTATCATGTCTTGATTACTTCTCTTCACCATATTAAAACAACATCTTCAACTATCCTTTACGTGGAATAAACCAAACATCCTTGCTACCTACCCCCTTCAGAAATCTCTCTGTCTAGTCAATGACTTTCTATTAAGTGGTACCCAAAACTTAACAAAACACATTAGGTGCAAATAAATGACAGAGTACATGAGGGCCATTTACTAATCATAATGGTAATAATAATGAAAGCTAAGGTATATTCTTATAGTGTTTGTTATATGCTAGGCCCTGGACTAAGCATTTTACTGCTTTGATCCTCCCAACAATCCTGGGAAGTAGGTGTTATGATTATTCCATTTTACAGATGAGGCAACCAAAGCACCCATATGTTAAGTAATCTGCCCAAGGTCACACAGTAAATGTGTTTGAGGACAAATTTCAACTTGGGTCTTCTTAACCCCAAGCCCTCTGCCCTATCTCCTCTGCTACCTAACTGCACCTCTCCTAATGCAATCCATGATCCCATCAACTTTTTGGGCTAAAGGTGGGTAAAATAAAGGATAGAACCACTGCTTGGATTGGGTGAAATGGTGATAACTGACAACAGAGAAGGAAGGACTATTCAGTTTTTCTTGTTTATCATTTCATTTCAAGGGAACTGACTCTTTCTGGCTAACAAGGAGTTGATAAAGAACTGATTAATAGAAATATGTATGGACGGGGTGGAGCCAAGATGGTGGAGTAGAAACAGCTCCTCCAAGCCTCTCTGCCCCCAGATTCTCCACAAACTATGTAAAAAAGGACTCTGAAAAACTTCTGGAGCCCCAGCACCCACAGAACGACACAGAGAAGCTAACCTCCCGCTGAGGACAGCCCAGCACCCTGCAGGAAGGACCAGCGCAGTGGTCTGGGAGCCGGCAGCGCACAGAGTGCAGGAGCCGAGCCGAGCCCAGGTCCAGGTCCACGTGAGCCGAGGTTTTAGCCCCAGGGCGGCAGGGCCAGCAGCCAGCTGGAGGAACCCCAGAACACCAGGAACTGTGGAGATTCCAGAATTATCAACATAGACTTGCCCAGGACAAAGTAAGAGGTTAGTGTCCTATGGACTTTGGGACCTGTATTTGGGGAATGCGTCAGCTCCCTCCCCTGGGGGCTAGAAGCCGCTGAGGAGACACGCCATTTTGTAGTTTTCAGAGGCATTTCCGGCTCCCAGCCTACAAATCGTGGGGAGATCCAGCGATCAGTCTTGGGGGGTAATCGCTCTTGCTTTAACCTCCCTGGATCTGGATTGTGATCTAGGGTGGAAGTTGTGGGTGGGTTTACAGCTTGCCAGAAACGGAAGTTGCCCCCACACGTTTGGGACGAAAATTCCTCTATCTGGCCTTAAAGCCATAGTGTGGCAACAAGCCCAAAAGTCAAGCAATTGAGTGGCAACATGCCAAGGCAAAGGAAACAGAAAAATGCAACCCTAGACTCCTATTTTGGGGGCATAGAGCGGGAAAAGGACTGTGAGGTCAGAAGTCCTGCTCCAAAAGCCCCAGGGGAAAACATGAGCGGGTTGCAGGCCATAGAGGACCTTAAGAAGGACTTTAAAAATCAAATAAGAGAAGTGGAGGAAAAATTGGGAAGAGAAATGAGAAGGATGCAGGAAAAGTATGAAATGAGGGTCAACAGCCTGACTGAGGAAAACAACACCTTAAAAAATAGACTAGCTCAAATGGCAAAGGAGGCCCAAAGGGCATTGAGGAGAAGAATGCCTTAAAAAGTCGAATTTGCCAGATGGAAAAAGAATCTCAAAAGTTCACTGAGGAGATTCATTCCTTCAGAGTTAGACTGGAGCAAATGGAAGCTAGTGACTTTATGAGAAATCAAGATGCTGTTAGATCCAAACAAATGAAAGAATAGAAGGCAATGTGAAATATCTCATGGGAAAAACCACTGACCTGGAAAATAGATCCAGGAGAGACAATTTAAAAATTATTGGACTACCTGAAAGCCATGATCAAAGAAAGAACCTAGAAATCACCCTTCAAGAAATTCTCAAGGAAAACTGCCCTGATGTTTTAGATCCAGAGGGCAAAATAGAGGTTGAAAGAATCCACCGATCACCTCCTGAAAAAGATCCCAAAAAGAAAACTCCCAGGAATATTATAGCCAGGTTCCAGAATCCCCAGATCAAGGAGAAAATACTACAAGCAGCCAGGAAGAAACAATTTCAATATTGTGGAAACACAATCAGAATAGCCCAGGACCTGGCAGCTTCTACACTGAGGGATCGAAGGGCATGGAATATGATATTCCAGAGGGCAAAAGAACTGGGAATGAACCCAAGGGTCACCTACCCAGCAAAACTGAGTATTTTGTTTCAGGGGAAAATATGGTCATTCAGTGGAATAGAGGACTTTCAAGCATTCTTGAGGAAAAAACCAGAATTGAATAGAAAATTTGACATCCAGACACAAGAAGGAAGAGATGCCTGAGAAGGTAATCAGGGAAAAGAAATCAAAAGGAACTTATCAAAGTTGAACTATTTACATTCCTATATGGAAAAGCAATAACTGTGACTGATGATATCTTTCTCACTATGAAAATAATGGAAGAAGGGGGTGTGGTCATATGAATACATATGTGAATGTGTGTGTATATGGTTACAGTTATATATGGATAGAGGGCATAGGTTGAATTTGTTGGGAAGGGAGAATACTCAAGGGATGAAATTATGAGGTGAGAGAGGAAAGTGGCAAGAGGAGATGGGGAGAGACAGGGTAGGGTAAACTATCTCATGTAGAGGGGAAGTGGTTGCAAAGGAGGGGGAGAATAAGGAAGGCTAAAAAGGCAAAACCACATTCACATTGAATTTGGTTCAGGGAAAAAATGACATACATACTAAATGGGATATCTCAACCTGCAGCAGGATAGGGAGAAGGGGGATGAGAGGAGGGATGATGGATGGGAGGGCATCCTTGGGGTGAGGGGAGGTTGGAAGTACCCCCTATAGAAGAGGGACAGGATCATGTAGGGAATGGACCAGGTGGGGGGTGGGATGAGTGGGAGGGAATTATAAGCAGCCTTGTACAATATATCTACTATGATAATGTTTTGCATAGCTAGACATGTACAACATACACTGAATTACTTATCTCCCCAGAGGGAATGGGTGACAAGGGAGGAAGAAATGGATCTGAAATTTGAGGTCTTAACATTAAATGTTTCAAATATATATAAATACTATTATTAATACTCTTTTGCTTATAATTGGGAGATAAGATGTGCAGGCATTGGGACACAAAGATTCATCTTCCTCTAATGGAAAAGTCAATGGGGGTATGGGAGAAGGTATGGGAGAGAGCAGATTGGAGGAAGCGATATCTTGTGGGACTGCTATTCTGGGAGGTTGGGTAGGGGAATAATGGGGGGAAAATGATTGTAACTCAAAATCTGGCGGAAATGAATGATGTAAAACAGAAGTTAATAAAGTATTTGTTAAAAAAAAAAAGAAATATGTATGGAGTGGTTTTATATACATACATATTTGTGTTGAATGGTACCCATCTCTAGGGTAGGGGTAGGGGGAAGAAAAGTAAAAAAAAAAGGAGAAAAATAAAAAGAAAATATATTTTCATGATAATATTATTATATATTTTAAAGGAATAGAAACTTATATATAAGTTTGCTGTTTCATGTTGAATGATTTGTTTTTGTATTCTATTATATCATGGAAATGTTTGTTTTATTCCTTAAGGTCAGAATGAAATAAAAAGGAATTGATATTCAACTACAGAGCTAGGAAAAGGCTGTTCAGGAATAAGGAGGCGATAGTTCTACTGTAATTCCCATAACATCTGGACCTATTGTTTTCAAACACAGGTGTTACAGTTTAGTAAGGACAATGATAAACTGGATGTTTCCAAGAGGATAGTAAATGGGAAATTTAAAGGCTTTGATTACATTTAATATGAGGAATAATTGAGAAATGGGTGGTGTTCAGTCAGCAGCAGAGATGACTGAACAAGGACATGACAAATATATTCTAGCATCTGAAGAAGCATGATGTGGAAAAGGGATTAAATTTATCTAATTTGGACTAGAAGGTAAAACCTTCTAGAAAAAAAGGAGTATCAGATTGAAATTTCAGAGCAGTAGCTATAAGCTTGATGTTAATGAAAAGAAAAATATAAAACTTCCTCATAAGTCCATCCTCAGGTAGTATGGGGTTACTTCTCATTGGAGTATTTATAATGAGAGGCTGGGTGATCATTTATCAGGTATGTTATATGGTAGAATTTTTTTTTTTTGCACTATTGATTTTGTTCAAAGGTCCCTTCCCAGTCTGAGATTCAGGGTTCTATAGTCTTGCCCACATGAGGTTGATTTTTAAACAAATGTATACTTTTCCATTGATTTCTACTATATTTGTTATTAGACTTGATCTATTGTTTCACTGTTGTTCTTTAGTCATCTTTCAGTCATTTCTAACTTTTCATGAGTCCTTTGGGAATTTTCCTGGCAAATATACTCTACTAGCTTGACATTTCCTTCTCCAGCTTATTTTACAGATGAGGAAACTGAAACAAATAGGGTTAAGTAACTGGCTCAGGGTCACAGCAGCTAGTAAGTCTGAGGTCAGATTTGAACTCAGGAGGAGTTGTCTTTCTGACTCCAGGCTTGGCATTCTATCCACTGCATCACCTTGCTGCCTGATAAAGAGAATTCATATATTCAGTGGTATTAAGTTCTTTACATAGATTTTTCCTTTTTCACTCATTTCAAAGCTCTGAGCAAAATATTTAACATTTTACTAATTAACACAGGTCATCATATGGGGGCTACTGGAACATTACTTTTGTTCTTCAGAAAACTTGGGTACTTTTACATTGATTCAGTGAAATCCTAGATTCATTCTATTCATGCCTACAGCATGAGGCATTTTAAGTAGATGTAACAGATAGAGATTTGTTGCTCAATTTTAATTCACAACTTTGTCACTTTAAAAAGCAGAAATGTGATATTAGAAAAATTTAGTTCATAATTGTATTTCTCACATGAAAAAGCAATTTATACAAATTGTTTCCTGAATAGAATATGAATTGGGAAAAAGAGAAAAAGAATTATGAATAAAAGAAAGAAGGTGATATATGATTTGAGGTACAACAGAAAATTAATAATAGGTTGAAAAAATTCCGATGCTTTTAGTTCAGAGTAACTTGTAAAGTTCTATCAGAGGCCATCTTTGTCAGGCTATTGTTTCTGCTACTTTCACTGTTTGGGTATTCATTAGAAAATGGATTTGAAGCATTAGGGCTTTGAGCATAATTAAATACTACAAAAATGGTATACTCCCCAAAAGAAAGCAACAACCTGGCACTTATTGAAAAGCTTGCATTTTAGGTAATGTGTTGTCCCACATTCGCAGCAGTAAAGATAATCATGGTGATTTCATTTTTATTGACTGTGTATTCAGACCAGAACTTGAAAGTTTTCTGAAGGTGGTTCTGTAAAGAATTACTTCTCCAAAATTAATAAACTTGGTATTTATTTAAAAGTAGGCTGTAAATTTCACTGGCATTTCTCACTTACTCAACAGCTATGTAGAAAATTTGCTCAAGATGTTACACCATCACCATCTTTATCTTGAATGCATTATAAAAAAAGCACATGCAGGCAACAAATGAAACTATGTTTTCAATATTCAAATGCTAGCTGAGAGAGTAAGCTCTTTGAGGGAATTGGTTATTTTATTTCTGTCTTTATATCTTCAGCATCTAGTGTAATGCCTGTTTTTTGGAGTCTGTGATTTCAGTAGTATAGGAAACTCCTTCCCCTAATGCTTGTAGGTACATGTTTGACAAGTTGGTCTTAGGGAATTAGTTGCCTAGGACCCTGAGAGAATGTGACTTGTCCAAAGCAGCATAGCCAGCATTTGTCCTAATTAGATCTTAAACTAGCATCTCCCAGTTTTGAAAACTGACTCTTCACTATGCTATGTTGCTATTTGCCTGACACATAGGAGAAGTTTTATAGATATTTGTCGAATTGGATGAAATAATTTAGAATGATCCTTAGGGATATAGTCTAACTTCATCTCTTTTCACTGCTATATTATGAAGCATGTCTGTCTTAATAGTTAGAAGACTGGGGCAACTAGGTAGTGCAATGAATTATGTACTGGTCTGGGAGTCAGGAGGACCTGAGTTCAAATCCGGCCTCAGACACTTGACATACTTACTAGCTATGTGACCTTGAGCAAGTCACTTAACCCCAATCCCCTTTCCTTCCTCTCTCAAAAAAAAAGATAAAAAAGAACATTTTTAAAAAGAGTTAGAATACCTAGTCAGAGTCCTAAATAACCACAATAAGTATCCTCTAGAAAGTCATTTAATCTTTGTGAACCTCAGTGTTATTTAAAGGAGCCATCTTGAAAATGGGGATAATCAGCTGAAATCTTTCCTTGAAAGGAAGGTGATTGTTAGAAAGGTGCTTTATAAACATAAAATGCTTTACAAGGATCCCCTATTATTAATATAATATTATAATATTAATATAATACCCCATAATTAACATAGAGACCAGTCAGTTTAGGTAACTTACTAAAAGGTGTACAGTCAGTTAAAATAGCTTTCAATGGCGTAGACTATTTATGGTTCTTAATGTTATTTTATATATCTACGATCATCTTCACAAGTAACCATGAGCTTGAAAAGGTAAGTGTCTGCTGTATTTTACCAATGAGGATAAATAGGATAAATATGCCATCAATGATGGCATAGATTTTTATGAAGTACCAAAGGTTTCATTTCATGCCAGACTTAGGACTTGAGTTCAGGCATTATGACATGAGTACAGATTGTTTCCTTTGAAAAATTCATATTTGGTTCCCCAGAAACTAACAAAATGTTGGTACATAGTAAGCATTTCTTAAATATTTGTCAACCTGTTGAGGAGTCAAGACGGCAGAGTAGAAACAGTGTGTCCAAGCCACTCTCCCCCCAGATCACCTCCAAACTATGTAAAAGGGGACTCTGAATAACTTCTGGAGCCCCAGCACCCACAGAATGACACAGGGAAGCTAACCTCCCACTGAGGACAGCCCAGCAGCCCTGCAGGAAGGACCAGCACAGCGCTCTGGGAGCCAGCAGCACACAGTGCGTGGGGAGCCAAGCACAGGTCCACCTGAGTTGCGGTTTTAGCCCCAGGGTGGCCAGGCCAGCAGCTGGCTGGAGGGACCCCAGAACACCAGCAGCTGTGGCGATTCCAGAATTATCAACATAGACATGCCTAGGACAAAATGAGAGGTTAGTGCCCTATGGATTTGGGACAAGTATTTGGGGAACACGTTGGCTTCCTCCCCTGGGGGCTAGAAGCCACTGAGGAGACATGCCATTTTGTAGTTTTCAGAGGCAGCTCTAGCTCCTGGCCTGCAAACTGTAGGGAGATCCAGCGATCAGTCTTGGGGGTAATCGCTCTTGCTTTAACCTCCCTGGATCTGGATTGTGATCTGGGGTGGAGGTCATGGGTGGGTTTCCAGCTTGCCAGAAATGGAAATTGTCCCCCAACACGTTTGGGACGATAGTTTCCCTGTCTGGCAACAAGCCCAAAAGTCAAATAATTAAGTGGCAACATGCCAAGGGAAAGGAAACCAATTAAACAGAAAAATGCAACCTTAGACTCCTACTTTGTGGACAAAGAGGATCGAAGCATAGAATAGGAGGAGGGCTGTGAGGTCAGAAATCCTGCTCCAAAAGCCCCAAAGGAAAACATGAGCGGGTTACAGGCCATAGAGGACCTTAAGAAGGGCTTTAAAAATCAAATAAGAGAAGTGGAGGAAAAATTAGGAAGAGAAATGAGAAGGATGCAGGAAAAGTATGAAATGAGGGTCAACAGCCTGACTGAGGAAAACAACACCTTAAAAAAATAGGCTAAATCAAATGGCAAAAAAAGGGCAATGAGGAGAAGAATGCCTTAAAAAGTCAAATTTGCCAGATGGAAAAAAGAAACTCAAAAATTCACTGAGGAGATTCATTCCTTCAGAGTTAGACTAGAGCAAATGGAAGCTAATGACTTTATGAGAAATCAAGATTCTGTTAAGCAGATCCAAACAAATGAAAGATTAGAAGGCAATGTGAAATATCTCATGGGAAAAACCACTGACTTGGAAAATAGATCCAGGAGAGACAATTTAAAAATTATTGGACTACCCAAAAGCCATGATCAAAGAAAGAACCTAAAAATCACCCTTCAAGAAATTCTCAAGGAAAATTGCCCTGATGTTTTAGACCCAGAGGGCAAAATAGAGGTTGAAAGAATCCACAGATCACCTCCTGAAAAAGATCCCAAAAAGAAAACTCCCAGGAATATTATAGCCAGGTTCCAGAATCCCCAGATCAAGGAGAAAATACTACAAGCAGCCAGGAAGAAACAATTTCAATATTGTGGAAACACAATCAGAATAGCCCAGGACCTGGCAGCTTCTACACTGAGGGATCGAAGGGCATGGAATATGATATTCCAGAGGGCAAAAGAACTGGGAATGAACCCAAGGGTCACCTACACAGCAAAACTGAGTATTTTGTTTCAGGGGAAAATATGGTCATTCAGTGGAATAGAGGACTTTCAAGCATTCTTGAGGAAAAAAACCAGAGTTGAATAGAAAATTTAACATCCAGACACAAGAAGGAAGAGATGCCTGAGAAGGTAATCAGGGAAAAGAAATCAAAAGGAACTTATCAAAGTTGAACTATTTACATTCCTATATGGAAAAACAATAACTGTGACTGATGAAATCTTACTCAGTATGAAAATAATGGAAGAAGGGTATATGGTCATATGAATACATATGTGAATGTGTGTGTATATGTTTACAGTGATATATGGATAGAGGGCATAGGTTGAATTTTTGGGAAGGGAGGATACTCAAGGGGTGAAATTATGAGGTGAGAGAGGAAAGTGTCAAGAGGAGATGGGGAGAGACAGGGTAGGGTAAACTATCTCATGTAGAAGAAGCAAGGGGAAGTGGTTGCAAGGGAGGGGGAGAATAGGAAGGCAAAAAAAGGCAAAACCACATTCTCATTGAATTTGGTTCAGGGAGAGAATGACATACATACTAAATGGGATATCTCAACCTGCAGCAGAATAGGGGGAAGGGGGATGAGAGGAGGGATGATGGATGGAAGGGCATCCTTGGGGGGAGGGGAGGTTGGAAGTACCCACTATAGAAGAGGGACAGGATCATGTAGGGAATGGACCAGGTGGGGGGTGGGATGAGTGGGAGGGAATTATAAGCAGCCTTGTACAATATATCTACTATGATAATATTTTGCATAGCTAGACATGTACAACATATACTGAATTACTTATCTTCCCAGAGGGAATGGGTGACAAGGGAGGAAGGGAATGGATCTGAAATTCGAGGTCTTAAAATTAAATGTTTCAAATATATATAAATACTATTATTAATACTCTTTTGCTTGTAATTGGGAGATAAAATATGCAGGCATTGGGCCACAGGGATTCACCTTGCTCTAATGGAAAAGTCGAAGGGGTATGGGAGAAGATATGGGAGAGAGCAGATTGGAGGAAGCAATATCTTGTGGGACTGCTATTCTGGGAGGGTGGGTAGGGCAAAAATAGGGGGGAAAATAATTGTAACTCAAAATCTGGTGGAAATAAATGATGAAAAATAGAAGTTAATAAAGCATTTGTTTAAAAAAAACAACTAAAATATTTGTCAACTTGTTTATTTAATACTTCTATGGACACATTATATTAGACCATTTAGATATATCAAGAAATACCATTTACAATAACACCAAATGCCACCATGGCAGAAGAAAGAAGCTATTAAAAACCCATAGAGAGGCTTTGAGAGGTTACATCTATATAGCTGCTATGTGAAGTAGGAACATCAATGCCACAGTGCCTGAAGTCTGCAAGAAATGTGTGACATGGCATCTGGAAAGCAAAATCTTATCAGAAATTCTGTATCATATTAATCAGCCATTGGAAATAAAAGTTAAAAGTTTAAGGCAATTCAGGTACAGAGCAGTACAAAGACTGGAACAATCCAATGTTAGTCTTTACAAATATATTTTATTGTTGAAGTTTAAGAAGCAAAGGATATTCACAGGAGGAGGAAGTGGGAAAGTTTTTTATTGTGTTCACACATAATCAAAAGCATAAGATGAAGTGAAGATATAAGTTGGATCAAAATGAGATACAACAATTTGTGAACCGTCATGGTAATCAGAACTGTTATGGGAAAGGATGTCACTGAAACTTTCACTTCACTGGATAATTGAAAAATATCTGGGTCAGATAAGATCCATAATTATTGATTCGAATATTTCATAGTGATGCTCAAATTACATCACAGCACTTTCCCACCTTCTTTTCACATGTAAGACCGATCTTTTCTTTTAACACAAGTCTCTATTAATCTATTCCCTCCAAAATGAAAACATCAGGGATTCTTACATATATTCAATGATGTGTTTATATACTTTACATAAGGAATTCACAATTATGTCACTAAATAAAGGAAAATAATTATAAACTTAGATAAGAAAGTATTGGTGAAATGCAAAAAGACATGCCCAAAAGTTCCAGGTGGTATAAAAATAACTTATTATGGTTTAGGAAATAACTGAAAAAATTCATCTGAAACACCAAGTGTTTATAAGAACCTTATTGATTACTGCAAATTTTTGATAAGTTCCATGTTCCTGTTATATGCATGTGTATTACTACTACTACTACTACTACTACTACTACTACTACTACTACTACTACTACTACTACTACTTCTACTTCTGCTACTGCTGCTGCTACTGCTCCTGCTCCTGCTACTACTACTATTATTATTGCTACTAGCTAGTATTCATATAGTGCTTTAAGGTTTTCAAAGTGCTTAATAGCACCGGCCTTGGAGTCAAGAGGACTTGAGTTCAAATGTGGCCTCAGATGCTTAACACTTACTAGCCATGTAACCTTGGATAAGTCACTTAACCCTAATTGCCCTGCCTTTCCCCCTCCAAAAAGCAAAAACAAAAAAAAAAAAACCCAAAGCACTTAAAATATTGCATTTTAACCTCACAACAAGCATGAGAGGTGTTGTGCAGTTTTGGAAACTGAGGCAAATAGGTGCTGAGTGATTTTCTCAGGGTTCCACTGCTATTAAATATCTGAAGTAGAATTTGAATTCAGGTATTCTTGGCTCTAAGTTCTATATACTGTGCCAACTAGCTAGAGATATATCAAATATTCTATGATTTTATAAAATTGTGCCAGATATAGTCAGATTAATGTACAAGCGGAAAATCATCTATTAGCTACAAATACAATAATGTCAAGAATAATTCATGTGAAATTGTGTAATTATGGTTCTGCCTAGGCTTAAACCCTTTGTCTAAGTAGAATTTAATATGGCTTCTAAGTTAAAGAGAGTCATGTCAAAACAGCTTATCACTTTCTATACACAAATGACATTGTAACTTCATAAACACACACACACACACACACACACACACATGCATTGAACACATTAGTTCATCTTATGGAATCTTTCTCCATTGATATCAAGGGTAAAATTCTCAGTATGTGCCCAGGAAAGACAGTGACTGAAGTCTTTGAGTTGGCATTTGAATGTCTAAATGAACCAATGGACAACTTAATACTTACAAATACTTTGGTATTCTCCAGACAAAATACAGCAAACAGAAAGCTCTCGAGCAGAAAGCTGTGGCTGTGTATGTCAAGTCTTCTAGAAGTCAGAAATCAAAGCTCAGTGGCAACAATATATTTAAAGTGAAGATCTGTCCAGTATCATCCATGATACATATATTTCCATAAAATGAAAAAAATAGATTTGGAAAATATCATAATGAAAACCTGAAAAGAATTAATGAAAGATCAGAATCATTATCCAAAGAGAGCTATGGAAAGATTCATACTTCTTGCCAAAGATTAAGATTGATGTTCTTCTTAGAGTGCATAATATATAAATTAAAATATTTAAAAATACTTTTGGAACAAGCAGGCACCATTTCACTGAGTGACAGCAAAAGCTGACATGACATACCTTTGAATACATGCATTTGGTACATATCGCTGGATTTGATGAATGTAACTGAAAGTGTTTTACCTCCAGGAAGAGCCTATAAAATGACTAGGATCTAAGAGTGACACCAAAAGGTGCTCCATGAATAATATTTATTTAGAATTGAACTAAGAGTTATGTCAAATGGAAAGGTCACACAGTATTTTTGTTTGTTTGTTTTTTATAGAAATGAAGTTTATAATGGCATTTCAAGTCTAGGTCATTCTCACCAGAAATTACAGAAGGGTTTTCCTTAAGGAGCCCAAATTTATTGATTAATTCAGATTATGAAGGGGATTGTAGAAACTGTTACAGTGTGTCATTATAAGCTATAAACATTTAGCACCTTCTGAATATCTAGCAACATGTTTCTTAATAGCTAAAATTATGCATCAGAAGCTCACTATCTTTCATAAACTAACAGACTACAATTCCCCATACTTCAAACATAAGACCTCACATTATCCTTGAAAAGTCAACAAACAGTCCTGAAACAGGAGAATTATATAAAAAACATTGCTCACATTCACTCAGACAACATTAATCCATTAAAAATGAAGAACATTTAATAGTTATTAACATATAAAATACTTTTAATTCTCAAGCTACATGTAAATGGGAATCTTTGAAGCTACAGAGGATAAGTGGAAGAGAAGGAGAGGAGATACATATCGTTACCTTCAACCTGCCTGCTATGGAGTTTTCACCAAGATGCTTTGAATGAGCCTATGGAAGATTTATTTCTATTTCAATACAATTAAGCAAATATTGTAAAATCTGCTTATGTAATAGTCCATAAAACATTAATTGTTAAAGAATAATAAGCAGAATAAAAAAGTATTCATTTAGCGCACTGTCAGGCAGTGTTAAGCACTTTATTAATATATCTCATTTCATCTTCACAACAACCTTGCTTGTTATTATGATCATTTTTATTGGAGGAAACTGAAGCAGACAGAGGTTAAGTGACTTGTCCAGTATCACACAACTAGGAAATGTCTGCAGCCAGGTTTGAACCCAGATCTTCCTGACTCCAGGTCCAGTACTCTATCCGTTGTGCCACCAAACTAAAGGATAGGGACTGGTCTTAGGACCATTTCTATCTGAACACCATCAATATGGAAAATGGGGGAAATGAAGATGATTAGAGCTGACACACAGCATTTTTGCTTTGTGAAGTCATTTATATACATTATATTATTTGACCCTAACATCATCCTCATGAGGTAGATACTATTATCCTCCTTTCACAGATGATATCTATGCATAAGACAATCATTTCTGTGGAGCTGTGAATTAGGAGGGAAAAGAGTAGACTTGAGAAAGTCTTTTAGAAAGCTATTACAATCATTCTAGCAGATAGTAATGAGAACCTGGGATAAGGGCAATAGTGATACTAGAAAAGAGAGGGATTAAGTAATTGATATGATATTTGGCTAGCTAGATGATATTGTAGATTGAATGCATGGCCTGGAGTCAGGAAGGCTCATCTTCTTGAGTTCAAATCTGGCCTCAGACACTTGCTAGCTGTGTGACCCTGGGAAAATCATTTAACTCTGTTTTCTTCAGTTTCCTCATCTGTAAAATGAGCTGAAGAAGCAAATGCCAAACCACCCCTGCATCTTTGCCAAGAAAATGCTAAATGAGGTCATGAAGAGTCAGACATGACTGAAATAAGTTAACAACAACAACAAATAAAATGGATAGTAGATTCCAAGGTCTTGGTAAGTGACTCTTCCCTGTTCTTATAGGAATATAGAACTAGGGCTAGAAGAGCCCTTAGAGGCCACTAGTTTAATTTTTTTATGTTGTAGATGAGGGAACGGAGGCCCAGGCAGTTTAAATGACTTCACCAAAATCCCACAGGTAGTGAGTATTTTGAACCCAGAACCTCAGACTCCAGAGTCAATGTTCTTTTCTATTATACTATGTTAACCTTCAGGTTTTTACTGGGAGAGCTAGAGGTAGCAAAGCAAAATTAATAAAGTCAGGAGAAGGAATGAGGTTCAGAGAAAAAAAAATTGGTGTGGGATATTTTGGTTTCAGATATTGGTAGTACATACAGATGTAAACAGAGTTCCTTGGAGATGGTTGCGAGGGATTCAAAAAAATAAAGATCAGAGAGAATATATTTGTGAGTAATTTTTATTTTTATTTTTAGCTTTTGATATCATTTTCTATTTATGTAGTAGTTAAAGTAAATTTGTTATTCAGTTATTTTCAGTCATGTCTGACTTTTCATGACCCCAACGTAAATACACAATTAAAAGAGATTGCTCAGTGTAGAGAGCAGAAAAGTGGGCCAAGGGTCAGGTCTTGGAAAACACATTTGTTAAGGGAAGACTTGGAGCAAACAATGATGTTTAATCTGGAGAAATTACATAGGAGGAAATTTGATAAACTATATTAACAGTTTGCAGACATTTATCAGAGATAGATTTAACTTGTTCTCTGGCTTCAAAAATAAAAAAAAAAACATTAGATGACTAGATAAAGATAGATCTCAAGGATAATGAAGAATATTCTAATAGTGATCCAAAAATGGAACTTGTCTGCATTTGAGGCAGTGAGTTCTATTGACCTTATATCTATTCAAACAGAAATTGTAAAGCCCTGTTTGCAATCCCCCTACTCTGAAACTTGCTCTTTTGGCTTATACGTGGAACCCTGCTGCATATGTTTTTTCCTTAGCTCCTAATTCTACAAATACTCCAACGTTAGACTTTGCCATCCATTCTTGGCCTCATCCTTGGGGCTCCTAGTAACCACAGGTACCCACTTTATAGGAATTATGTATTATCCTCTTCCAAAAACATTGTTGTAGTCTCTCTATGTACCAGTGCAACCAGATCTTGATCCACCAACTCCGGTGACAACCATTTTGCATTCCTTTGGGTCAAGATTCCAGAGGACCAGTGATGATGCAGCCTATGACCTGTCTCTTAACAGAGAGGCAATGGACTGAATAGGCAGAATGAGATATTTTTTAATATGGCCCATATGGGAATTTGTCTTGTTTAACTATGTATATTTGTAATAAAGATTTTGTTTTCTTTCCTTTTTTTTAAAGCACGTGAGTGCTAGGGGAAAGAGAAAGAGAGAGGGGAAAAATGCTTGTTAATTTTTAAAGTTCAAAAGAAAAGGAAAGGGAAAGAAACTATTAGAAGATAGATAAATGTGGAAGCAGCCTCTAACATGGTAAAGAGGTAAGATCTGGGACACAGAAGAAAGGTTAGGATGATTGAGAAGGCATAGCCCTTCTACCTCTGAGAATGGGCAGATGAAAAGATGGGCAATGAGTCATAAGTGAGCTAATGTTTTTGATGACAATTCAGGGCACTAAAGGTGGTTTCAGACTCATTATCATTACCAGTAACATCTTTGAATAGCATACCTTGAGAATTTCTTCTCCCTAGTGGCTCAATTGTTCTCCACATCCTCCATCAAAATTATAAACTAAAGTGTTTCCTGAATTTCACTTGGTAGCAGTCATGTAAATCAGAACTCGTCCCTGGAGAATCCTGCACTTTACCTACAAGTGGATGAGACAACACAGATAATTACAACCCAAAATATTTCTGCAATAAAAATATGACAGGTGGTTAATCCTTGACTTGCATAATGGAATTCATCTAAGAGCTAATTCTGCTGGGCATAGGTAGTTTTTATTTACAGTACAGCTGAACAAGAGGAACAGCAGAACTGCTACTGTTACACAGTGCAATTAGTGCTGATGTAATTAATCTGCAGAACTCTTCAGTGCAGTAAGATACTATAAGCTTGCTGGTTCATTTTCTTCCTTAGGATACAATCCAGGTTAAGTCTGTTTTCTTTACAACCTTATCCTGAACCAGGCTTCCAGGGAAGACAAAGGCTCTCAGCCAGTACTGAGTCCTTCTGCATTCCATTATTACCTGAATATATTGGAATATACCTTGTGTGCTGCAAATGTAGCACTCTCCTTTTTTTTCTGGCTGGCCCTTGCAAACCTGGAAAATAGGCTTCCAATGAGATTAATTGAAGTTTGTTGTTGCCCTCTCCATTTGGAACCCTTCCCTTCCCCTTCTCCTCCCCCTATCCTCCACCACCAATAAACCTGGCTCAGCATCCCTTGTAGTTTATCTTCATCAGGATTCTCAGACCCAACTTTCTTAGGAAAGGAAGTTCTGATTTTGATGACCATCAATCTGTGTTAGTGTTTGTTGCTGTTGTCCAGTTGCTTCATTCCTGTCTGACTGTCTGTGATCTTATTCAAGGTTTTCCTGGCAAAGATACTGGAGTGCCTTGCCATTCCTTCTCCAACTCATTGTACAAATATGAACTGAGGCAAAAAGGTAAAGTGACTGGCCCAGGGTCACATGGCTACTAAGAAGAGTCTGAGACCAGATGTGATCTCAGGAAGATGTCTTCCTGACCCCAGGGCCAGTGCTCTGTCCAATGGACCATCTTGATGCATTCTGTGTTAGTGTTCAATGCCATAATTTGTTGTAGCAAGAGATAATCAGTTTGTGACAAGTCTTCAAGCTAGACCTGTGTGAAATCATGCCATGTAAGCTACGTACATTAGTCCAAGGCAATTGATCTTTCCCTTCCTAACTCATTCATGATCCATTGAATCATATGAACTAGAAGGGACCACCACCTCATTTACAGATGAGGAAACCAAGGCACAGGATAAAGAGATTTTTTTATAAGGTCTGATGTGTAATGGAACCGGCAGAGCCAGGATTCAGTATAAAATTTAAATTTGTATAGATCATCAGACTTAAAGTGAAATTTTTTAAACAAATGTTTTATTAACTTCTGTTTTACATAATTCTTTTCCGCCAGATTTTTAGTTACAATCATTTTCCCCCTGTTATTCCCCTACCCAACCTCCCAGAATATCAGTCCCACAAGATATCGCTTCCTCCAATCTGCTCTCTCCCATACTTTTTCCCATACCCCCTTCAACTTTTCCATTAGAGGAAGGTGAATTAAAGTGAAAATTTTTAATCACTTTTTTTTTGGGGGGGGGGAAAGGCAGGGCATTTGGGATTAAGTGACTTGCCCAAGGTCACATGGCTGGTAAGTGTTAAGTGTCTGAGGCCTGATCTGAACTCAGGTCCTCCTGACTCCATGGTCATTGCTCTATTCACTGAACCACCTAGCTTCCATGAAATGCTTTTTTTTTTTCTTAAAAACAAATGGTTCTTAGAGATTTTCTCCTTTGCCTTTTTTCCTTAAAATGAAGTATCTATCTGTCTTGTTATAGCTCTTTGTATATTGTAACATGCAATGTTGCTTTTCTTTTCTAGGTATGATGAATTCTCTTACACTAAATATTAGACTTGTGGCTAAAATTTATCCCATATTTTGAAAAATAGAAATCCAGAACTCAATGTTTTGGGCTTTTTTTGTATACTATTCATCATGATTATATGGACATGAGAACAGAGTAGCTTCATCCCAATGAGCTTCTCTTTGTGGAGGGATTCAAATCCCTTATTCAGTCCTATAAAATGTTTAGAGAAAGCCATTATATCTTTTTTCCTTTGTTATATGTGGAAATTTAAAAGTAAAAGAAAGAAAAAAAACTAATGCATTTTAAAACTTCTTTGGAGCTTTAAAAAGACCCTCTTCATGTATATAGTGGACATTGTCTTAGATTAATCACAATGAAAACAGGGAAATGAATTTAATAGAGATCACATTGTCATGTTATCTGATGCAATGGTATACTCTCTCAAAGAAGATAAATGAAGAAAAAGGATAAGGGGATTCAGATATAAATGACTTTCTGTAAACATTTCATCAACTTTGCCCCTTGACCTTTATCTTTATAATCACTTTGGACCCAAGAAAATGGTTTGAATTGTTGGTTGGCTCTTGGTGAAACCAATGTATAACGCCATTCATTATCGTGCAGTTTTTTATAATCTTGAAAGTTAGATAATCATTTTTTTCAATTAGACTTCATGCAGTGAATAGAAGGCACAGTACTGAACACATACAAAACACAATCATCATTGATATGTTATATTTTGGATACATTAATGCTGTTAAATTAACATAGTATTAAAATTGAATGATCATCCATGAAATGAGTACTGTAAGACTTCAAGAATAAAAATTGTACCCAGCTACTTTTTAGTATGTTCGACATAATACTGCTCTCCCTATTTTTTTCTGCTTTTAGGAGGGCAATTGGGGTTAAGTGACTTACCCAAAGTCATATGGTTAGTTTTTGTGTTAAGTATCTGAGGCCTAATGACTCAGGTCCTCCTGACTCCAGGGCCAGTGCTCTATTCACTATGCCACCTAGTTGCCCCGTGCTCTTCCTTTAATACTGTAGCACTCACAGAGACATAGAGAGATTTTCCATCTCCCAGCCCAAGAGAAGAGCCAAGTCCTTCCACTTCCACACAGACTTTTTCTGATGTTTAAGAGAAATTATGCCAAAATAAAAAAATTACTTTAAAAATAAAAATACCCAAACTAACACACCACATTGAGATTGCTAAATGATGTAAGATATTATTCTATGCCTAATTTCTGCCATATTACTTTCCAGTTTTGCCAACAGTTTTTTAACAAAATAATGAATTTTTATCCTAAAATATTAAATCTTTACATTTATCAAATACAAGGTTACTGTGTTTATTTGCTACTGTAAATTGTATGTCTATTCTGTTCCATTGGTCTATCTTTCTGTTTCTTAACCAGTACCAAATAGATTTGATAATTACTGCCTTTCAATATAGTTTAATGTTTGATACTACTAAAACTCCTTTCCTATTTTTTTCATTAGTTCCTTTGATATTCTTGACTTTTGGTCTTTTGAACATTCTTCCAAACTCCAAAATATTTTTTTCTAATTCAATAAAATATGTTTTTGCTAATTTAATTGCATTGAATAATTAAATTAGGTAAAATTATCATTTTATTTTATTAGCTCTGCCTATACATGAATAATTTTCTCCAGTTATTTAAATCTGATTTTGTTTTTATAAAAAGTTTTTTTTTCTAATTTTGTTTATAAAGTTCCTGCGGCTTTTTTGCTTTGTTTTGTTTTTGGCAAGCTTTACTCCCACATATTTTATACTATCTTGAGCAGAAGTGGGGAACCAGTGTCTTTGAGGCCACATGTGGCTCTCTAGGTCCTCAGGTTTGGCCCTTTGACTGAATCCAAACTTCACAGAACAAAGCCACGGCCACTTGTGACCTGGAGGCTGCAGGTTCCCTACCCCTGGACTGGGGTCATTCTAAATGGGACTTCTTTTACTATCTCTTCTTACACGGTTTTGTTTGTAGTGCATGGGAATGCAGATGATTTATGTATATTTACTTTAGATGCTTCTACTCTCCTAAAATTTATTAATTGTTACAAATAACTTTTTATTTGGGTCTTTGGGATTTTCCAAGTATATCATCATATCATCTGCAAAAAAAGATAGTATTATTACCTCATTCCCTAGTCTGATTTCTTCTATTTCTTTTTCTTCTCTTATTGCTATTGCTAGAATTTCCAGTACAATATTGAATAATATTGGTGACAGTGTGCATTCGTGTTTCACAGCTGATCTTACTGGAACATCATCTAGTTTATCCCTATTACAAATAATACTAAAAACATAAACCTACCTCATTACCTTAATAAATGAAGGAAAAGCCTTTAATAAAATACACTTCTTTATGCAAAAAAATATTCTACAAAGTATAGACATGCAAAAATGTTAAAGAGTATCATATATATGTTTGTTTGTGTATATGTATATGTATAGATATATTATTTGAAATACCTCTTTTAAACCAAAAGCACAAATTATATATAATATTGATGTGTGTCCCTCAATAGTTATAGGAGAAAAGTCAAGAGGCTTCTTTTATCAGCTTTTATATTGCATAGTTATAGAAATTATAGCAGTAGCAATAAAACAAAAAAATAAATTGAAAATATACCCCAATTTGTTAAAGACTCAATGGTTGACTTAGAGTCCTTTCCCTCTTTCTCCTTTATTTCTTTTGAAAAAAATAATTCATTATGAGGGAAGAGCCTCTGGAAAAGAGGATAGGAAGGGATAAAGAGGAAGATCTAAGTAATAAAAAAACAAAAGTTATCCATGAAAGTCTATTTAAAAATAAATAGATCATCCCTATCTCTAGTTGTGCCATGGATTTTGGAATTGAGATGATTCTATTTCAGAATCTATATTTTTTTTTATTCTTTAACCATTACCCAATTGATTGATCCAGTTGTAGAGTATCTTGCTCTACATCTTATCCCCCTCCTATATATATATATATATATATATATATATATATATATATACATATATGTATATATATATACATATATATATACATATATGTATATACATATATATGAATTTGTTATAATCATTATTATCTTATACCTCTGAGGCAGAGATAGGAAACACTTTAAAAAGAATGGGAACCACCAAAGAAAAGAGAAAGTAAGAATAGTTAAACAAACAATTGACCTTTAGGGAAGTCAGTGGCTGGTATTGTCTAGGCCAGTTGCCTGATAGTTTAATTGTGACAGTGAAGTAAAATTGAACACTCATAATCCATCAAGTACTTAACAAAAAGGAGGTTTATTTACATCTATCAGAAATGAATATTCAGAGCAAGGAAGACCTGTTCATTCAGTATAAAGCATTAGTTTAGTGAAACACAACTTTGTACGTTATCCTATGTTCTTTTCTGTAGTTGAAAACCTAAGGGAGTAGTCCCAGCCACTTGTATCCTGGCTGTTTTGTACCAAGGCTTTTAGGAAACTACATTAATGGGCTGGGCCTTAATTCCCTGAGTCATTTAAATTTTGAAGTTGATTTCCACATGTTTAAAGGGGAAAAAATTCCTAACCTTCCTAGGAAGCACTTTATCACTTCCATCACTCTGGACAATTCAATTATATTTAATCAGCCATAGTTTCCTCATCTGTAAAGTAATGACAATAATAGCATCTACCTCACAGGGTTATTTTGGAGATAAAGTGAGATAATAAGCACACAATATTTTATAGTCCTTAAGGTGCTATGTGAATTTTAGTGGTTATCATTATCTTATTTTCATTTTTATTAGTTTGGTATGGTAACTAAAATTCTTAACTAAGTCAACCATTGAGTCTTTAAGTGGTGGTGAGGTAAATCTAGAGTCTAGACCTCTTGAGATGTAGGACTTTTGTCTTGTGACTAAAATCATCCTCATTTCATGACTTTGGGTAAGCCAATTGACCTGTCTGAGTTTGTTTCCTTACCTTTTCAAATGAGAGAAACTATAATAAGTGGAATTCTACATTGTTTATAGAGAGCATAATTGTGACAAGTCACTGTTAGGAATCTATAAAAATGAGTAAATATATCTATTGCTTTACCTTGAGAAACATATTCCCAGAGAAATGAGTAAAAGACAAGGTAAGATATTATGAGTGTTATACAGGAGGTAGAGGTACATTGATATGACTGTTCAGAGAAGGGAGCAGTAACTCCTAGTGAACAATAAAGGCATCATGGAGGGAATGGTTTTGTGGATATCTCTGATGACTGATTAAATTTTCAGTTGGTAAAATAGACAAGATTTTTCTAGGCAGAGGAAGACAAAGTGAGTAAAGGTGTAAAGACCAGGATTTGTATTAAGGGGAAAAAGTAGTTCGATTTAAGTAGAGCACAAAGTATGTATGAAGATATGGTAGAAGACAAATCTGGAGAGATAATGAGAGAGGCTTGAGGTACCAGACTAAAACATGAGAATTATCGACTATTCAAGTTCTAATCCCAACCATGTATATGGCATTTGATTTATTCTTTTTGGTCACAGGAGGGAGAACTGGGTACCTGGGCTATGAGCTGCATAGTGACAGATTTTAGCTTGGTATAAAGAAAGACATTACAACAACTTAAAAGTGTCACAATGTTTAAAAAAAAAACATGCGGAGAGAAGGGATATTCCTTCAATCAGTGACTTAAGTGTGTAATGTGTCAGAGGCGTTAGGTAAGAATTCTGGTGAAGTAAAAGGTTGAAATAGAGAATATCTTATATGTATTATCACTCTTAGATTCTATGCCTTAGTGAGGATATGATTGTGTATTTCAAGTATTCCAAGGGTTGTCATATAGAAGAGAAGTCAGCCTCTTTAATCCTGAATCTACCAGGTTAAACTAGCACCAATGGGTTAGAGATAGTTACCTAATGATTATAGGGAAAACTCTCTCATGATTAGACATAACTGAAAATGGAAGAGGTTGCTGTTAAAGATGGTTAATTATGCTTATGAATTGAAAGATGGGATATCACTTGTCAGCGATATTTTTGAAAGGCTTTGTCTTATGGCATGACTTTAGATTAGATGACATTTGGGGTACTTTCCAATTCTTTGGTTCTATACATCTTTAAAAACAAGAAGAGAAAAATATAAATAAAAATATGAATAACTTATGTACTCTGAGAGCAGGGAGTACTTAATTTTTTTCTTGAAAACCACAGCATCTTGCAATTCACTGGCACTAAATAAATGTTGAATTGAATTTAAATAAGTAAGATGCAATGTGAAATGAGGCAGGCAAAGCAGAGGAATGTAGGGGAATAATAATCAGGAGTGCTTTTAAAAAGGACAAGATGATGGGGAGAATTAAGTATGGCATATGATTGATCTTTACTTAAATACTGTATGTCTTTATTCAGAGTTCTTTCAAGAAGTTTTAAAATTCTCTTTTTAAAAGTGAAAAAAATGGAATCAGAGCCAAGATGATAGAGTAAAGGCACACACCTGAATTCTCCCCAGGTCTGCTCAAAATGACTTTAAAATGATACCTCAAATTAAATTCTTGAGCAGGAAAACCAACCAAAAGTCAAGGTAAAACAGTTTTCCAGCCCAAGACAATGTAGAAGATTGGCAGGAAAGATCTGTCACATCAGGGTAGTAGTTGGCTGCACCAAACTCAGGAAATGCAAGCAATAGGACTTAGAGAAAGCTGAATTAGTGGAAAGCAACACTTCTTGGAGTTCTCAGCCTACAGACAATGAAGGGATTGGATAACTGGTCAAAAAGATTCGAGGGGACCCTGTGTTGTTGCCAGGTTCAGAACCCTGTTGTTTTTCCCATACACAGTTCTCAGTCATAGTCACAGGACAAAGAGGGGCACTCATGCTTGTAGTCACAGGGGAATAGAAGTCCTACTCAAAGTTGCTGTATGGAGGAGAGTATTTGTGGTCACTCACAAGGTAGTAAGAACCTGACTTCCAAGGAAGAAAGGGTATCGATGTAGGTGCAGGAGATCAGGGGACATGATCACAGTTCCAGCGCCATCATGACTGCCATCACTTTTGACTACAGAGGATGAAGATCCCTTCCTAGGTAAAGATCAGAGCACAGAAGAGCAGTGACTCTATCTCTTCTTAGATCATACCACCTTGGAAGAACTAAAAACTTATAGACCCTCAGAACAAGTTCTGAAGACAGCAACACAAAAAACTCTGAAGCTTAGAAGAGTGCCCTATCCACCCAAGGTACAGAGCCCAACTTTAACATAAAGATCAAAGTGGAAAAAAATGAGCAAAAAAAAAAAAAAGAATAGGACCACAGTGACAGGAAAGGTCAAAACACAGTCTACGAAGAAGACAACAATGTTAAAACAGCTACAAGATAAATCTGAAGATAAAATATGAATTGGACACAAGCCCAATATGAATTCCTGGAAGAGCTCAAATGGGATTTTTAAAAAATCAAATAAGAAAGGTACAGGAAAAAAAAAACTGGGGAAAGAAAGGAGAGATATGCAATAAAATTTTAGAGAGCCAACAGCTTGTAAAAGAGGCACAAAAATGCTGAAGCAAATAATACTTTAAAGAGCAAAATTGATAAAATGGGAAAGGAGACAGAAAAATTTACTGAAGAAAAGAACTCCTTATAAAGTAGAATAAGCGAAAAGAAAAAAAAGAGTTATAAACATTTACCAAAGAATATAATTCCTTAAAAATTAGAATTGGGCAAGTAGAAAGTGACTCTGTGAGACATGAGGAAAAACAAATGAAACAGAATCAAAAGAATGAAAAACAATTGGCCTGAAAAATAAAGGAGATATAATTCAAGCATTATTGGACTATCTGAAAGCTAAGATAAAAAACAGTCTAGACATCATATTTCAAGAAATTATCAAGGAAAACTACCTTGACATCCTGGAATCAGAGGATAAATAGAAATTGAAGAAAAATAGACATTGAATGAAATAGGGTACTTTTAAGCATTCCTAATAAAAGCACTAGAGTTGACTAGAAAATTTGGCTTTCAAATATAAGATTCAAAGGAAGCATAAAATGGTAAATATGAAAGAGAAATCATAGGGGATTTGATAAGGTTAAATCATTACATTCCTTTTTGGGAAGATATTTGTAACTCCTAAGAATTTTATCATTATTAGGGCAGTTAGGGGTACATATGAATAGAGGGCATGGATGTGAGTTGTCTGTGATGGGATAATGTTTTTTAAATAAATTAAGAGGTGAGGAGGGATGCACTGGAAGAAGAGGTAAGGGAGATATAAAATGGTGAAAATTATCTCACCTAAAAGAGGTGTGAAAGGAAGAGTTTTTCAGTGAAGGTAAAGAAGGCATAGCAGGGTGGCAGGCAATGCTTGGTACTTACTGTCATTGGAATTAGCACATAGATGGAATAACATGGAAAAATTGTTGGGTATACAAATTTATTTTACCCTACAGGGAGAAAGGAGAGGAAGAGGAAAAGAGGAGAGGGGAGGGGACTGATGGAAGGGTGGGCCATTAGCTCATTAAGGTAGCCACTGGTTATAGACTTTTGGAAAGGGGAAGAGAGAGAGAGAGAGAGAGAGAGAGAGAGAGAGAGAGAGAGAGAGAGAGAGAGAGAGAATGAATGGGATTGAGGGAAATACACAGTAATAGTAACTGTGAATGTGATTCGGAGGGATTCATTTATAAAATGGAAATGAATAGGGAAATGGAATAAAAACCAAAATCCAATAATATGTTGTTTACAAGAAACACACTTGAAACAGAGAGATAGAGTGAAGGTTAGGGGCTGGAGCTAATTCTGTTATGATTGAACTGGATTAAAAAAAAAAAGCAGGGCTATATATGAGATAGTTTACCCCATTCTATCTCTCCCCATCTCCTCTCATTATATTCCTCTCTCAACTCTTGATTTCACCTTATAAGTATCATCCCTTCCTATTAAATTTGACCTATTTCCTCTATCTTTGTATACCTGTAAACATATATACACACATTCACATATGTATTCATATGCCCATATACCCTTCTTCAACTATTTTCATACTGCGAAAGGTTTCATCAGTTACAGTTATCATTTTTCCATGTAGGAATGTAAATAGTTCAACTTTGATATGTTGCTTATGATTTCCTTTCCCTGTTTATCTTCTCAAGCATCTCTTGCTCTTTGTGTCTGAATGTCAAATTTTCTATTCAACTCTGGTTTCTTCCTCAAGAGTTCTTGAAAGTCCTCCATTCCATTAAATGACCATATTTTCCCCTGAAACATGATACTCAGTTTTGCTGGGTAGGTGATTCTTGGTTTTAATCCCAGTTGGATTATCATATTCCATGCCCTTCAATCCCTCAATGTAGAAGCTGCCAGATCCTGTGCTATCCTGATTGTGTTTCCACAATAATGAAATTGTTTCTTCCTGGCTGCTTATAATATTTTCTACTTGATCTGGGAATTCTGGAACCTGGATATAATATTCCAAGGAGTTTTTTTTTGGGGGGGGGAATCTTTTTCAGGAGGGAATGGTTACAACAGAGGGGAAGAACAGTAAGGAAAAAAGGAAAAACCTTATTCTCATTGAATTTGGTTCAGGGAGAGAATGACATACATACTAAATAGGATATCTCACCCTACAGGAGGGTAGTGGGGAACGACATGAGAGGGGGGATGATGGAAGGGAGGGCAGGCTGGGGGGAGGGAAGTTGGAAGCACCCACTTTTGAAAATGGACAGGATCAAAGTAGGGAATAGACCAAGTGGGAGGTAGGATAGGAGGGAGGGATATATAGTCAGTCTTTTACAATATATCTACTATGGTAATGTTTTGCATAGCTATACATGCACAACATATACTGAATTGCTTATCTTCCCAGCAAGAGTGGGTGACAAGGGAGGACGGAAATGAATCTGAAAATCAAAGTTTTAAAATCAAATGTCTTAAAAATATATAAATACTATTATTAATACTATTTTACATGTAATTGGGAAATAAGATATACAGGCATTGTGGCACAGAGATTCAACTTGCCCTACTGGAAAAGTCGAAGGGGGTATGGGAGAAGACATGGGAGAGAGCAGATTGGATAAGGGGATATCCTGTGGGACTGCTATTCTGGGGTGGTGGGTAGGGGAAAAATGGGGAAAATTGTAACTCAAAATCTGCCAGAAATGAATGATGTAAAACAGAAGTTAGTAAAGCATTTGGGAAAAAGAAAAAAAAAAAGCAAGTGTAGCAATCATGATTAAGACAAAGCAAAATAAAAATAATTAAAAGAGATAAGTCAGGAGATTATACCAGGCACAGTGAAGTAACATCAATATTAAACATATATGTGCCAGATGCAGTAGCATCCATTTTTTTTTTTTTTGCTTTTTGGAGGGCAATTGGGATTAAGTAACTTGCCCAAGGTCACATGGCTAGGTTTTTGTTTGTGTGTGCATTAAGTGTCTGAGGCCACATTCGAACTCAGGTCCTTCTGACTCCAGGGCCGTCGCTCTACTCACTTTGCCACCTAGCCACCCCAGCATCCAAATTTTTAAAGGAAATATAAATGAATTACAGAAGGAAATAATAAAACTGAACCATTGGATAACTTAAGTTTTCCTTCTTAGAACTAGATAAACCTAACCATTAAATGAACAAGACATAAGTTAAAGAGATGAATAGAGCTTAAGAAAAGTTGGATATTATAAACCTCTAGAGAAAATTGAATGGGGATAGAAAGGAGTATACTTTTTTCTCAGCTGTATGTGGTGCTTTCACAAAAATTGATCATGTACTAGGGCATGAAAATATCACAATCCAATGGAGAAAAAAATAATAAATTCTTCCTTTTGAGACCATAATTACAATAAAATTGTGTTTAATAAGAAACCATAGAAAATAGGTTAAATTAATTGGAAATAAACTAATCTAATCCTAAAGAAAGATTTTCTCAAAGAATAAATCATACAAATAATAAGTCATTTCATTAAAGACAACAGCAATGAGACAACATATCAAAATTCATGGGATGCATCCAAACCTTCACTTGGGGGGAAATTTATATCTCTAAGTGCTTACCTGAGTAAAATTGAGAAATAACTGATCAATGAATTGGCCATTCAGCTAAAACAACAAAAGAACAACCAGAAAAAGAACAGATTAAAAATTCTTAGTTAGCCACCAAATGACAAATCTGGAAAAGCAAAGGCAAGATTAAAAAATTTGAAAAGAAACCAGTGCATTAATATATAAAACTAGGAGCTGGTTTCATGAAAAAAACCCCACCATAAAATAGATAAAACGCTGATTAATTTGATTTCAAAAAAAGTAGTAAAGCAAATTATCTAGTACCAAAAATGAAAAGGGTGAATGCACCATCAATGAAGATGAAATTAGGAACTATTTTTCAAATTTTATGTCAATAGACATAAGGATTTAAGTGAAGTCGATGACTATTAACAAAATTCCAGATTGCCCAGATTAATAGAAGAGGAAAAGAATATTTAGAAATAGAAATTGAAAAAGACTAAATGAGCTCTGTAAAAAAAATCCCTGGGAGCAGTTGGTTACACAAGTGGATTTAGCAAATATTTAAAGAAGAAGAAATGCAATACCATCTAAACTATTTGGGAAAATAGGTAAAGAAAAGAAGATCCTTTTATTACACAAATATGGTGCTGATATTCAAACCAAAAATAGTAACAATAGAGAAAGAAAAATATAGACCAGTTTCCTAATGAACATGGATGCAAAAAATAAAATAAAATGCTAGCAATGAGAATATAGCAATATGTCACAAAAATCATGCACTATACAAGGTGAAATTTATACCAAGAAAGCAGGGCTGGTTCAGTATTAGGAAAAATATCAACATAATTGAGCATATTAATAGCAAAGCCCACAAAAATCATTATCTCAACAGATACAGAAAAAAGTTGTTGTTGTTGTTTATAAAATTCACCACCATTCTAATTTAAAACACCAGAAAATACAGGAATAAAAAGAACTTTCTTTAAAATGATAGATACTATCTATCTAAAATTATCAGCAAGCATTATCTGTAATGGGGATAAAATATAAGCCTTTCCAGTAAGATCAGAGGTGAAACAAGCATGACCATTATCACCACTATTATTCAGTATTATACTAAAAGTGCTCATTACACCAGTAAGAGAAGAAAAAAATGAAAGAATTGTAATAGACCATGAGGAAAGGAAACCATTGCTCTTTGCAGATGATATGATTATGAAGTTAGACAATACTAATCAATTAAAAAATAGTTGAAATAATTAACAACTTTAGGAAAGTTGCAGGATATAAAATAACCCACATAAATCATAATAATTTCTATACATTACAAACAGAGTCCAGCAGGAAGAGATAGAAAAAGAAATTCCATTTATATCTGCAGACAATAAAAAAATACTTGGGAGACTACCTACCAAGATAAACTATGTGAACACAATTACAAAATACTTTTCATTTAAATAAAGCCATATCTAAAGAAATGGAGAAACAGTAATTGCGTAAGCAAAGCCAGTGTAATAAAATGAAAATTCTACCTAAATTAATTCACTTACTTAGTGCCATAACAATAAACCACAAAAATTATTTTATAGAGCTACAATATTGTGACAAAATTCTCCTGGAAAAACAAAAGGTCACGAATATCAAGGGAATCAACAGAAACAAAAATTGGAAATTAAGGGGATACTCATCAACTGCAGAATGGCTGAACAAGTTGTGGTATATAATTGTGATGAAAAAAGTATTGGGGTATAAGAAATGATTAGCAAAATGTTTTCAGAAAAACCTGGGAAGACATATATGAAGTGATGTTAACTGACGTGAGCAGAATCAAGAGAACACTGTATACTGTATCAGTATTTTATGATGATCAGCTGTGAATGACAACTATTCTCAACAATATAATAATCTAAGACAATTCTGAAGGACTTATGGTAAAAATGCTATTCTGATTTAAAAAAAAAATTAATGGAGTCTGAATGCAGATTAAAGCATCTTTTTGCTTGTTTGTTTTTATTATGTTTCCTTTTGCATCATGGCTAATAGGGAAATGTTTATATTACTGCAGTGTATAATCTATATTAAATTGTTTGCCTATTCAAGGAGGGGAGAATGGAGGGAGGGAGGAAAAGAGGGAGGGGGAGAATTTGGAACTAAATTTTTAAAACTATTGTTAAAAACATTTTATTTATAATTGAGATGAAATAAAATAAGAGAAAAAAGAAAATAGAGCTTCACATTAAAGAGAAAGATATTTCCCAAACTATTTGCAGAATGATCTTCATATTTAGCCCAGTGCCTGCCATATAGTGGGCATTAAATAAATGTTAATTGAATTGAAAGAAAAATAAAATAAAAAGTGAGAAAATTGCATAGCCTTTATGAACAATTTTTCTCACTTCTAAAATAGGGATAATGATTATTTACCTACTTCATAGGCTTGTAAAGATTAATTAGGCCACATGCAAAAAAACAGTGAAAAATGTCATTTGAGTATTTAATACTGTTACTTTATCTTTGGTTTTTAAAAAGACTAACTGCTCATTAGCTTTTGTAAATGTCTTCTGATGTACGTCACCAAATTTATAAACATAGAGAAAAAAATGATGGCATATGACAAAATACAGTCTGGTTAAGGAGTTGCTAATCATTTGATGGCATGAAAGTTCATTAAAAGGGGGAAAATACTTTTAATCTGCTTCTCTACAAATGATTAACTGTCAAGTATTATTGGACTGGCAAAGATGACTTTGGTACTTCCATGGGAAATTGTCTAACAAGTTAAAAGGGAACTCCCCAGTAAACACATCTCCAATAAGTTAACTTCAATTGCTCTGATTATATGGCAATGTAAAAAGTCAAGCTCTTTTGAGATGCTTGGTTCAAATAAGAAATCCTATCATACCTGATGCATATCTCTAGGCAAAATCTCACAGGTGTACAGTTTATGTGACTAAAAATCACAGATTTATTATATGGAAGGTGAAGGAAGTTACTTAATGTGCATACTAGAGGAAATAGCACCATAGAAATAATACTTACCAAAGGAAAAAGGATAATTTTATTGCCAAGTAATTTATCAAAATTGCAGTGACCTCCTGCAAATGACAATCTGTGTTCTCCAGCGTTTGTATTTTATTTTGGCATATTATATAACTTACCTTTTTCTTGATGGAACATAAATAAGGCACTTGAGACACTATGACTTTTCATTATGGAATGTCAGTAAAAATTAAGTGTATGTATCATGCATATAATAGTCAAGTGCATGTGTCATGCACTTATAATTAAATGCTTAGTTTTGGACTAAGCACTGGATATAGGCAAAAGCAGTCTATCTTTAAGGAGCTCCCATTATAATAGGGGAGATAATATAAATACACATACAATGTATATGGAGAAGATGAAAGGTAATTATTTCATATGAAAGAAGTAGCTGAGATCAGTCAGAAGGTATGATTGAGCCTTGAAGGAAACCAGGTAAATTAGAAGATGGATTGTTCCAGGTGTGGGGTATATCTTGGACAGTTAGGAGAGAAGAAATGAAGTATAGAATATCAAATATGCCAAGGAAGATGACTCAGTGCATGTATGGAAGGCAGGAAAATGCAAGAAGACCAGAAAGGTAGACAGATTATGGAAAGTTTTGAATAATAAACTGAGAATGTATATGTAATACTGGAGGTAACAGTTATTCCCTGCAATTTATTGAGTAGGGAGGTGACATGTTTAGGTCTGTACTTTAGAAAAATTCTCTTGGAAACTAAGTGGAGGGTGGAATTTAATGGAAAGAAATGAGTCAGAGAAATAAATTAGAAGGCTATTATAATAGTTCAAGCAAAAAGTTATGAAGGTTATAATTAGGAGAGTAACTGTGAGAATTGATAGAAGAAGATATGTAGGGGAGATGTGGTGAAGATAGAAACAATAATATTAGCAATGGATTGGATATGTTGGGTAAATGCTAGTGAGGAGATGAGAGTGACACCAAGGTTGTAGCAACTTGATTAATGGTGGTACCCTTCATAGTAATAGGAATGTTAAAAAAAAAAGGGCAGGATTTGGTGGAAAAGAAAATTAATTCTCTTTTGGATACATTGAGTTTGAGATGTTTACAAGACATTTAGTTCAAAATATTCAAAATGCAACTAATAATATGTAAGTGGAGGCAGGAAGAATGATTAGGTAGGCAAATTAATCTGAGGATCATATGCATAGAAATGCTAAATGAATACATGAGAATTGATAAGATCACCAAGTGAGAGAATAATGGAAAAATAGAACTTGGGTCTCTCTTTTGGGTGACACACACAGTTAGTAGGCTTGACATATATGCTTTTAATGATGATTTATACATAAATTAGTAATACCTTAAAATCAAAATGGTTTAATTATATAATTGTATCTAGTAAACTAAGAATACCTGGTATTTCTAGTTGCTAAGAAATAAAATTATACACAATGAGAAATACACAGAAACAAGTATGAATAAATTTTAACTTTCAATTTAAAACAGTCTTAAGTTTACAATAATATCAGAACTTGGGGCAGCTGGGTAGTGCAGTAGATAGAGCAGTACTCTAGGAATTAGAAAGACTCATCTTCTTGAGTTCAAATCCGGCCTTAGACCCTTGCTGTGTGAACCTGGAGCAAGTCATTTCAACCTTTTTGCCTCAGTTTCCTCATCTATAAAATTAGCTGGAGAAGAAAATAGCAAAACACTCTAGTATCTTTGCCAAGATGGTGACCCCGATGGGATCACAAAGAATAGGGCACAACAGAAATGATACAACAACAGAAACAAAACTTACTATGTTTTATTCATTATGGTAATTTCAACAAGCATATGACCCTTGACATTATCTCTTAAGGAAGAAATATTTTTATTCAGAAATTTTTAAGCATAAGTGACTATTTTAATACTGGATTTAAATAAGTGCCTGGATCAAAAACTAGTATTTTATACTTATTAGATATATGAAAGATATATTGTCTTATTGTAGAATTTTTTCTGACTTTTGAGCATTTATCATCATCTCTAAAAAACAAGTCTTTTCCTCATTTTTAAATTAGTAAATGCAATCTTAAAATTCATTTAAAAACAAATTGCATAATTAATGTGTATCATTGGGCAAGCATATATATTACATATACACATATTATGTATAATATATCTTAATGTCAAAATGTAATATTAAAAGGAAAGTGTTTTAATAGGCCAAAATAATCTCTTAATAGTTATTTTTGGTTTTTGTCTTTTGAATGCTCTATTTTTTTTGCCAGATCTGTTTTTTTTTGTTTTGTTGTTCGTTTGTTTGTTTTACTGTATTGGGAATTCTTGGTATGGAAACTCTAATTACTAATACTGATCAGGAAATCATCTATAATTTAAAGTTGCTTAGCACTTTGGGAAGTTATAATTTCCCAATGGTCACTGAATCGGTATACATCAGTCACACGACAGCTCTTCCCAGTTCTTCCTAAATGCTAAATTGGCCATTTATCCATTATGTCAAATTGTTTCTTAAGCAGCTCCTAAACTCATTGACATTTTCAAAACAGGAACAACAAAACAAATACAAAATTACAGCGCAAACAAATAATCTACTTTAAATGGTACTTGTCTCAACAAAATGTGTATTTATTATTTAAGGAGCAGCCACATAGTTAATTCAGAAGTTACAGTGTTCATAGTTAATATCATTTCTATTCCCATCTTCTCTGAGCTACAAGTAACAAAGAACTAGCTATTTTAAATGTATATAGAGAAATGTCTATTGGGGATTAGAAGTTTGAATACTGTTTTTTCTATTTACTACCTGAATAGCCATTAACAAGTCAGTTTAATTCTCTGGAAGGATCTCAGTTTCCCCTTCCATTGAAGTAGTCAGGGATTCTTAACCTGGGGTACGTGAAGTTGGTTATTTTCAAACTATATTTTTAAAAGTAGATCTCATTATAATTTATTTGCTTGTGATTCTACATAATTTATTTTATGCATTTATGCAATTACACTGAGTAGGAGACCATGGATTCCACTTGATGACCAAAAGGATCAATGATACCAAAAAAAAAAAAAATTCCCAGACTAAATAATTTCTGATATCCCTTCTGGTTCTGAGTTCCATGATCCTCTAAAGGAGAGAAAGTAAGTTGTCATAGAAGACTGTTCAACATGAACATTAATTCCGCTGTTCCCTCAGTTACTTTTCTAGCTTTTGCCTCTAGGCACAGTGGGCCTACTCTGATTTTGCACTCACCAGGTCCCAGATGGAGTTATTACTGCAGTTCAGAAATTGTTTGCTTGGTTGAGAAATTCTCCAAAGAATACAACCAAATGTGAGAAAATATACATGGAAGATGATTTTGAACCTTAATGAATCATGAGGAATACTCAGAATATGAAACTGAAAGACCAAATAATAGAAGGTATCCTTTTTGAAAATTATTGGAGATTAAGGAATACAGTGAATTGCAGGTAAGGGGTAAGGTTAATATGAAAAAATGTCAGGGGGGAATGTGGTCCAATATAAGCATTTTTATTCACATTCACTTTTGCCTGATGTTTTTTCTCTTGTTTTATTCATCCTTATTAAGTTATGAGTTTCTATATCTTGAATTTCTGAAGTGGTTCGCATTATGTTTTTGCAATAGTAACCAACTATGGCACCTAGGTGGCACAGTGCATAAATTGTTAAGCCTGGAGTCAAGAAGACTTGAGTTCAAATGTGTCCTTAGGCACTTAACACTTTTTGTGACTTTTGACAAGTCACTTAAGCCTCTGTTTGCCTCAGTTTCCTCAACTGTAAAATGAGGATGATAATAGCACCCATATTGCAGGGTTTTTGTTGGGAGGATCAGATGAGATATTTGTAAAGCACAGTTCACAGTCCCTGGCAATAAGTAGATGTCATATTGGTGATGATGATGATGATGATGATGATGATGATGATGATGATGATGATGATGTGAAGCATGTTGACCCGTGTCTATTTGATATCTAGTTTTGTGTTTTAACCAAATAGATACAAGATACAAGTTAGAAAGACTTAGACCCTAATTCTGACTCTGCCACTAACATTGCATATATCAGTGCTTAAAACTAGGCTTCACTTTCCTTACTGGCAAATAAATTGCTTAAATTAGATGAAATTCAAAGTTGGTTTTTTTTTAGCTTTAACATTTTTAATCTTCCTATTACAGCTAGACAACCACATATATTATAAATCTTATATCAGAAGATTGGCCTCTAAGATATTGCATTTAGTCAAATTGATGGTTTCCATCCTCCCCACCCCCAACCTATTATGTTTTTTATCTTGATTGGTTCCTTGCTTATAATGGCTGCTTTGGAGAATATTTAAGTTTGCCATTAGTCATACAGCTTTAAAAAACTATTTTTTTAAAGGAAACATTGCTTCTTTTTTTAAACAAATGTATTGATCCCTTGAACAGAGCCTGCTGCTTTCCTAATTCTTTGTGGAAGGCCAAACATATGCAAAAATAAGATCCTTTACTTCTCCCTGATTTACATAAAGACTAAGACATTCAATAAATTTCCATAATTATTAAAAGCATCTCTATAGCCAGCAATATCAGGCTTCTTTCCAGAAAAAAAATATTATTATTTATAGCACTAATGTTCTGTTTAGGGCATTTCTGTACATCACTGAATTTTGCCTGTGTAAGTAATTTATGTCTCAAAGATGTAATATTGTTGATTTCTTAGATGCTATATTATGAGATCTCTTTGCATGGGGAATTCATGATGATGTGGTGTGCCTTGACTGAACCAAGCTGACATTGACAAAAGCCATAGATAAGGTCCTAGACAGTGAAATTGCATTATCATATGTCATAGAAATTAAAGTCTTTTAAAAACTGTAAATGTTACTGATATACAATACATGAGTGGATAGTATTTTCTAACTGATCATAACAGCATAAGAAAATGTATACTTCAGGGGCGGCTAAGTGGCCCAGTGAGTAGAGCGCCGGCCCTGGAGTCAGAAGGACCTGAGTTTGGATCCGGCCTCAGACACTTAACCCACACAAACAAAAACCTAGCCGTGTGACCTTGGGCAAGTTACTTAACCCCAATTGCCCTAAAAGGGGCGGCTAGGTGGCGCAGTGAGTAAGAGCACCGGCCTCGGAGTTGGGATGACCCGAGATCAAATCCGGCCTCAGAAAATGAGCACCCACACATAAATAATGACTAGCCGTGTAAACTTGAGCAAGTTACTTAACCCCAATTGCTTAAAAAAAATGTATACTTCACAGCATCTTTAGAAATTTATACTAATTTCTGTTCAGCAATAACCAGTTTTCACTTATAAAAAGTGTTCATTTTTCAGGACAAAGGACCTCCTTAAAAATATGCCTTTCAAAAGCATTCATAACAAGTCTTAGAATGATGTCTTCATAATTCATAGCATTTAATATTTGATAAATTTAATCATAAACAAGATTGCTATTCCCAAAATAACAGAATTTAATAGTTGAAAGGGATCTCAATGGCCTTCTAGTCCAATCCATAAGCAAAAGGAAACTCCATTATAAAACAATTATGTAGAAATGTATTCATTGATCTTAAGGGATTTCTGGACAAAAATTATCCAGGCTGTCATCAATTAAGCAGGCTGGTTCATCACCTTCAAGTAGATATCCAGATTGAAAGGGTGGTACAGACTACCAAGGATCCCCTAAATTGGATTGTGGAAAAAGACTGACCATAAATTTGTTGCCTTTTTATATCATGATGAAAAACAGTAGTCAGTAGTGCTGAATTGGTACAGTGAAATTTTAACACTTGCAATCTTGACTTCTCCATTACAACAGTTTATTTAGAAAGAAAGGTTGAGTTTCTCCTTCAATTCAATGACCCAGCCCCTATGAGGAAGGAAAATATGTCTTATCTAGACTTTAAATATATACTAGTGTACAGGACAGAGCTTTATATATGGTGGGCATGTAACAATACACGTTAAAAAATGAATTAGGATTCTTTTTATGATTGAAGAAAAATGGAATAAAAAATTTCTGAATTCAAAGAGATCTCTAACACTATCTAGTTCAACTTATCTACAAATGAGCAAAGATCTCCATAATACTTCCCCAAAAGGTAATCAATTCAGTCTATGCATGGAGGCTTTTACTGAATGAAACATTTATCTGTAAAGGCAGTTCATCCCTCTTTTGAAGAATTCTAATGGATAGGATTTTTTTTCTTTACTTCTAACCTAATCCTAATTCTAAAACTTCTATCCTCTATTGAAGATTTGTGAAATGTATGAACAAGACTTGTCCAATATGTGTTTAAACCCAAAGATTCCAGCTTTGGGGATAAGGAATTACTATTTGACAAAAACTGCTGGGAAAATTGGGCATAGACCAATCTGCATACCAAAATAAAACCTAAATTGGTTCACAAACTAGATATAAAGGCTGATATTGTAAGCGATCTGGGATAACAAGGAATAGTATACCTGTCAGATTTATGGAGAAGGGGAGAATTTGTGACCAGACAAGAGATAGAGAGCATTACAAAATGCAAAATGGATAATTTTGATTACATTAAATTGAAAAGTTTTTGTACAAAAAAGCCAATGTAACCAAGATTAGGAGGGAAGCAGAAAATTGGGAAAGAATTTTTACAACCAGTATCTTTGATAAAGGCCTCATTTCAAAAACATACAGAGAACTAGTCAAATTCATAAGAATATAAGTCATTCCACACCTGGTAAAGGGTCAAAGGATATGAACAGGCAGTTTTCAGAGGAAGAAATTAAATATATCTATAAGCATATAAAAATGTTCTAAATCACTATTGATCAGAGAAATGCAAATCAAACAACTCTTAGGTACCACATCTCACCTGTCAGATTAACTAACGTGACAAAACAGGAAAATGATAAATGCTAGAGAAGATGTGGGGAAAATTGGAACACTGATGCATTGTTGGTGGAGTTGTGAAATAGTCTAACCATTCTGGAGAACAATCTGGAACTATTCCCAAAGGACTATAAAAACATGCATACCCTTTGACCCAGCAGTACCACTTCAAGTACCACTTCAAGAGCTATATCCCAAATAGATCATACAAGTGGGAAAAGGACCCATATGTATGAATATATATGTATGTATATACATATATGTATATATACATATATGTGTATATACATATATGTGTATATATACATGTATATACATATATGTGTATATGTACATGTATATACATATATATGTACATATGTATATAGCAGCTGTCTTTGTGGAGGCAAAGATTTAGAAATCAAGGGGATGCCCATCAATCGGGGAATGGCAAAACAAGTTGTAGTATATGAATATAATGGAATACTATTGTGCTATAAGAAATGAGGAGCAGACAGACTTCATAATAACCTGGAGAGATTTATATACACTGATGCTGATTGAGGAGAGCAGAACCAGGAGAACATTGTACAAAATTACAGACACATAATATCTGTGATGACCAACTTTGATAGACTGGGCTCTTCTTAGCAACATAAGGTTTTAAGACAACTCCAAAGGATTCATGATGGAAAAAGATATCCACATCCAGAGAAAGAATTATGGAGTGTAAATGCAGATTGAAGCAAACTACTTACTCTCTCTCTCCTTTGTTTCATTTTGTTTTATTCCTTCTATCTCATTATTCATTCCATTGGTTATAATGCTTCTTTCCAACTTGACTAATGTTTAATGTGAAAGTATATGTAGAACCTATATCAGATTACATGCCACCATAGGGCTAGGGGAGGGAGAAAGGAGTGGGGAGAAAACTTGGAACTCAAAAACTTGTAGAATTGAATGTTGTAAACTAATAGTAAATAATTTTTAAAAACTTAATGCATTAAAAAAAAAGAATTGTCCGGGATGTGGTAATGTATATCAGTCAGTCAGTAAAACATTTATTAAGTGTAACTACTATGTACCAGGCCCCATGCTAAGGGCTTGGAATACAAAAAGAGTTAAGATTTCTAATAACCTCAAGGAATTCACATTCTAAATCCAGGAGACAATAGGCAAACGAATACATACAAACAAGCAACCTATAGGATGAATAAGAAATAATTAAAAGAGGGAAGGCTCTAGAAATAAATTCAAATGTGAATTATTACAAAACATTTGTTGTCAATGTCAAGTTAACACCATGTTGCTTGATTTGACCTCTTATTTTTCTTGCCAATAAAGCTTTGCTTAAAAGAGCATGGGAGAGAGTGGAGCCAAGATGGCAGCACAGAAGAAGGAAAACTCCATATTATGGAATAGAACAAGTGGGAATTGGGATAGGATGGAGGGAAATATTCACAGTATATCCACTATGGAAATGTTTTGCATAGCTAGACATGTACTACTTATATTGAACTGTTTATCTTCCCAATAAGGGTGGGTGAAGAGGGAGGAAGGGAAAGAATCTGGAATTCAAAGTTTTAAAATCAAATGCTTAATATATATATTACATATAACTGGGAAATAAGGCAGACAAAATAAATACAGCCACTGGGGGATGGAGATCTTTCTTGCTCTTCTGGAATGTCAGAGGGGGCATGGGGAAGGACATAGGAGAGAGCAGAGTGGGGGAAGGAGCATACAGTGAGATCACTGTTTTGGGGTGATGGGTAGTGGAAAAACGGGGAGAAAATTTGTAACTAAAAATCTTGTGGAAATGAATGATATAAACGAAAAATAAACATAAAATTTTATTTTAAAAAGAGAGAATTGGAGCAGAAGGGGAGAGTATCTACTTTGGGAGGAATTACATAGAAGGAAAAGACACCAAACCACTTTGGATCCATTACTAGCATAATCTCCAACAAAGCACTGGGCAATATGAATTTAGGAAATGAAATAATAAGCAAATTATTTCATTTTTAAGCCATAATAACACTTGAAAAATTACTTTTTAGAAGAAAGCAAATATTTCTAAGAAGCACAAGTAACTTCTGAATGTATAGAGAATTTAATCATTTCCTTACAGAAATTACTCACTAGTAAAAACTTCAAAAGCTTCCATGAATTCATAATCTCATTAATGTGCCTATCTGTACACTGGTACAGATGAAAACACGCCTGATCCCTCTACTCCTTTATCTTCTCTTCTTTCTAGGTTTTTGAGACACCACCCTCTCCTGTTTGATCACTCACATTTACCATATGTAGCAGCTTAAGGTGCTTTCCTCACAGTAGCAGTGGGAGATAGTGCAAACATTTTCACTCATATCTTATAGCTGATGTTGAAGTAGTTTAAATAACATACACAAGATCACAGCTTATAAATGCTGTATTGATATCAGAAGTCCAATCTGATGAATACAAGTCTTTTTCATTTTTCCCAGGGTACAATTCTTTCATGATCTCCAATTCCAAATTGATTTGGATATTTGTTCATGGATATTTATTTTATTTATTGCTTCCCCTCTGTAGCACAAATACAATATTTACACACCCATGATCACTCTAAATATACCCACATGATGCTCAATTGCAAACTATAACAGACTCTTCATATAGAGGACAGAAGAAAAACATTTAGACACCAGAAAACCTAATCCCAACACCAAGAAACTAAATCCATCATAGCAACATAGAAGTTAATGCACCACAAAATCACAGAGAGCCACACCATCCTTTAGCCTTCCCACAAATTTGACCAATTTGACTCACAAGCCTGTCTCCCTCTGAAACAAACTCTGTTTAGCAGGCTCTGATTCTTAGCTTCCTGTGGGCTCTGCTCATCCTTCAACAAACTCCTCCCACCACAGGTTCCATATGATTACATTCAACCTATTCAGGGCAGAGTATATTTTCAAAGCAGGGAAGGTCTCAGCCTATTAGGGGGCAGATAATATTTTCAAAGCAGGGAAGGTCTTCAAATTCCCTTAGGCTTGTTAAGGGGCAGGGAAGATATTCAAATTTCTATTACCATTACACACACACACACACACACACACACACACACACACACACACACACAACACATGGCTACAGCACAGATCAACCCTTTGTGCTTTTCCTAAAGAAAATGAAAACTGAGTTCATTCTGAATCAGACTAAGAAAAAGGCATATTCAACTTAGAGGGTTACTGTGGGAAACTAATATAGGCTCCAAATATCTAAATCAGCTTATTCTAGTAAACAGGAAAATTGTTGTTCAAGACTTACACACAATAGTTTAAAATAACATTCCAAAGTTTTTGAATTTCTCACTAGGCAACCATACTCTATAGAAAGGATCCAGTGTAGTTCTCCCTCCCTAAAGTATTCTGAGTCATTCTTGCTTAATCCTAGTAAATACTCAAAGAAATGTACTGGACAGTTGTTTGGAGAATAATAATTATTATGTGTTCTTTTGATTGTGAATGTGGAATAGTGGATAGAAAGTTCCCCTGGGGCTCAAGAAGATCTGAAATAAAGTTCCATCTACAACATAAGTGCCTAGACAAGGTTTTTAATGCCTTAATGCCCCCAGGAAGCAATGACAAGACTATCTGCCAGCATGTCCCCCCAAAATAAATTAGACTCATCTTCTTCCTTCCCTCCTGTGATAGGCATCAGTTTTCTCTAAAAAGGAAACAATGGGGTCCAGGACCTGATCTTTTCACTTTTCCCTGTTTCTTTCCCTTCTATCTCCAATAAGGAGATATGACCAGGCCCTTCCCCCTCTCCTTCAAAAGGTATTCATTATCCCAAGAACCTAATCTCTGGTCATCTAAAGGCGTAAAAAAGTCCCCATATGCAGTGAGGGCTCATCATACTTGGTGGATTTCTGAAAACCATGAGTCACCATATCTTTCTCCATGTCTTGCCCTTATGACCATATGCATTTCTATAAGACAAATGGAGCATTTCCAGGGAAACTGAGTGCCATTTTATTCTTGCTACATAGCCTTACTTTGTTAGGGTAAAGTAGACTTCCTTTTGTTAACTCTTCAGTGAGTTGTGAGTGCCTCATTTCATCCAAGTATTGAATCTGAATTAAGAGAGTGCTGGCATTGTGCTTGTCTCAAACAGTATCTCTAAGACTGTAAAATACAGAGACAATAAAATACAGTAAAATAAAATACAAGACTTTGCCTTGGCAGAGGAACATTTTTCAAGATAATTCCTAGTAATTAGAATATTCACAGATCTGGTTCAAAATTAAAAATAAACATCCAAAGCCCTCAAAACAGCAACTTTTTATTTTAGTGGTGATAGTGCATTTGTGTTTTCAGTTCATTATTTAAAACATGAATATGATAATACTAGATTAGCAATGTACTACACACACACACACACACACACACACACACACACACAATCAATCCTAAATTTTTGTTTTTGTTGTTCAGTTGTGTCCAACTCTTCATGACCCTATTATAGGGTTTTTTGGCAGAGATAATGGAGTGATTTGCCATTTCCTTCTCCAGCTCATTTTGCAGATGAGGAAACTGAAGGCAAACAGAGTTTAATGATTTGCCTAGGGTCACACAACCAATAAATGTCTTAATACAGATTTGAACTCAGGAAGATGAGTCTTCCTGATTCCTTGACCATTGCTCTATCCACTCTGCTACCTAGTTGCCCTAAATTAAGTATTTTTCTAATTGTCTAAGTAGTTGGTCAGGAATAGAGTGTAGATCACTCCTGCTTATTTGCTAAATCATGAAACAAGAGTTATAAATTTCTGGAAATATTCTTTACTAATAGATGTTTTATTTAAAAAAAATTAGATCACCTGACTTAACCTAATCAGATCAATCCAGAGGAAAGAAAAGTATCATATTATTTTTCTATTCCCTCAAATAAAAATAAGAAGTTGCTCTGAAACACTGCTAAGCCCACTAAAATCTTGAAGTGCATTATTGAAAAATAATACATTATTTTAAGCCATTCATTTCAGGCAACTAGACACATCTGATGCTCTGAATGTTTAACTTGTATTACAAATTTAAAAGGCTTTTACCATAAGTACACCTTTAAGATTTGAGGATTATTGGTCTCCTTTAATTGGTCTCTTTATAGAAACAATTATTTGTCTTTACTTATGTGTCTACTTTGATTACCCTACTAATGGGCATCTCTCTACCTCTTCTCCTAATTCTGCCTTCCTTATCTCAATGCTTTACTCTTTTTGAATTCTACCAATGTTCCAAAGTCTAGTTCACACTCCTCTATATAGATGAAGTATTCCAAGACTGCTGTTGCTGACATTAGGCTAAAATCCTGCTATTCTTAGCCTCTCCCACCCAATTTAATACTTCATTATAATATGGCTGATATTGTTTCTTTGATATGCATCAGTATGTGTCCCCAACTAGATTTCAAGCCTCTTCACATAAGGAACTATACCTTATTTTTCTCTTATTTCCCCAATAGTTCTTAGCAAAAGCTTTAGTATGTAGGCAGAACCAAATAATAAATCTGAAGGACAGAAGGTTGATATACATATATGCATATACACATATGTATGTGTGTATGTGTATGAACATATACATATGTGGTGTAAATCTGTATAGCTATGTGAACATATAGCTATCAATTGATGATAGAGAAAAATAATCTCTATCTATGTAGAATATAAACTCCTTCAGGAGAGGAATTTTTTTTTAAGCCTGAAAATTTAGCACTGTAATGAGCACAAAGTAGTCAATAAGTACTTAACAAATTCAGTGGAAGAAATGAATGAAAAACACAATTTTAGAGAAAAGCCATACAATTATTTTTTGTGTGACATCATTTTAGAAAACATTTTTTAAAGTAGGATAGGTACAGAGAAAAGTATGGCCTCCACAAGACCATTTTAGTGTTGCATTGGATTTTAACTCTCTCATGACTATTAAAGTAAATGACACTAAAATGAGAAATAGGTTTGCTTAGTTTTCTATTGGCATTGATTATTTCAACAATTCATGTTTGAGGATATTATATTACTTTCACTGCTTAATTTGTGTAGAAGTTTTGGCATCTAATTTTAGTTTAGAAAATTGACTATTAGAGCTGAAAATACCCCCTGCTCATGAAAGATGAGTCCGTATAGTCTTTGCTTAGTTGAGTTTCAAATAATTTCAAGCAATAAAGATTGTTACCTAAGTCTTGTTTTGATACAAAGTAAAATGATTTAAAATAGTGTCTTTTCATTCAAATAGTGTAAGGATTTCAGTGTTCTTCCAGGTATATTATCTCAATTAAACTTGCAACTTGGCTATGAAGAAGGAAGAGAAACATTTTCATAGAACACACGTAGAAATAATTTTATGTTTTGTAAAAAGATGTATACTGACTGTTAGGGTGAACCAAGTCAAGTAATTTTTGTTTTGGCAAAAGTATCATGAGAATATAGAGAAGGGGGAATTGTCTGTTTTTAGCATATTAAACTTCCTTGGTTATAATGGCTGCTCAATTGCCACAAATGAACTGTAAAAATAATTTAAGTATGTATTTGTTTCTGTTGCTTTTTTGTTTCATTTTTACTCTCTCTGGTGTAGTCTGCTTGTCTGTTCTTAAGTCTGAGCTGTGCAGACCCCACATGCTCTGTGCTCATCCTGTCCAGACGCACTGGGCACTTTCCTGGGCTGGATTCTGCTACGCTCTGTCTCCAAGTGGATTTTGTCACTCCAGAATCCATTCAGATTCACTTTTTAAGCCGCCATCTTGGCTCCACCAGCTTGTTTCATTTTAAAACACACTTTTGATTTGACTGATGGAGGGAATGCCCTCTACCAGTTGAAACGCCAAGCACAAGCAGCTTCAAGGTTCTGCTCACAAGCATAGTAAACTTTACATTTATTTATTGACAGATTAAGGCAAAACAGAAAAGAGGAAACCAAAATACAGAGTAACTCAATCATTTAGTAAGTCCTCAATTGGAGATTAGTTTACAATCATAAACAAAGTACATTCATTTGGTCAGTCACAAAGAACAAAGGTCAAAAGTTTTCCACCCCGGAATAGATCTGAAATTCGAGGTCTTAAAATTAAATGTTTCAAATATATATAAATACTATTATTAATAATCTTTTGCTTATAATTGGGAGATAAGATGTGCAGGCATTGGGGCATAGAGATTCACCTTGCTCTAATGGAAAAGTCAAAAGGGGTATGGGAGAAGATATGGGAGAGAGCAGGATGGAGGAAGCGATATCTTGTGGGACTGCTATTCTGGGAGGGTGGGTAGGGGAAAAAAACGGGGAAAAAATTGTAACTCAAAATCTGGCGGAAATGAATGATTTAAAACAGAAGTTAATAAAGCATTTGTTTATAAAAAAAAGTTTTTCACCCCTAGATCACAACTAAATTACAATAACATCAGTCACCACCAAGCTCCCTCTCGAGGGGCAATGGAAAGCACAAAAGCCATACAACCCTAGGTCACAACTAGGTTACAGTATAATCACAACATTCAATACCCAAGGAAAGGTCTTTTCTTCATCTTGACCAGAGGCAAGTTCTCAGCAATTTCTGTTCCTGGGAAGACAAAGCTTAACAAAGCTACCATAACAAACATACACATTGCATGTGTCCTCATCAGTTCACTCTCTGCCTGTGAAATCAACCTGGACCCAACAAAAGGGTCTGAGAAATCAGCACAAATCATCAGTACAGTCCCAGAGTTGCTGAAAACATCAAGACCTTCCTCCAGAATTTCTGTAAACATACAACAAGAAAATCCTCTTTCAGGGCTTCTAAACCAACAGCAATGTCCCAGGGCTTCTGTAACAACAGCACTGTCCTTCACCCACAGACAAATCTGACAAAGTAACACCAAAACAGACAAAGTATTGGCATGCTTCCTCCTAGTTCTCCTCTCTTCCCATTTGTCAGGAGTTCTCAGTTCTTAGTTCAGTCCTCAGTTCTCATTTCTCTCTCTCCAGCAGTGGCAGCCCAGCCTCCTGATCCTGGCTCCTAGAAGTTCTGGCCTCTCTAAGCTTGGGTTTATCCCTGTTCTGCCCCTTCCTGTTATGTCAACAAATTCAAGAGCCATGGGAGATCTTCAAATTCCATTACCATTACACCAATACAGACTGGCAAATTCTCTACAACTTCTAGTCTGAGTTAATCCTCTGAAAAACTGACTCTGAAGGATGATCTCATCCGAGCACAGTATCCCACCTCTCCTCCATTAGATACCTCTAAAATAAAGAATTATATAAGTTAGTGCAAAGAGATGAGCAGGATTATTCAAAAATGTCTATTACTAAGCTATAGGATATGATCCAAAACTTTCTTGGTTTGGGAAATATTTGGTAAATGTGATTGGATCAATTAGCCTCTCTAGGCCTCAGGTACTTTATCTGTAAAAATGAGAGTATTGGACTAGATGACCCATGACATCTATTCCAGCTCTAAATCTAAGCCCCTTTGAATGTTAGAAATAATCGGCAAATAAATAAACAAGAAGAATTGATCGATATTAGTTTCACAATACAGAAACACAAGTACTATTCTTGGTTATGTCATTATTATTGAGCTTCTCATGCACACTTATATAGGTGTCCTTGCACACAAAGCATTTGAAGGGATTGAGGAAAGAAGGAAGATTGAAAACAGAAGTGAGAGAAATGATGCCAATGGTATTCAGTCATGAAGATTTTCTTCTTCCAGGGAATCCTGCCACTAATATTGACTTAGATTAAATTGCAGTAAAGGCACAGAAGAAAGTCTAGAATTCATCATAGCAAACCTACAGTTGTAAAAAGAAGAATAATGTGAAGCTTGAACTTCTCAGAAGGGAAGACCACAAGTTCAATCAACCTAACAGAAAAACACAAACATCCTCCATTAGTATTCAAGATAAGATTGTGTAGAGGTACCTCTGTGGGATCTGTTCATCATTTTGCTTCAGCAGAAATATATGTGAAACTAGCAAATAGAAAAATGCAGAAACAGCAGTATACACTACAAATCAATAGAATAAGCTTTTGTGAAATAATTCCTCTCATAGGAAGGACCTTCTCCTTGGTGATAAGACCAAGGAGAATCATATAAAATCACAATTTAGTGTCCTAGAAATGCCTCCAGAGATAAGATTTGAGGAAATAACAGTAGCTCATATTTTTATAACACTTGACTTGAACCTCAGTTTTTTCATTTGTAAATTGAGGCAGTTACACTAGACAGTCCCCAAGATCCATCCTAGCTTGAAATATATGCTTCTATGATGATAGGAGATATTCCCCATACTCCCTTTGAAAGTAAAGGTAGTAATTAACTGAATTTTAAAGAGAAAACTACATAACAGAAAGTCAGTGATACACTCTAAGCCACACAGCGAATAATTGGCAACCAAGATCTTTAAATTCAAATTTATTGATATCTTTACTAGATACTATAGTCTCTCATGTTACAAAGCAAATCAACAAAGGCCAAGAAAGGGGTTAGGGAAGAAAGGAGTTTTAGAAACTGAGTAGTGCTCTAAAGCAAATATCTTTCTTGCTTTTAAGATTTTAATCAAGAATCATAGATTTAAAACTAAAAGGGTCATCAGAAACTATCTAGGTCAACCCCATCATCTTATAAAGGATGAAACTGTGGCCTACAAACATTTAAGAGTCTTGCTAAAATTGACCAATTATTTATCAAACCAGGCTTCATGTGATATAAGTGACCGGACTGGAATTTGAGCCTTCTGACTCCAAAGTCAGTACCACAAGGAACTGAGTTTAAATCAGGCCTCTGAAACTTTCTTTCTGTGCATATATGATCTTAGGTACCTCACTTAAATAAGCTAGACCTCAGTGTCATCTATATAATGAAGAGGTTGGATTTAGTTGGCCTTTACTGTCTCTTGACTTTCTAAATATCTAATTAGATGATTCTAAATCCAGAGTATACCCCCCATACTCTACATTCTGCTAAAGATTTGTGAATGAATCAACCATCATATGGGATTGGAACCTACAGTTTAAGAAGCACTGAAAGGTGTCATGAGTGAAAAAAGGTTTAAGTAGCCATGGTCAATATACACAATTCTTCCTGCCTCTGGTTCATTGTTTTGACTAGCAGAGAAATTTACAGACTAGATAATTAGCCTAGTATATGACTTCTCAAAGTCTTTTCACAGGATCCCTTTGTTAATAATAATAAAACTAATAATAGTGATGAGGCAGAGGAAGTTTAGCAGATAGAGAATTCGACGGTGATTTCACTGGAACCTTCCCTTACCTTTACAGGTTGGTACCTTCTCAGCAAGTTGCACAGAAAGTTCAGAAAGTTAAGCAGAGCACTGAGAGCTTCGGTGTCTTGTCCAATTACAGCCAGTGGAAGCTGGAGGCAGGAGGTGAATCCAAGTAGTCCTACCTTGAAGGGCCATCTCTTTATCAACAATAGCAACAAATAGGCATTATTTGTCTAACACTTCAAGGTGGTGAAGCACAATACATATGTTAACTATTTGATCTACATAATCCTGTGAAGAAGGTTCTTTTTATCATCTTCATTTTACAGATAGGAAAACTGAAAATGGAAGTGGTTAAGGAATTTGCTCAGGGTCACAGAGCTGAGTTTGAACCTGAGATGGAATTCCTGCCTCCAGATGCTGCCTTCTATTCCCTTTGCCAGCTAACTGCTTCTGTACCATGCTGCCTCAGCTACCCTCATAGAGACTTTTAATGTGTGTGAAGTTTTTACATGTGTTGTTTCATTTGGTTTTCAAACTTACTATGTGAAATTTGTATTATTACCATTCCCCTTTTGCAAATGGGAAAAGTGAGACTAAGGGTGAATAGAGTGGACAGAAGTCTGGGCCTGGACCCAGGAAGAACCTCAGTTCAAATAAGAACTCAGACACTTACTGTCTGTGTGACCCTTAGCTAGGCAATTAATCCCTGTCTGTCTCATTTTCCTCAACTGTAAATGAGGACAGTAACAGCCAAACTCACATGGTCGATTTAAAGATCTAGTTGTGAAACCCTTGAAACAGTGTCTGACATTGAGTGGTTTCTTAATAAATGCACATTTCTTGTACCCCCTAAGTGAATTTCCTCATGTCGTATACTCTATATGAACATGTTGTATGTAATGGTGCTATAATCTGAACCATTTAAACAGGATTCTCTAGTTGGTTTTATATACAACTAAGCAAATACATAAAGATCCACAGGAGGAGTGTCATGGTGGGGTTATAATTAAGGAAACTATCACATCCAAGCATTGTAGGCTTCTTTAGGGTAGAGATGGAAATGCATACAATTGGAAATCCATACTGTAAATAAATACAGTGCAGGATTGAATATGATTAAAATTGAATATGATTAATATATGTATATAAATATGATTAAATTGAATATGATTAAAGCCAAAGAAATCCCTAGATAAAGTGATGTATGAATTGTTAGGAAGAAAGGGGGAGGGAAAGCTTCTTTGAAAAAGAGGCACCTTAGATGGCCCTTGAAGGAAGAGAAAGTAGTCAGCAGGAAAAGATGTGCGGGGAGTGCTCTCAAGGCATGAAGCAAGGAGAAGCTCAGGAAATAGCTTGTAATGCAACTGGAATAGAGAATACAGAGAGAGCACAGTGATATCAAAGCACATTAGGGAGCTGTTGTTCCTTTGCTTGGGCTTGTCTGACTCTTCATGACCCCAATTAGGTTTTCCTTGGTAAAGGTAGTTGAACAATTTGCCATTCCCTTCTTGTGTTCATGTTACAGATGAGGAGACTGAGGCAAATAGGGGTCAGTAACTTGCCCAGGGTCTCACACCTAGTAAGTATCAGAGGCTGGATTTGAATGCAGGTCTTCCTGACTCAAGGCCTAGCACTCTATCCACTGAGCCACCTAACTGCCCACCAGATAAGGAGCCATGCTCATGTTAAGAAAGAACTGAGTTTGATTTTTGCCTCTGACACATTTGGACTAGGTGATTTAACTTATCAGTGCTCCCAGGACACTCTCTTAAAATTTAAATTATATACAACTGGTGCTGATTTGACTTGATAGAATGAATTCCTCATTAGAAGTCCCCTACACTAATGAAATAACAAGCCATCCCCATCCAATTCCCTTGTCACCCCACAAAAAAAAAATCACAAAACTTGTTCAGTGTGTTAGAATGTGATGAAAAAAGCATTTACTTAGCTGACAACTTGGGGTGTAGCTAATTAAAATTATACCAACTTAGCATCCTAATTTGGGGAAGGGCTAAAGAAAAAAGCAGCTAGGTGCCATATGAGTACTGGGCCTCGTCAGGAACACTAATTTTCCTGAGTTCTGATGTGATCTCAGACACTTACTAGCTGTGTGACCCTGGGCAAGTCACTTAACCCTGTTTGCCTCAATTCCTCATCTTTAAAATGAGCTGGAGAAGGAAATGACCAAATTCTCCACTATCTTTACCAACAAGACCTCAGATGGGGTTGCAGAGAGTCAGGCAGGACTGAAAGACAACTGAAAAGAAGGAAAAGTTCAGCCACTGGGTACTTATCTATGAAACCAGCTTTTTTTCATTATCCATGGTTGACTGCCAGAGTAAATCAAGGGCAAGGAAAAAATTGGGGGGAAAGATGATGAGTTGCCTTTTAGAGAGGTTGACTTGGCAGAGCTTTACATCCTGAAAACTGCTTACAGCCTTCCCTGCACTGAGTGCTGGTGGCTTTGGCCTTTTGTAGATACAGCTCAAGAAATAGTTCCCTCAACTTGGTGTATGGGTATATGGTATATTCATTATTTATTGCATCATTTCATCCTTTTTCATAAATATTTTACTGTTAAAATGTGATGGGCTGTGTTTGTTCAGGCTCATGCTGTGCTGATATAGCTCTAACAAGAGCACATTAAACCCTCATACTATTTCTCCTGGTTCACAAACTCAGACTTTGTGGCCCTCAAAGTAAGAATCCCTGAGTTAATCAGAATTTTAAAGAATATCAATAACCATATCAGTATAACAGGATTATGCCTGATACTGATCTGGGTTAGGTGGTCAGACTGCTGAACCCCATGATAAAAAGCACAGATTTGCATCAGAGAGAGAAAAGATTTTTGCCTAGCTCCACAAAAAAAGAATATTTGGCTGTCAGAAGACATGTGATCGTTCTATTGGTCTGCCACTTATTTCTTGTGTGACCTTTGACATTTCCTGTCCCTCTCTGGGCATGTTTCCTCATCTATTGTCAAATAAGGAGGTTGGAGTAAAAGCCTTCTAAAATCCTTTCTCCTTGCTATAGATATAGATTCTCTATCCTACTGGAAAGGAGAAAAGCTACTTTACTGATATCAGCAAGTACACAAAAGAATAATCTGCCTATTCACTTCTCTCTGGTCTCAAACCCAACCAACAAACTCAAAAAAACAAATGTTCCTTTGTCATAAATTTAAACTGACAGGTAAGTCAAAAGAGCAGTTTCTCCCTTGCCTCACTGTTGTTGGCAAAATTCCTACGAGGCAATTGTTCTACCTTTTTGATACAAAAGAATAGGAGCAGTGAACAATATTTTACATAATGCCAGTGGTTATCACTAGGGTTTGTTACTGTTGTTCAGTCATTCAGTCATACCCAACTCTTTGTGACCCTATGTGAAGAGGGAACGGTGATAAGGAGGGGGGAGGGTAAAAGATTCTGCCAGGGACCCACTCTGGCATCCAGTCTGAAAGGAATTCACCAGGCTCAAACAAACTTTGAAGCCTAAATTGTAAAGTTTATTGTTACCTGCACAAGGACAGCAGGCTAGATTCTTATGGAACCTGCAAACTTCCAGAGGTCACAGGCATAGTTTTATGGAGTCAAGACAGTAAATCAGGTGCCAATTATGCTAACTAGGTGAGTAAGGGTGGGATCAGGGAGGAGTTAAGGAGTGGTCAGTGCTTAAAGGACCATGCACTTTTAATATCAACTGCACAGGCCTATTGCCCATGATTCACTGGGAAATAGCCCAAGGGGGGCCTACCTGGAGGTGTGGTTTTAGGCCTGACACTTCACTAAAGTCTATCCTCGGTCAGGGCCACTAAGGAGTGCCCAGTCTGCCACCCATCAATGTCAGGCTTGACAAGATAGATGTTGGGAACCAAGGCCATCAGAGACACAGTGTGGGTATAATTAGCTAAGGAGTTACCCTATAGATAGGGTACTGAAGAATTCATGGTGCAGCTGGCCACTCCAAATAAGGGAGATAACATTTGCCTAAGCTAAAAATGTTTATAGATAGTTTTGTGAAGGATTCATAAGTAGCTTATTGTTTCAAGCAGAGATAAACATTTAATGAGTTGTTGCTGGGCAGAGTGCTGGCAGGGGGAAGGGGCAGCGTTAATGCTTTGAAACTGGGGGGGAGGAAGTGTGACTTTACAGACTGCTTTTACAAATTGATTTTACAGACATAGATCCCAAAGCACCCGATTTACAAACTGATGTTACAGATTGATACTACAAACTGATGCTACAAACATATATACATCCCAAGGACCCCATAATATGGACCATACTATCCATGGGGATTTCTTGGCAAAGATACTGGAGTGGTTTGCCATTTCCTTCTCCAGTGGTTTGTTATTTCTGTGCTAAAACTCATCCTCAAAACTTTAACCCCTTCTTGAAAAATCTCCAGACCATCAGGACTGTTGCTGGTGACAGCCTTCAAAGGGATGAATTATGTAGAGAATTAAAAAGTATATTTCATCTGAAAAATAAGAATTTGCATATGAAGAAATTATTGTCTCTTCAAAAATGAGTCAAATAGTTTTAAGGTAAATGGTCAAACTAAGTTACTGTAAAAGCAATGATTTCAATTAATCACGTTTTTCTGACCACTTAAGAGATAGAAAATACTGGGTAAGAGAAAGGGTATTCTACTGTGTAGTAGGGACTTGTGTTTTGGATCAGAGAGCAGACATAACTTACCAATTAGCACTGATTAGTTCCTTACACTTCTACTTATAGAATGAAGCTCATTTGCTATTTATAAATGTGGATATTTAAGTATCATTTTAACTTGAAAATGCCTTTTTGGAATGTGAGAGAACTGTGTTCTTTTCATAGTTATAAAGGATTTTTTAGAACTTTCTGTTTTTTAAATGAAATGGGTATAACTAACACTTCAAAAGTACAAAATAATAAATATTAATAGTTATTTTTTACCAAAATTATTTTGAGGAGTTTTACCTTAAAAAGAAAAACTGATCTGTGGTTATATTGATTAGGGAAGAATTTCCTTTACCAGTGAATATCATATTTGCTAAAAGTGAATATTTATATAGGGACAGCTAGGTGGCACAGTGGATAAATTGCCAGTTCTGGAGTCAAGAAGACTCTTCTTCCTGAGTTCCAATCTGGCCTCAGACACTTATTAGCTGTGAGATCCTGTACAAGTCACTTTACCCTGTTTACCTTAGTTTACTCATCTGTAAAATGAACTGGAGAAGAAAATGGCAAACCATTCCAGGATCTTGGCCAAGAAAACTCCAAATAAGGTCACAAAAAAATCAGGAATTACTGAAAAATTCTGAACAAACATTTATATGGCACTTAAAGTGTGTGTCTCAGACACTTTGCTAAGTACTTTACAATTATTATCTCATTTATTACCACAGCATGCTGGGGAGGTAAATGATATTATTATCTTCATTTCACAGATGAGGAATCTGAGACAGAGATTAAATGACTTGCCCAGTGTCACAAGGCTGGTGTCTGAGGCTTGAACGACTCCAGGCCTTCCTGACTCCAGGCCTAGGGCTCTATGTGCTGTATCACTTATTCGCCTGTGTGTGTGTGGTCTGTGATTTATAATGTTGAGGAGTTGCCTGGGATACCAACAGGTTAAGAGACATGCTCACAATAGCACAATTATTCCCGTACGTATCAGACTGGGGAATAGAACCCAAGTCTGGCCTTCCAAGGCCAGCTCTCTATCTCTGCTACTCAAGTCTGTGTGTCCTAAAAACAGTAGGCACATTTAATCCAAACAATTACTTAAGAGGAAAAAATTCTTTATCCCCAATAAAAATGTGAAAAATAAACCCTTGAGATCTTCATATATCATATTAATCCCTTTTTATATAGCATATGGATTGTCAGTGCATGTCTAACTTTGATGTTAAGTGAATTGGTTTTTTTGTTTGTTTGTTTGTTTGTTTTACAGTTTTGAAGTGCATTGTGAATGAGGCAATGTTGCTATAACAACCATAACATTTCTTCTTCCATACGTCAGAATAAAAGTTGGATCCATCGAAGTTCTTACATTAAAGTGATTGGATCTGTGACATTCTACTCAATTTACTTCCTTGAACAATAAAAATAAATAGCAGTTGTAATATTTTAGTTTTCAATAACATTTCTTTCCCTGGAGCCCAAAAGTACATATCCACATATATTCACCCCCATCAACAATTTTGCATTTGGAAAGGTAATAGATATTGTCGACTGCTTCACAACCTCTCCAGCCATCTCACCACCTTGGAAATCCAACTGTCCTGAAGCCTGTTTGTCCCTGGCCCATATCACCATTTCACTAGGGGTCCAAGCTATGCTTGTCTCAACTCAGTCTGTATTTTTCTCCCTCCCTCTCTCTTCTTGACCTCCTCTCGTAGCTCACCTTTGCATGTTTTATTTTAGTATCAGACTTTAAGCTCCTTGAAGGAAGAAACTCTTCTGTGGTGTTAGATTGCATTTATTTCCCCCAGTTTAGCACAATGCTTGACGGTTGGTAAGCTCTTAATATACAGGATCAGCCCTCTTGTCTCTGCTTTTTCTTTCTGTCTCTGTCTCTCTGCTTCTCTGTCACTTTGCATCTTTGCCTCTCTGTTTAACTCTGCCTCTTCTTCTCTCAAAAAATGGCTTGTGTTTACTTGTTAAGATTCATTAGAGATAGACATTCACTTCTCGTTCTCTCTTTCTCCCTCTCTCAAAACGTCTGCTTGTTAATATTGTATTAGAGAGACATACTTTCTTTTCAAAATTAAGTCAGTTTTAGTAAAAGTATTCAAGTACTTTTAAGTTAAAATAACGTAACTCCCCTTGATTTCAATAGAAAAAGTATTGTAGAGCTAGACTTTGAATTTTTTTAAAGGAACATTAAAATATTGAAGGTGTTTGTGTGTGTACCTCTGTGTGTGTGTGGGTGTGGGTGTGTGGGTGCGTTTTTAGGATGAGGATTCTAAAAGTCCAATCAGTTGTTAGAGGATCTGTGGGCAGAACCTTAATGGCCTCTGCCAACATAGTAAACTGTTGAGAGTTGTTTTGGATGAAAAAAAAAATACGTTACCCTGTCACTTCCCAAGTGTCACTCTGCTTAGCTAGGCTGACTCTTAGGCAACTGATACACCGTTCATAGCTGGTCTACAGTCAAAATATATTTGACTTTGTAGAAACTAGTGCTCTGCCATCATCATGTTTGAGAGCCTATTTAGGTCTTTCTATGATAAGGCATTGATTTGAGTATTTGAATATAGTGGGGCACCACGTTAGGTGTTGGGGATACAATAGTAATTTAAAAATCCACAGTATCTGCCACTGAAAGGCTTATCATGTATGAGAGGGGGATTTAAAACAAATAAATGAATCTGAAATGCTATAAATAGAATATAAAAACAAAATAACTGGGGGCATGATAGTTCAGAAAGTTAGGGAAAACCTCTTGCAAAATGTACTTGAGCTGGTCTTGTAAGGGAAAGCAAAGCCAGGGGTTTCTAAAGGTGAAGCAGAGGATTGTAGAGTGTTACAAACTCCTTTGAGTGCTTGTGGAAAACCATGCAGGGAGGAGAAGGGATGTCATATGGAACAAAAAGCAACTAGGTTTGTTTTGCTGCAGCAGAGAGAATCTGAGTCAGAGTATTATGTAATGAACATTGAGAAGGAAAGGATGGAATTGGATGGTGAAGAGCTTTTAAATTTATCCTAGAGGCAATCAAGGTGTTTGTATTTTATCCTAGAGGCAATAGGAAGTCACTGGAGCAGAAAAAACACAAAGTATATAGCAGGTGTCTTCTCTCTTCTCCCTGTCTCCCCTCCCCCACCTACTCCAAACCAACCCCACCTTCCTCTCCCAGCCTTCACAGAGCTTACAAATAACTAGTGCTACCCACCTCACTGATTGGGTCGTGACAATTCAACAGAGAAAATGCTTAATGGGAATCTGATTTAGAAGTCAGCAGAGAGAAAAAATGACTGTATGTTTATTGATTTTATTTGCAGAATTATACTGCTCATGATTAAAATGCTTCAAGTAAAAAAACAATAGTAGAGTCAATGAAAATAATTTTTAAAAGCTTCAGTTTTCAAAGCAGGAGGTATTAAGATGTCAGTTATCTGGTGCCATATCATAAAGTTTGAAAGTTGTCATGTTGCCACCACCACAGTCTGAATGTAATATTTACTTATTTGCTCTGGAGATGCTGCAAGTAGGCCTCAGACCAATTGAGATAGGCCCACTCCCTGTCCCCTGAACACTTTGGTTCTAAGGTCATCAGCCTGGGCTCCACTGGCCCACATGGTCAGCTATTTCTAAGAACTGCATAGGACATGTCCTATTTATATTTCCTTAGTGGAATTTGGGAACTGTTAATATCACAGACTGTTTGCAAGTATCAATAACTCATTGCTTCATATTTGTGGTCAGGAAAATGAAAACGTGAAACTAACTGGTCTTTAGAGCCACTTTTAACTCTAACACTGAGATTCTAAGAACCTCTCTCTGAATTCAATTGGTTTGACTTAGTGAAAATGATCACTAAGTTCCATGAGCATATATCAGGTTCTATCCTAAGTGCTAGGGGTACAAAGAAATTCAAAGGACAGTGGGCTATAAATGGTAATTGAAATTCAATACATGAATAAGGTAAAGAAAACACATTCCAGATATATAGGAAGAAGTATCTCTGTGTCAAATCTCTCCCCATTCTTATCTATCCTCCATTCAGTTGCCAAGGTGATTTTTCTTAAGTCTGGGTCTGACAATGTCACTGCTCTATTTGATAAGTTCCAGTTAGTTATTCCCTTATTAAGTCAAGGATCAAATATGCAATCCTCTGTCAGTCAAAGGTCTTCCTGAAAGGATACTTCCTAATTTTCCTATCTATTGTACCTTCTAGTCATGCTGTTATCCAGCTATAGGGACCTGCTTGGTAAAGGCTCCATTTCTAATCTCCAACTCTTTGCACTGACTATCTCTCCTTCCTGGAATTTTTTCCTTTCTCAATTCCACTTCTTGGTTTCCCTGGCATCTTTTAAGATTCTACTTGATCTTACGTGAACTGATGCAGAGTGAAGTGCGCAGAACCAGGAGGACATCAAACAGAATAACAGCAACATTGTGTGATGATCAACTATGATAGACCTAACTCTTCTCAGCAGTACCATAATCCAAGGCAATCAATTCCAAAGGACTAATGATGGAAAAGTCTATCCACATTCAGAGAAAGAACTATGGAGATTCAAGCATACTATTTTCACTTTTTTTCTTTATTTCCTTATGTTTTCCCCCTTTTGTTCTGATTCTTCTTTTACAACAGGCCTAATGTGGAAATATGTTTAATATGATTGTAAGTGTATAACCAATATCAGATTGCCTGCTGTCTTGAGCAGGGGAGGGTAGAAGAAATTTTGAAATTGAGAATCCTACAAAAATCTTTACATGAAATTGGGAAAAAAACACGTCTATATGTTTGTCTATATATACATTTACATATGTGTTTGTGTATATGTATATATATATATGTGTGCATGTATACACACAAATACACACATATATTATGTATATATATATATATATATACATATATACGATACACACACATATACACACAATCTTCATTAGAATATGAACTCCTTGAGGGTAGGAACTATTTCTTTGTATCACTAGAATTTAACAAAGTGCCTAGAAACATAGCGAACACTTTATAAATGTGTACTAAGTAAGCTGAATGCCAAGTAGTCCAGTTGAAAAATTCATGCAGGGGAGTGATTAAACCTGAAAAAGTTAGCTATCTGATTTTAAAGAATGTTGAATACCAAAGTAATTTGAATTTTATTTGGCAATCAGTAGGGTACCATTTAAGGTGTTTGTTTGTTTTAATCTGAACAATGTCATGAATTGATAGTGTAATTTCTGTATCACATCATAAATTGGTACCTTCCTTGAAATAAACATGAGGAGGGTAACCTATATATGTACAGCTGAATCTATATCTATATATCTATCTATCTACACACATGTATGTGTCTATATACATATATGTATGTATACATACATATGCATACATATACATGTTTTCTGAATCAATCCCACATTTAGAGGGGTCACTTTCATTTTAATGGCTCATAACAGTGACCTCATCAAAAAGTGCATCTAACATTTCATATTTGTAGCACCTTCCCTCCTCTTTATTTTTAATTAACATAAATCTATTTCCTTTTCTTCCCACCCATACTCTATGAAAATAGAAAAAAAATCAATTTCTTGTAACACATATTCATAATCAAGCAAAAAGAAATTCCCCAGTGGCTGTACACAGAAATATATATGTCTAATTCCATACCCTATATCCATCACCTTTCTGTAATGGACCGTGCATTTCATCATTGGTACTCTGGAATCATAAATGGTCACAGTATTGATCATATTTCTTAAAACTTTCAAATATATGGATGTAACATAAATCATGTCATTGTAAATCAACATTTAATATATGATTCAATGCTTGGTATTTTTGAGAATTCTTTATGAATATTGCCATTTTGATAGAATATAGGGGTAGGCATACCTTTTATTCATTGTGGCTAATGGCTTGTCTCCAAGTCATCCTTCTTTTCCTCATTTGTCTGGAGTGAGTGCTTATTAATCAGTCTTTTTCCTGGTCAGATTATGAGGAGGAATATAAAAGAAGTAAAAAGTTTACCAGGTATTTTCTCTCACTAGCTGCTGTCTTTTGTTTTGTATAAAGTTCCTTTAAGGCCTTTATCTTTGCTAAATTATTACAGCAGTCTGCACTACCTTGGCAAATGTCACTGTTTCACACTGCTAAGATGTCAAATATTTGAAAAAGTAAACATTTTGCAAAAATAAAACATTCTTTCTATGCATAAAGTAGTGCAAGAAACAGTCCCCTGGAGTTTGAGGAAAGAAGCTATGAAAAAGCTAATGTGTAATTTATGTATAAAATACAAATATTTGATGATCATGAAATGAAAGTGTTCTTTTGTACTGGAGAGTGTGCATGCTGGATTTCTCCATATACTTTTACCTACAGAAATTAGGTGTTTTTCTGTTTCAAATAAATTCATAATTTTGTCTTTGATATCAATGATGATGCTTCCCAACAATAAACATAGAACATATTGTATGAAAAGCACTACATTTGATGCTCTGTAAAATTCAGATGATACCTAGTCCCTTTCCTTTGGAAGGTTACAAATTAATAGAGGGCTCGGCTACCAACACATAACGTCCATGATAAATGTACTGGGAAGATGCAGGACAGAATGTTTGGCAATGCAAGGAAGGTCATTATTTTGTTGAGGAGGTTTGCCTTACTAGAGAGAGGAAATGTTAGTTTTAGTAATTACTGTGTAGATCACTAGGATTTCTTCAGTTTTACTTTTTTATGTGAGGGAACAATATGGCCAGGCCACTGGTGATCTTTCCTTCTTGATAAATATTTCAAAAAGTAGCTACTCTCTCCCTGAAATACTGTTAGTTTTAATTAATGGTTGCCTACAAAATATAATGGAACCATTGGATGAAAGCACCTATGATATGCAAAGTATACTTATACAATTTTAATGATATTTTTTCACCTTCATTTTGAACAGAGAATAACATTTGCTGCAATGCTATAAAAGAGTGAGGTCCTCTGTGAGAAACTTATGCGTAGATGGTCTAATTCAAATTATTCATGCATGAGCAGGTGGCATAGATTGTTATTGTGTCTCATTATGATTTTTCCTGATCTTTCAACTAACCAACACAACAACAGGGAGATAGCAATAACAGTTTAAGAAATAACATAGGTTGAAATGTGGCAATTGGTGGTTCTTTTTGCTTATAGATAGATGCCCTTGACATGAATCTTGCCACTTACAGTAAAATCATCAGATTCTTTAATTTTGTGTTAATGTTGTAGTCAGTCATAGAAAAATTAATTTTCAGGGGCGGCTAGGTGGCACAGTGAGTAGAGCGTCGGCCCTGGAGTCAGAAGGACTTGAGTTCAGTTCCGGCTTCAGACACTTAACACACACACAAACAAAAACCTAGCCGTGTGACCTTGGGCAAGTTACTTAACCCCAATTGTCCTCCAAAAAGCAAAAAAAAAAAAAGAAAGAAAAATTAATTTTCATGTGGACCCCTTTGAAAATGACTTGTGGAGGAATCGTTTAAACTGACTTGCTTTACACTACTCCCAAACTGTTTAGTGCTATAGCAGTACAAACTGTTACCAGGTTCTAGTTTCTTCAAGAAGAGGGCAAGGAAGGAGGATGTTAGGGCAAGAACATCAGATTTTTTTTAATAAAAAATTTTTAAGGTAAGAGAAGTATATGTGTATATATATATATACAAACTGAGGGAAAGACTCAATCTTAAATCACAATAAATCAACAAGCACTAATGAAGTACCCTCTAGATGCTTTGTACTGAGCTAGGGGTCCTAGGCCTAATAGAATATGTTTAAAGCAGTAACATCTTTATTTTGTTACACATACACACCTATGCACATATGCACACACTCTCTCACACACATACACACATACCTCAGGGGGCATAACAAAACTCCAAATTAACTCAGAGCTTTGATTAACCAGGGATATATTTATAATCATGGTTTGATTTCTCTGCAAAGCTCTCCTTATACATGCCTTTAAAACTTAACTGCTAAAATTTACATTTTCCCTTGTTTGATACCTGGAAAAAATGGAAAGTTAAATGACATTGCCTTAGGGATTTGTCCACATAGCATTTAATGGTCTGGTATCCTCAATGCTAGTAAAAAGTAGTCAGAATTTGGGGTTATAGTTCCCTCCTGACCACATCTCCAGAGACAAGTATTGTCCTCTGGAGTATACATATGCACTTTATTCTCAATCCAATCTGGTCTTTGTTTCATTTAGAAACTGGGAAACTCTTCATAAATTGAAAAGAGTCAAGCTGATGAGGGAGGCACTTGTATGGACAAGCAGTTGGACTGGCAATATGCCTATGTAAATGTGTGTGCAAGCCAAGTCATCCCGTCGACAAATTTTCAGAGAATCCTTGTCAATTTCCTTGGTGTCCTTGGTCATAGCTCACCCACCACTGGCCACCAGCAGATTGACTTTTGACAAACTGCTAAGTGTCTTGAAGCCCTCATATTTTAGCCTGCCTTCTTACTAAACCTTAAAGGTATTTTAGGAGCCAATAAGATGATAATAGCAATTTCACTGTAGACCACGTTAAGTAGCTGAAACCTAAACTTTCTGTACTATACTATACTACAGTAATCTAGTAAGACTTCTGTGGAATCCCAGGATTCTGAAGGAACAATGCCAAACCAGTGTCTCAAATTAATCAAAACCCTTGATAAGTTGGGCAAGCAGGTATGAGCTGATCTGTGTCTTTAACTGTATATAAAAGCATTAATCCCCTTAGGCTTTGAGAGAACACCTTTATAATAACTGTTTCTAGACATGCCAACTTTATTATTCCCTATCATGATCCCAAGCCCAAGGTTTCTTGTGAAGGTTATAATATAGGCTGGAGATATTTCACTGTCTGGTATCAAATACTTAGAAACTATAGTAATAGCAGGTTTTCTTATAGAATTTCAGAAAAGGGATTAGAGAGATGACAAATTTTCCATTGCTTCCCTTCTTTTCGTAACCTAACCTCCTTTGCCTAACCTCCTTGCTACAGATTTCATGATAAGTCCTAAGACAGTAATTTTATAGAGTTTTCCTTCCATACCAAGTCTAACACTGCTGCCAGTATTGTAATATACCCATTTGAATAGCCCCAAAGAGCAGTAGAAGATAGAAATACCTATTGTCCCCCTGAACTCCTCCCATTCAGGCTTAAGTGATAATATAGCCAGAAAATCAGTACCCCCACACACAGAGGTTAATGGACTTAACCTTTTTCTTTTTTATTTATTAAAGCCTAATTAAGTAGTTGAAAGCAATGAAAAAATAATTAAAATATCTTAAATGGAATTTTTGCATGTTGCTTCAAAAGCTTTTGCTTATTGATAAGTTATTCTATTCCCTCAGTTCCTAGACTCCTCCCTCTCAAAGCTACTATGTGTTTTTTTTAATGTGTGCTTATTAATACATGTATTCTCCCTCAAGAGAATATGAAATTCCTCAGTGGCAGAATTTTTTCTTATTTTTGTCTTTGTATCCCCAGGGTCTAACACAGTGTCCAATACATAAAATATGCTAATTATTACTTGTTGAATCACTGATAAAGAAAAAGTATAAAAATTTATTCAGAATCTAATAGGTAGGTACCTACAGTACCAGGCACCGTGCTAAGTACTTTTATAAAATCATTTCTCTTTTGATCCTCATGAGAACCTTGCTATGTGGGTGATATTAATCCCAATTATACAACTGAGGAAATGAGGCAAAGAAGTTAAGGGACTTAACTAGGATCATACAGCTAGTTAGTGTCTGAAGTTGGATTTGAGCTCTCATCTTGATTCTCAGCTTAGCACACTATCCACTCTGTTACTGAACTACCTTTCTCACCAGAGAAACAAAAACAAAGGTTTGTTTCTTTGCTTGGCTATATGTATTTACCATTGGGTGTGGCAATTCATACATTCTTGTTGATGCTTTTCTTTTCTATTTTCTATCACAGTTAATAGTGTTACAGCAAAATATGTACATACTTTCCTAAGAGAATGAAAAATAATATATGGTAGGTCAGTCTAGAAATTACAAACTTGGCCCCAGTGACTCAATGAGCCTTAGACTTCTATCAATAATTCCTCATGGCTATGATGAATGATGGTCAGGGAACTGCTTCATATCATGCAGGAGAACAACTTATTGGGTCGATTATCCAGGTACTAGAAAGCCAAATTTAGTTCAGAGATTAAAGAGCTGCTGAGTGCACTGTGATACAATATCTGTTGTCACTAACATGGTAATGATACACACATCAATGAGTCCCTGAGTAAACATTTGTACTGCAGTCGGTTGAACCTCTGAAAGAGATGTAATGATGTATTGTTTCAATGATGTATGCCGTATATTAACGAATCCCCAAACACTCATTGACAGGTAGTGTCTCATATTCTTATCCTTAGATGATAATGGCCCCGTTGGAGCTGTTACTCTCTGTGCGCAGGGTATGGGGGATATAATAACATCTTTTACATTTCAGTGGGGATATGTTTTTAAAAAATTATTTATGATGTGTTTTATCCTTTCCTTTTCTCTTAGAGAAAATAATTATTTAAAAAGAGCAAGAAATTTTTAAATATAGCAAATGTGTGGCTTCCCCCCTCCACTCAGTAATCTAGCAAGCCCTGCTATATGATTTGAAATACTAGAAATCTTCATTACCAAATGGTGAAACAGTTTTGTCATTCTAACATAATTTATGCAGACACAAAGTTCTAATAAAGAATGTGAAAGTATTTACTTCTTTTTCATAAGGCTACCAACACTATTAGCATTCTGTAGGATCAAATGAGACAATGTTTATAATAAGAGCTTTTAACATAGTGCCTAGAACATAGTAGGGGCTATATAAATTATTATTCTCACCCCCAACTTGGGGATTAAGTATGTGCGTGAAGTTCTTTTTGCAAGTTTACAAACACTACTTTGTTCTAGGCCAATCCTGTATACCTTCAAAGGTTCTCATTAATAGTATAACATTATTATTTATCATCAAATAGTGTAAGTTTGCCTTTTGACATTCAGGGACATATTCATTGACCAAAACCAAAATCAAAAAGAGCATCATATACTTTGGAAAGCTGGAATGACTCTGAAAGTTGAATTCAAGGGAGTGGAGCCAAGATGGTAGAAAAAAGGCAGTTATTCACCTGAGCCCTCCCCAAAACCACTCTGAGCTCCTTTAAATAATTCCATGAAACAATCCCTGAAGCACAGAACCCACAAAGTGACATGGTGGAATAATTTTTCCAGCCAAAGACAACTTGGAAGTCAATTGGAAAGAGTACCTGGGTGAGAGTGGAACACAGGCCAGAGCAGGCTATACCAGTGCAGACCAGTGACTGAATGAGAAACAGCAGAACCACCTTCAGGAATTTTCAGCCCATAGACAGTAAAGGGGTAGAACAACTTGTCAGAAGGAGATTACAGGGGTCTCTTTGCCAGAAGTGAGGCAAGACTCTGTTGCTTTGCCCATCCTCAGATCCATGTAGCAGTCCCAGGGCAAGGAGGAACAATAGCACACCAGAGTTTGCAGTCAAGGTAGAGCAGGGATACTCTTCACAGTTCCAGGGGAGAAAAGAGTGCTTGTGGTCACCTACAGATCAGAGCACAGGGCAGTGGAGGAGTAAACACACTTCTCCTTATATCATATTACCTTGGAAGAACTTAAAACTTATAGGACCCTTCAAGTATCTCTGAAAACAGCTTCACAAAACCCCTAAAGGTTACAAGGGACAGTGTGCCTTCCACCCTAGAAGCAGAGCCCTATTTTAACAAAGAGTTTAAAAATTAGATAATAGTCTAGGAAAATGAGGAAACAAAAGAAAAAAAATGACAATAGAAAGTTACTATGGTTACAGGAAAGATCAAAACACACAACCAAATGAAGATAGCAGAGTCAAAGCTCCGACATTCAAAGCCTCCAAGAGAAAAGCAATATTAATTGGTTTCAGGCCATGGAAGAGCCCAAAAAGGCTTTTAGGAAAATCCAGGAAGAAGGGTATAAGAAAAATGGGGAAGAGAAATGAGAGTGATGCAAGAATATCATTAAATATAAGTTAGCAATTTGATAAAGGAGACACAAATAATACTGAAGAAAATAAACTTTAAAAAGCAGAATTGGTCAAATGGAAAAAGAGGCACAAAATTCTCTGAAGAAAACATCTCCTTAAAAAGTAGAATTAGCCAAATTGAAAAGGAATACAAAAGCTCACTGAATAAAATAATTCCTTAAAAATTAAAATTGAGGGTGGCTAGGTGGCGCAGTGAGTAGAGTGTCAGCCCTGGAGTCAGAAGGACCTGAGTTCAGATCCGGCCTCAGACACTTAACGCACACACAAACAAACAAACAAACAAAAAAACCTAGCCGTGTGACCTTGGGCACGTTACTTAACCCCAATTGCCCTCCAAAAAGCAAAAAATAAAAAAATAAATTGAGCAAATAGAAGATTTTATGAGAAATCAAGAAAAATAAAACAAAACCAGAAGAATGAAAAAAAAATAGAAGACAATATAAAAGATCTCATCAGAAAAACAACTGACCTGGAAAACAGATCCATGAGAGATAATTTTAAAAATTATTGGACTACTTGAAAGCTGTGATTAAAAGAGATTAGACACTATCTTTCAAGAAATTATCAAAGAAAGCCGCCCTGATATTCTAGAACCAGAGGATAAAATAGAAATTGAAAGAATCTGCCAATCACCTCCTGAAAGAGATCCCAAAAGGAAAACTCCCAGGAGCATCATAACCAAATTCCAGAGCTTTCAGATCAAGGAAAAGGTATTGCAAGCAGCCAAAAAGAAACAATTCAAGTATTGTGGAGCCACACTCAGGATGCATGATTTAGCAGCTTCTACATTAAAGGAGTGGAGGGTTTAGAATGTGATATTCCAGAGGACAAAGGAACTAGTATTACAGCCAAGAGTCACCTACCCAGCAAAATTAAGTATAATCCTCAAGGGGGGAAAATGGAAATTCAATGACTAAAGAGAAAATTTTATTTTTTAATATAAGACTCAAGAAAAGTATAAAAAGGTAAACAGGAAAGGAAATAATAAGGGACTTAATAAGGTTAAACTTTTTACATTCCTACACTGGAAAATGATACTTGTAATTTATAAGAACTTTCTCATTCTTAGGGCAGTTAGAAGGAGTATATAAAGAAAGAGGGAACAAGTGTGAAATTGAATATGAAGAGATAATATCTCAACAAAATTAAGGGGTTTGAGAGATATGTGCTGGGAGATAGAAAAAGGAAGAGGTAGAATGAGATAAATTATCTTAAATAAAAGAAGCAAGAAAAAGCTTTTACAGTAGAAGGGAAAATGCAGGAGTGAATAAACTTTAATCAGAACTGGCTCAAAGAGGGAACAACATACACAGTGAATCGTGTATAGAAATCTATCTTAACCTACAGGAAAGTAGGAAGGAAAGGGGATACGAAAGAGAAGGGGGTGATAAAAGGGAGGGCAGATTAGGGGATGGGTAGTCAGAAGCAAAACACTTTTGAGGAGGGACAAAGTGAAAGGTGAAAGAATAAATAGGGAGAAAATAGGATTGAGGGAAATAGCAAGAGTAACTGGAAATAGATTTGAAGCAAGTTTCTTGATAAAGGCCTAATTTCTCAAACATATAGAGAACTAAGTCAAATTTATAAAAGACTCGTCCCCTAGTTGATAAATGATCAAAAGATATGAACATTTTTCAGATGAAGGAAACAAAGCTATTTATGGATATATGAAAAAAATGCTCTAACTCACTATCCATTGGGGAAATGCAAATTTAAACAATTCTGAGACACTATACCTAAAAGACTGGATAATAGGACAGAAAAGGAAAATAACAAATATCGGGGGATATGGGAGAAATGTGATATGAATGCATTTTGGTGGAGTTATGAACTGATTCAGCAATTTTTAAAAAATCAAATGCTTTATTAACTTCTAGTTTACATGATTCATTTCTGCAGAATTTTGAGTAACGAATTTTCTTCTTTATCCCATACATCCTCTGACTTTCCAATAGGGTATGGTGGATGTGTATGCCCCAGTACCTATATGTCATTATATATATATATATATATATATATATGTGTGTGTGTGTGTGTGTGTGTGTGCATGTATGTATGTGTTATATATATACATATATATGTATGCATGTATGTATGTATATATATGTACATGTATGTGGATATATTGCAAAAGACTGACTATATTTCCCTCCCACCTATCCCACCACCCACTTGTTCTATTCTATACTTTGATCTAGTCCCTTTTCAAGAGTGGGTGCTTCCAATTTCCTTCACCCCCCCCCAGCCTGCCCTCCTTTCCATCATCCTCCCTCTCATTCCCTTACTCTCCTGTAGGGTGAGATATCCTATTTAGTGTGTATGTCATTCCCTCCCTAAGCCAAATTCAGTGAGCATAAGGTTGACCCATTCCATTTTGCCTTCCTGTTCTTCCCCTCCATTTTAACCATTTTCCCTTGCCTCTTCTATATATGAGATAGTTTACCCCATTCTGTCTCTCCCCATCTCCTCTCATTTTATTCCTTTCTCACCTCTTAATTTCACCTTTTAAGTATCATCCCTTCCTATTCAATTGGTCCTGTGCCATCTATCTATGTATACCTCTACACATAGATACAGACATTCATATATGTATTCATATGCCCATATATGCTCAAGACACATATAGGTATGTATATATATACATATATATACACATACACACACATATATACATATATATGTATATATATACACACACACATATATACATATATATGTGTGTATATATATATATGTACACATATACATTTCTATTCCCTTCAACTATTCTCATATTGAGAAAAGTTTCATAAATTATAATTATCATTTTTCCATGTAGGGATATAAATAGCTCAACTTTCTTAAGTTCCTTATGATTTCTTTTCTCTCTTTACCTTCTCATGCTTCTTTTACTTCTTGTATCTGAATGTCAAATTTTGTATTGAACTCTGTTTTTTTTTTTCATCAAAAATGCTTGAAAGTCCTCTATTCCACTGAATGACCATATTTTCCCCTGAAACATGATACTCAGTTTTACTGGGTAGGTGATTCTTGATAATAATATCAGCTCCTTTGACCTCTGAAATATCATATTCCAAGCCCTTCAATCGCTCAGTGTAGAAGCTGCCAGATCCTGTGTTATCCTGATTGTGTTTCTACAATATTGAAATTGTCTCTTCCTGGCTACTTATAATATTTTCTCCTTGATCTGGGAATTCTGGAACCTGGCTATAATATTCCTAAGAGTTTTTTCTTTGGGATCTTTTCCAGTTCTTTCAGCCTCTACTTTGCCCTATGGTTCTAAAACATCAGGGCAGTTTTCTTTGAGAATATCTTGAAGGATGATTTCTAGGTTCTTTCTTTGATCATAGTTTTCAGGTAGTCCAATAATTTTTAAATTATCTCTCCTGGATCTATTTTCCAGGTAAGTGATTTTTCCAATGAGATATTTCACATTGCCTTCTATTTTTTTTTCATTTGTATTGGATCTGTTTAATAGTATCTTAATTTCTCATAAAGTCACTAGTTTCCATTTGCTCCAATCAAATTCTGAAGGAATGATTCTTTTCAGTAAGCTTTTGAGATTCTTTTTCCATCTGGCAAATTTGGCTTTTTAAGGCATTCTTCTCCTCATTATCTTTTTGAGCCTCTTTTGCCATTTGACTTAGTCTATTTTTCAAGGTGTTATTTTCTTCAGTCAGGTTCTTGACTCTCATTTCATAAATTTCTTGAATTGTTCTCATTTCTCTTTCCAATTTTTCCTCCACTTCTCTCGTTTGATTTTCAAAATCCTTCTTAAGGTTCTCTATGGCTTGTAACCAGCTTGAATTTTTCTTGGAAGCTTTTGGTGCAGGAGTTCTGACTTTACTGTCCTCCTCCTGTTCCATACTTTGATCCTTTTTGTCCCCAAAATAGGAGTGTAAAGTTGGGTTGCTCTGTTTACTTTGCTTCCCTCATTTGCTCGTGTTGCTACTCAATTACTTGACTTTTGGGCTTTTTGCCACAGTAGGACTTTGCTACCAGACAGGGGAGCTTCATCCCAAACACTGGGGTTTTCTCAGCTGCTGAAAGTATTGCTTAGATGCCCCCTTTGAAGCCTCCACACACTCTGGCAAGCTGGTCACTCACCCCTGGACCTCCACCCTAGACAGCAATCCAGATCCAAGCTGGTTAAAACAAGAGCAATTACCTCTCAGACTGGTTGCTTGGTCCCCCTACAAACTGCAGACCAGGAGCTGAAGCTGCCACATGGTGGTGGCTGCATGGCCCCTGGCTCCTCAGCAGCTTCTTGCCCTAGGGGTAGAGGCCAACCACACTCCCAACTACTGGATCCCAAAGTCCACACTGCACTGACCTCTCACTCTGTCCTTAGCATCTGTGTGTTGATAATTCCGGAAACTGCCACAGATTCTAGTGATCTGAAGTCCCTCCAGCCTGGTGGCTAGTCAGGCTCACCCAGGGGATAAAACCTCAGGCTCATTGTAGGCCAGGTCAGCTTCCAGAGCACTGTACTGGCCACTTGCTGACGGCCTACCAGACTGTCCTCAGTGGGAGGTTAGCTTCTCTGTGTCATTTTTTGGGTTTTGTAGTTCTAAAGTTTCTTCAGAGTCACCTTTTATATGAATTAGAGGAGATGAAAGCAGGAGACCTTCAAAAGTCCTGTTTCTACTCTGCCATCTTGATTCTGAATCCTTCATTCAGCCATTCTTTACAGGAATATGGAACTATTTCCAAGGTCTATAAAACTATGTATACACTATGAACTAGCAGTAGCACTGCTAGGTCTATATCCAAAAAAATACAAAAACCAAAAATGGAAAGGACTTGTGTATACAGAAATATGTATAATAGCTGGTTTTGGTGGAAAGGAATTGGAAATTGAGGGGATATCCATCAATTGGGGAATGGCTGAACAAATTGTGATATGTGAATATGATGGAATACTATTGTGCTGAGAAATGATGAGTAGAATTCTTTCAGAAAAACCTGGGAAGACTTGCATGACCTGATGCAAATTGAAATGTACTGTGTACAAAGTAGCAGCAACATTATAAGATGATCAGCTGTTAATGACTTAACTGTTTTCAGCAGTACAATGATCCAAGACAACTCTGAAGGACTTATGGTGAACAAATGCTATCCTTCCCCAAAGAAAAAAAATGATGGTGTCTGAATAGAGATTGAACCATATTTTTTCTTTGCTTTCTTCATTTTTCTTGAATTTCCTTTTTTGGTTTATGTTTTCTTTTACAACATGACTATTATAGAAGTATGTTTTGCTTGACTACACGTATAACCTATATGGTATTGCTTGCTTTCTCAGTTGGTGGGGGGACGGAGGAAAGGACAGAATTTGGAAGTCAAAGTTTAAAACAATGAATGTTAAAAAAATGTTTTTACATGTAACTGGGGGAAAATAAAATACTAAATATTTTTAAAGGTGGATTCAAGCTCCAGACCAATTGGAAGATTTATAACACTTTGTCATAAATGTCATATCTGATTTTTTAAATTAGTTTTACTTCTGGGCTCCTTAATGTTAAATGCTAAGTTAACATGATCCCAAACAAGGAGATTAAATGAAAGCATCTTCCCATTTCTAGATTGGAATTGTAGAAGTAGAAGGGACTTCAGAGGTCATGACTTAAATGGTCATGTAGTTCCACTTAATACTTGACCAAGAATCTCCTCTATAATATCCCTGATAAATAACCGTCTAGACTCTATTTCAAGACTCTGTGAACTAACTGTCTGCCTCTTAAGGCCTTATATTCTGCCTTGAGAAAACTCTAATTACTAGGAAAATTTGTATTGATGATTGTTTCTTATATATTGAATAGAAAATCATCTCCTTAAAATTTCTATCCATTATTCCAGCTCTGCCCTTTACGGCCAGGCAAAACTAGACTAAAACTAAAAAAGTGACAGCTCTTTAAATGTTTAGAGAGTCATCTTATATAGACAAGTATTTTGTTTCATATTAAGCATTCTGTTTCCCTTCAATTATTGTCTTATAATATTTTTCCTTATCTTATTTGCTCTCCTCTGGACAAAATTCATCATGTCCACATCATTCCTAGACAGTGGTCCCCATAACATAATACAATACTTTTGATATGGTATGACCGACTTAGAATATCATGGAACCAGATTGCTTTCCTCATTATGGACACTATACTGCTATTAATGAAGGCTAGGATTACATTTAATTGTTTGTTTCGATCCCATGATTAATATTGAGATTAAAAGTTTGTTAAACTCCCAAACCTTTCCCAAGCTGTTTTTCAGGTGTAGTGATGTAGTTAGCTGACTTTTAAATCTAAATGCTGTTTTACATTATCCTGTTAAATGTTAATGTGTTAGGTAATATTGTCAGTTCTGATCTCCTGAGATATTTTGTGGTCACTTTCTATGACAGAACTTCTAGGAGACAGACAAATGTAGAAAATGATTGATTACCAGATACTCATACAGACCTGTACTGAAATGAAATATAAACAAGGAGGGCAGCATGTTAAGAGGATAGATTCCAAAAATGCATAACTATGGAATACAGGGAAACAGCAATAGCAAATATAATAGCATAGTTCATTTGGAGAAAAGGTATCAAGAACTAAAGTTAGTTCCTATCATCTTAGTGCCTATCAACTGGAAATTGCTGAGTTAAGTGTCAGATATGAGTAAGATACTATTATTATGCTATAAGAAATAACCAATGTAATGGATCCAAGAAACATGGGGTAACGTGCAAACTGATTTATAGTGAAATTAACAGAACCAAGAGGACAGATATACACAACGAAAACCAAAAATAGCATGAAGAACCCCTTTAAAAGTCTTCTATTCTCTGTTCAAACCAGAAAACTATAGTACTTTTAAAAATTATGAAAAATAACAGAGGATAAAATATAGTAGACTAGTAGGTAAAGAAACAGAAAAAAATGTAACAGATATAAAAATCAAGTCCAACAAAATCTCACATCAACCATATCTAAAAATGTCTACGTCACTCTGAACAAATTATCTTATAGAAACATAACAGGAAAGTATTATTCCATAAGAAATAATGAAATATATACTTTCCTAGAAATGTGAGATCCCTCTGAATTGAAGTACAGCAAATTGAGCAGAACCAAGAGAATGGTTATTAACAATGACAACATAAAGAAAAACAATTCTGAAAGACTTGAACTCTCATCACTAAAATAAGAAACCATAATCCCATAAGTACAAAAATGAAGCATACTACCCACCTCCTGACAGAGAAACAATGGACTTTAAATGAAGAATGAGACAATAGATATGGCCAGTGATGGGATTTGATTCACTTGACTATATATACCTTTTATGAGGGTTCATTTTGTTTTGTATTGCTGATCAGTGTGGGGGAGGGAAAATAAATAATACAAATCCCTCTTCAATTAGGAAAATAATAAAATTAAATTGAAAAATCATTAAAAATGCATTTCTTTTTATATTAAATTTAGTCTTTTCCCATTAAGCACACATTTAGTTTCCCTCTTAGCTACCTCCTCTATCACCATAGGAAAAATAAAAGACAATCCTTCATAATCTTTGTCAAACCCATAACATACACTTGCCATATTTTCAAAATGTTTGCCTCAGTTTACAGAAATTATGGTATATGGATATGATTTAGCTTAAAATATAATTAGACATGACAAAAATGAGAGTTTCAGAGAAGCCTGAAGAGATTTATATGAATCAATGCAAAAGGAAGTGAAGCTGAAATAATGTTCAACCTATTCAATAACTTTGCCAAAATAAACTTTGAAAAATTATAAATATATTTCTTTAAAAAAACAAACTGTACATAAAAGAAGTTCATAATTTTTGTTTGTTTGTTTTTACATTGAAATGTTTGTTGGATCCTTAATTTCTCAATAAATAATTTAAATGTAACTATTATTATAGATTTAGTCACAATTTATTATAACCATCTTCTTGCATCTCCCTCAAAAACCAAAAACAACAACAACAAAATGGAAATGGAAACAATAGAACTATCTAACATACCTGAAGTATTTGAGGGAGGAATGGATAACTCTTCTTTTTAGTCACACAAAGGGATAAGAGATCATTATGAGTTATTACCTCTTTGAGACACAATGGTAATAACATATGATGGTTGGCTAAAATCCTGTTGAAGGGCTTAGAACAACTTTGAACTTCCTTCTTATGTGCTTAAATTTTATTTGTGTATTGAACTATATAAATGTTATTGTATAATTAATTACAGGAAGATCGTTAACTCATTTCCCTCCAAATACCTACAACTCCCTAGTAGTTTGTTAGGCACTTTTGGATGCTACATTAATTTCTTCTGGAAAAACAACATCATTGTCATAATCACTATGTGTAAGAGTTGATTCAACAAAGTAGCACTAGACATCTTCTTCCAGACATCTACTGTTTTTCCTGTCATTTCACACCGTATGGACCACCCGTTTCAATGAAAAAATAGATCAGTTGGCTACTAGATATATGTTTTGCAGTAATGGAATGCTGGTGCCTGTGAAACAGTATATTAGACCTACATGATATTGTCTAATGGTATATTGTTCCTTTTAAGGAGGTAAAAGAAAAAGATCAGGAAATTCAGTGTCTAAATCTATTGTGGTAGTGAATACAACGCTCACTTTATTCTGTTGTTGGATTCCTAGGGATTCGGTATTGGCTCCTTTATTACTCGGGGTGGGGGGGAGGGGAGGAAGGAAATTCCAGAAGCTTGTAAAATGCAAAAAAAAAAAAAATACAGTAATTCTAGTACCTTTCCTGAAACTAGAGCATTCATAAAGGACATATTGGGTTCATGATTCATTGGGGTAATGGTTTTTGGAAAAAGTGAAATATGTGATAAAAAAAATAGCCATAACAGTAGTTCAAACATTACAGTGTATTTTGATTTTTGAGTTGGGAGAGGGAAAGAAAAAAAAATTCATATGAACTTAGAATCGAGGTTCCTTTACATTATCTTTAATGTTGAATGTTGTATGGTGAAACTGAAGAAATAAGGGCAAAGAACAAGATCTATATGTTAAGGAAATGTTATCCTATGACATAATTCAGTGCTGTCTATGAGGCCTTTTCAGGTGACTGAGAGAATTCCACTTATGAAAAAACTAAATTTCTAAGGGGAGGAGATTTATGTGGAGTTGCAAAAGCAGGGATATGTTCCTATGTGTTATGAATACGTGTGATCTGGTATGGCTTTTTAAATCATCACATAGAAAAATAATCCAAAATTAGTATTGAGAAAAAGTTCAGGACTTAGCTTTTAATCTGATATGCAGTCTAGATCAATGATTGCAAATATTTTTCTTATCAAATGAGATAATATATATAAAATATTTGACAAACATTAAGGAGCTAATGATTATTAATATTATCAAAATAATAATGCATTAATTCATAGATAAGTATGCTATCCTTATTTGTATCTTGTATTTATAGTTTTGTGTGGTCTTAAAAAGATGCTGTTACATAATATTACTATTCTTCCATTAAATGCCTACTGTGGTCTGTAACTGTGTCATGAAAGTGACATTGAGTTTTCAAGAGGTTTTACTTAACTTCTGACAAGCCCTACTACGCTTGAAAAAATTCAAATATTTGATCCAATGATGAGTTATGTGTCTGTCATTTGAGGCCCCATTGAGTTAAATGTAGAGAAACATTTATTACAAACCTGGGTTATCAGAGGATGATCTTTTTTTCTTCCACAGCATATTGGGAAGCAGACTGTGAAACTATATTAAGACTTTCACAACTTGACAGAGAAGGTTGTGAAAGAGATATTATAGGCCTTTGTAATACTGAATTAATCCACATCAATTTAACAACCATTTATTAAGCATCTACTGTGTATAAAGTACTGTAATACTGTTAATATTCTAAATGATAGGAGAGGCAACATGAAGTAATATTTAGAATATGAAAGAACTGGGTTTTGGGTCGGCTAGGTAGAGCAGTAAATAGAGCACCAGCCTTGGAGTCAGAAGTACCTGAGTTCAAATCAGACACTTGACACTTACTAGCTGTGTGACCTTGAGCAAGTCACTTAAACCTGATTGCCTCACCTCCACCTTCCAAAAAAAAGGGGGGGAAGAAAGAAAGAACTGGGTTCAACACTCACTTTTGAAATCTACTGTTTGTGTGATCCAGGGAAGTCACCAAACCTCCGATTGCCCAAGCAACTCTCTAAGACTATAATTTGCCAAACAGAAGCCAATTGCATTGGTAGATGGAGCTCCTCATTCAGAAATCTCTACACTGATGAAATCACAAGCCTGATAATCATCGTTATCATCTTCACTATCATGTTTTTATTGTTATTGTTATTAGTATTATTATTTACATTGATGGCATGTTTAACACCTTGAGTTCAGACCATGTGAAGGCACATGAACATTATGCTGACCCACTATTTGTCTTAAAGAACAATGTAATATAAGGAAGAATCGTCAACGTAAATTAACGTTTAGAAAATCAACTCAAAAGATAGTTAATCAAAATACAGTGATAGGACAAGAAACCAGTGTCTTCTAAGATAAACATGATTGAGAAATCTGCATTTGGGGATAACAGGTTCACATTTTTGGAGACTGATTTTCCTGTTGCAAAGTTATTTAATTATACACCATCTCTTATCCACAGCACATCTCCTTTGTAATAGTCTTAAGCCTAAAATTCTTAAAAGACGTATTTATAATCAAAGACAATTCTCCTTTTTATATTGATTTAAATTATGTTTAGTGTTGAGCTACAAATGAACTATTGGAGAATGTGATCTTTTTATGCTGTGAAAGTTATATTATTCTTTTTTTCAAAAAATCATTAAAACTATTGTGTGCTCTAATCTATTAATATACCATGAAGGTCTCTGATAACATTTTCCAGGGAACCAAGTTTTTAAAATGTTACATGGGCGCAATATTGCTTTCAGGCCTTAGGCCAAAACTTTACAAATGAACATCATGTGGGACAAATTTAACCTTAGGAGGGGGAGAGAAGCTCCCGAAAATGCAGTGTATATTGTAGATTCACACCATTATCAGACCATTAACAATATCTGGCATGACATTTGACATTCTAATCTTTGCCTGAGAAATAATGAGTGTTGAAGTGCAAGCTTAAAGAATAAATTATGTTATAATTTATATTGCTTTATTTTATCAGAGGGGTCCTAGAACCCCTTCATCTAAAGGTCTCATAAACAGATATAGTGTATGGGTAAAGTTAGTAAAGTTATTACTGTGAATTTTACAATATTTTGAAATCTGAAGACATTTTCTGGTTTGGAGTGGGTCAAGATAGACAAGGGATCTCTAGCAGAAATGCTATTGAGAATAGCTTTCTTTTCATGGATATTCAACAGCTTTTGCTAAAGCATCTGTCCCCTTGACATCACCTCTTTGGACTTCTGTTGATTAAAAATATGTTCAAAATGAATTAATAATTCATTAAAAAGTCAAATCTATCTATGTTGCCCAATCATGTACTAAGTTAGCAATGAGGCTATCAAAGGAGAAAAAAATAATCAAAAAAGACAGATGTATAAATAAAAATGCCCAAGTTTTATCTGATAAAAAAGGGAAGTTTTGATTGTGTCTCATTCATAAGCTAAAGTTTATCAGTTAGGGTATTGAGGTGTATGGAAAGCCCTAAGTATTCTGGTGAAAACATTGCTGTGCTCAAATATTTTTGGAGCTCGAGCCATCTTTGTTGGTTTTTAGTCAATTATTTCTGTCAATGACTAAGGTTGAGAAGTGAGATGTTTGAGAAAAAATGGGAGATGTGAAATGGACAAATTCATTTGATTCCTAGTGTATCATTTCTATGTGTTCCACATTGGATACTTGGCCAGCTTTAAAGAAATTAATATGAATGGTGATATTAAGCATTGGGAATTGTCATTAGAAATGTGATTTTTAAAAACAGAATCAATTCCTTGGACTATTAATGATAATAGGTAATGAAAACCTGGAAAATCAGTTGAAAATATTGATTTTGTACTCCTTAGGTACTTATTGATCTAAGAATATATATTTTCTGCCATATTTGATTATATTTTAAATATTAATAAATAAAAAGTGTGTAAAAGAATGCCATAACATTGTTATCACAGTAGCTGATTTTCATTTTAGAAGCTTCCAAAGCACTGCACTTACTGGAAGGGACTTCTATCATTAATGGAACATATGACTGGGTCAACACAAGAGTAGATAACTAAAAGTCATAAAATAAAGTTTCATCTTCCTAATCCATTAAATTATCTTAATTTGTGATAGCAGCAAAAATAGTCTTTACTTTCCCAAGCTTTTCAGTTTTATCATTAAAACAAGCCACAGCAAATGGAACAAATTCTAATTCCCATATATGATCACAGTTATAAATCTCCACACACATTTACCATCCAGCTTTTCTATCAGCAGCAAAATACTTTCATTGAACTGTGTCCTAAAAATAAGCATTCCTTAATGCTTGTCTTATAATAAAAGAAGATTATTGTATTGGAATGGTCCTTTGAACAGGTATGAGAATGCCAAGACTTCTAAGCCTGGTTCCCCAAAAGCAAAATTCTTATGTAAAAGGAGTAGTAGTATCAATACTAATAAAAAGCCTCTATACCCACGGGGATAACAAAAGGGCGATTGTCCCTTTGCTGCAGAGTTAGTAGAGAGTTTTAGAGTAAGGAAACTTGACTTCAGGCTTTTCCTCTGATATACTGACTGTGTCACCCCGGACAATTCACTACCCTCTCAGTATGCCAAGGTAATTCTCCAAGACTGTATATTGCAAAGTAGTCATGTCTAGTCAATGCATATTGACAAAGGGCTTACTACATGTCAGGAGTACAGAGTAAGGCAGATATAGTCCTTTCCTTCCATGGTGCTCAGATTATAATTGGGGAGACAACATGCAAACAACTAAGAATTTACTGGATATGTACAGGGTAAATTTGAGATAATTTCAGAAATAAGGCACTGAATACATGGGAAGGGGGGGGGGCAGGAGAGGCCTCTTGCAGAAGGCAAGATTTGTTGCTGAATGCCAGTCTTCATTGGGAGAAGGAATTTCCTACTAGGAAATCCTGAGTGATTAATCCTTGGTGGATTGCCTTACATGCCACTGAACAGAACCAGTGGCCATATGCAACCATGGTAAGAAAAATTCAAAATGTAAGAATCACCCTGATGGCAGAAAAATCAAGAAATGTTTTGAACTGTATTTGTAACCTAGTTATTTAGAGAAATACTAGGTAAGAAGAATTTCAGTCTACTGCAGGTGACATTAGTGATGTGATCATGAATCAGGTGTTTTAATCAGCCTTGAGCATCAATTTCTTCATTTGAAAGTAGCCTACTTTCTGAATCTCTGATGAACGAATTGTTGCTTAAACCTTTTAGTGCTAGAGAAATTGTTGTTTTAGTGCTTGGGTTTTGCTTGTTTCTGGTTTCAGCTTCTTGCTTTCTCAAGAGTATTTTTCTGCTTTTAGCACCAAAGTCTCCAATGTTCACCTGAATTGTACAGTGCTAAGGAGAGCAATTAAATCAGATAATTGCTAAAATGTCTCGGGGCTGGGTAAGGGGAGGAAGGTGGAAAAATGATACAAGTAAATATGTAAAATTGTAACAATGGCAATGGTGTCCTTTTTTTAAAAATAAAGACAAAACTAACCTTGGAAACAATGATGGAGTTGTTGATAAAAATTATATACTTTGTCCCTGTATAATTGGAGCTTCAGATTAGTTTAATATTGGGTTGATATCATTTGTTCCAGTGTAATTATGTACGAAGAATTTATTTTAGCCTGTCACAAAGTGACTGTTTTTTCCAGTTATGTGTAAATACATATTCATATACATACACATGTGTATACATACACATACATACATATCAATGTATGTGTACATGTGTGTGCGTGTGTGTACATGTACATGCATGTATGTGTGTATATATGCCTACATGTGTGTATGTGTACATATACATATAAAAGTTTATTTGTGTCTGCACATATATTCATACATGCAAGTATGTGTCTATCTTCATAGATATATAGTGCTTACGGAGAGCAAACTGAATTTCTGAAAACTTTGGATTAAGTATTTTTATTTCACTGAAAAAAGAAATTGTGTGTGTCTCAGATTACATTCATTTGCACATATGCACATATGTATATTTTTTCCTACGTATATGCCATTATATCAATGATGAAGACCAAATGCAGAAAAACATATAAAACATTATTAAATTGGTTTAAGATTTTTCACTAGCCGAAGTAGATTGTTTCTTTCAAAAAAGGGTTTAGTCACAGCATATCAGGCACCTTGGTAAGCGTTGAGAATAAAAATATAAACATAAAAAATGACCTTCCCTGACATCAAGGAACTTATATTGTAAGGAAGGAAGAGAACTAGAGAGGGTAGAGAGGGAGGAAAGGAAGAAGGCATCCATGTAGAAGTATGGAGCTATGGAGAACAGAGTCCAGAAAAGAATAGAGGAATGAATACGGCTGGCCTGGGCACTTAGCTTAAGATGTAAGTTCTAGGAGGAGCTAACCAATCAGAGGAAGGGGATATTTGCATGTAGGCTGAGTGTTCTTTCAGAGCAGGAAGACTACTGTATCCTGGAGGAGAAAAAAAAAAGTCTAGATAGTCAGGAATAGAATTCAGAGAGCATTGGAGTATAGAATAACCCATCGGAAAGATTGCTGGACATAAAATTGAGTCCTGTCTCTGCCACTTCTCATTTCCATGACCTTGAGCAAGTCATTCAACATATTTTTCATTGGTAAAATGAGAGTGTTTGATTATGACCTTTAAATTCCCTTACCTATTTTCCCAAATTACGTGATCCTATTCTCATTTTAAAGATAAAAATATTGCTAAGCCTGATTTCTTAGTTTGACCTGAAAAACGTGACATTCAAATGTTTGTTTATTGAAAATGAAGTGTATCAAAAACACGTGATCATGACAAAATCACTTGAACATTAGAAACAGAATTAAAAAAGGAACATATGTCTTTCTTATTCTTCCCATGTAAATTATCCAGTGTTCATTTTTTTAGCCCTAAGTGCCAAGCAGCCTAATAACATTTAAAAATTCATGATGCTTTTGTATATTACTTGTGCCATACATTTAAATCCTTAGGATATGTATTCATAGAAATGGAAATACTTAATGCAAAACTACAAATGAACAAGATGGTTTTATATTTTTTCACTTCCCTTCACTTTGTGGTATAGTGTGATCCCAACAGGAGATTTTAAGTCTTTGTTCCCTAAATGCCATTTTCTTTTTTGCTTTTTTTTGAGTGGGGAGGGCAATTGGGGTTAAGTGACTTGCCCAAAGTCACAAGGCTAGTTTTTGTGGCAAGTGTCTGAGGCTGGATTGGAACTCAGGACCTCCTAACTCCAGGGCCAGTTCACTGTGCCACCTAGCTACCCCATAAATTCTATTTTCTTTATGTGTTGAGTGGACATTCTAATGCAGTTTACTGGTTGCCTATAAGTTAGTTGACCATGCTTTCATCTTATTAGCATCCCAGGTTTCCTCTAAAGAAGTTGGGCGTGGGAGCTGTGAGAAGAGGATGTGTGATGGTTGACGTGAGCACAATGTACAAATATATATTGAGTTATCCAAGTCTGGTTATGTTATTATAGGTTACTGTATTTTAAGTAATAATTTAAACAGCATATTTATGAGTGTTTTCATTAAGGTGATATCACACACATACTCTCTCTCTCTCTTTCTTTGATTTCTCCAAACTTCTTGTTTGGGCTCTTGACTGCTTTTTGCTTGCATATATTCCTTTTTTATTACTTTCCTACAGGATAATAATTCTTTTATGGACTATATACAACATGCTGTTTAGTTAGTAACCAGAGATAGGCTTTCCTCTCTTTTTAGAATATGTATATACTACTTCCCAGGACTAGGTAATTATGAGTCTATCAGCATATTCATAGCTGGCTGGCATCAGATCTTACAGTTTCTGACTATGGTACTCTACTATGGATTTTGCCATGATGAATTTGAATAATATTTCTCAACTATTCAGAATGCAAAGAATCAGCAGCTTGTGAATATAGAGTAGCCAAGTAACAAGCTAGGTGTAGATGGTCAGTCAGTTATCTAAATTAGTTGTCTGCCTTGACTAAAATAGAAAGACAGTTGTCCCTTCGCTACTTCATTCGGTGCTTATTATGCATAGCCAAAGCACAAATTGGACTGTGATTAACACGATGGCTCCTGGTGAATGTTTTTCTTCTGGAGCATGGAGAACGTGGGAGCACTGGAATAGATGTAACATGACCTAGGTTTAGATCCAGTTCTACCATTTGAGAAGGAATATTGTTACATAGGAGATAGACTACCAGATTCAAAAATGGAACAATCCCATCTTTGACACTTGACGTTTGGTGCTTGAAACTCTTTAAGACTAAAACTTGTATAGAAAATGCCAACCTGTCTTGATAAAGGGAACTCTTTCATCCAGAACTTTTCTATACCCAATGAATCACAAGTCTGCTCCTAACATACGGTAATTTAGTAAGGTTGAATAGATATTGGCCTGAAAACCAATGTAATCTCAGGTCCTGTGGGAATCATAACTGGAATGGGCACTAGCAGTATATCATCAAACCTTTTTATTTTACAGATGAGGAAATTGAGACCCAGTGAAGTTGGGTGACTTTGCCAAAGTCAAAAGAAATAGCTCTGTGTATTTTATCAGTTACGGTACTAGCTTCAATTCTGTTGGGAAATTAATCATTTAATGTCTTTTCCTGGGGGTAGAAATGTCAGCTTCAGTCCACCAGAAGAAATGTGATTTCACCTGCTTATAAAGTTCTAGCACAGTATTTTTTTCCTTTCCCAGAATTTATTTATTTTTAGTTTTTAACATGCATTTTCACAAGATTTTGAGTTCCAAATTTTCTTCCCATCTCTCCCCTACCTCCCACCAAAAGATGGCTTCCCACAGTCTGTTCTCTCTTATGTTCCCCCTTCCCCACTTCCCCCTTACTTCTCTAGATTCTCTCCCTTCTCCTTCCTCACTCACCCCACTGGGAAGACAAGCGATTTAATATAGGTTATACTAGCATAGTATTTCTTCCTAAAAGACCATCATGACTTCAATAAACTATTAAGACAACAGTTAAACAAGATGATTTTTGTTGCACTTCAAATAGAAATGTAAAAAGAACTCTGATTAATGAATCTGTTTGTGACCTTCCCTGTATAGTAACATTAATTTGTTTCTGAACAGAACCTATAAACTCAGAAAGAGATAAATTTAACAGAGCATTGTAACTATATCTAAACCTATTCACCATGTGAATGCCTTTCAAATAAAGGCAATTATATTGAGGATGCAATAAAAGTTTGAAGTGTTATCAAAAATAATCCTGTCTGTCCCTTGAGCTGTGGGTGTATGTCAAAAAACCTCAGGTCATGAAAATTAAATTAATACAGCATACCTTTTCTCATTGCATAAGTGACCATATTTTAAGGCATTTTATCCTAAAAGTCATCCATTTTTAGCTCTAAAAGACTCCAATCTATTTTTCCACTCTATGAATGGAATGCAATTTGCTCAAAGAGAAAGAATTCAAAAATAACCATGGAACAAATGGTCTCATGCCTCTCTTCTAGGTCTAGTCTAGTATATAGAAATGGCCCTACTTAGAAAAACCTCTTCACCAAAGCCCTGACCGTGAAAGCCACAAAATTGCCTCAATTTGAAGATGTTCAGCACAGCTGAAGTCCTCCCTAATCCCATATAACAAGGTATGATTGTGTTATAAGTGCCATTTAAAAGAAAAATTCAACACAACTATAAACAAAAGAATAGTCTTTGAAATCACTTCAGATTTTCACAGTTTCTTTTGGATTGTGCATGAGGCATGACTATAAACTACTGTGCCAGAATTTGCAGATATAAATGAGTGTTTTCCCCTTCAGAACAGTCCCCTTGAGTGGTACATCCTTGCTCAGATGACACTCCAGCTACGTTTTTGAACTAGTCTTTTGGATTTGCCTTCAGAGCCTGTGATACACATTCTGTTGGCTGTCTCAATTGAGGAAATTTCTCTGCTTTGCGAGTAAGCCTCAATTTGATCAAATTCAGATAGATAAGATGGATAATTTAATTTGATTAAATATAAAATAAATATTGGTAATTGAGAAAAACACTGAATTTTATGTGGCTTATAAATTGTATTCTAAAGAAATAAAAATGAATTTTAAAAAGTGTTTTGCACAATAGTAGTTTCATTGTAATAGTAGTATCACTGTAATCTCCTGGGCTGGTTACTTTTGAAGTGCCCAACACTCATATGGAATGATACATGATGGTTGTGTGTGTGTGTGTGTGTATGTGTGTGTTTTAACAGACACACTACTATATAGTCACATTATGCTTTTACAATGCAAGTATTTCCATAATGAGGTTATGTCTTGTGATTGACAAAGTAAAGCTTACTGGTAAGTATAGGACCTCCTTAATATTGTTCTGTAGTCTTAATACCCCTTAAGGAATTAATGAGATAAGCCAAACTTAGTTTTGTTTTAGGGAAAAGCAATCAGTGATTTAATAGGATCTTAAGATTGCTGGAAAGACACTTGTGATCATGGGGCTTAGAGCAGGAAAGAAATTTAGTGATCAAATTCATTTTATCAAATAGAGAAACTGAGGCCTAGAAAGCCTGTGACCAGATGATAGTGATATACATACATACATACGTATATATATATATATCACCTTCAGCTTATCACTTAAACTTTGGTATATGTACACATATGTACATATATGTATACATATGTTTATTTACATGTATATGTATGAATGTATGTACATATAGTATGTGGCAGTTAGGTGATACAGTGGAAGCTCAGAAACTGGACCTAGAATCAGGAGTATCTGAATTCAAATTCAGACTCAGACATTTACTAGTTGTGTTACCCTGGGCAAGTCACTTAACCTCCTTTTTGCCTCAGTATTATCCTCATATGTAAGAGTGGGATAATAATTATAGTATCCACCTCCCAAAACTGCTATGAAGATCAAAGGAGAGAATATTTGTGAAATGTTTAGCATAGGGCTTGATACATAGTAAGTGCTATATAAATATTAGCTTTTATCATAGCTATTATAAAGTCACAAAGCTAGGATATTGTAGTGCAACATGATATTCACAACACCTATGAATATGCTAGCATAATTCTGAGTAACAAATATAAGAGAAGACAGAATGGAAGACAGAACCAAAACATTTATTCTAACATCAGAAAGGTGAATCCCAACACCAGAAAGCCAAATCCATCATAGCAACAAAGAAATCTATACACAATAACACTGCAGGGGACACTGCAATCCCCCAGCCTTCCCCCTGCTAAGGCCTTCCCACAAATAAACACCCTCTCACTCATAGCTCACTGCCTGCTTCTTCTCTCTCCCCAGCTCTAACTGCTCTAACTTTTTCTGGGTTCTGCTCCACCCTTCCTGCCCCACCCTATCAGTAAGCTCCTCCTACCACAGGCTTCATATGACTTAGGCTTCTATGTGAATTAATCAGGTTACATGGACCCATTAATAGATGGGGAAGATCTTCCCATTAAGCAAAAATACATTAACAATACAGATTTTAATTCATGTTTTCTGACTCAAAATTTGCTGTTCTTTGAACTATATACCCCTTTACTCATTTTATCTGAGCTAGAATGCTTAGTTCTGCTTAGAGATTATATCTACCAGTAGTCATAATTTTAGTTGAGTCAACAGAGAGCCCTTTACTAATGGTTTACAATCATAATGAATCTGTCATCTCATAAGTGTGGGCACTTTCTGCACTACAACCCATCCATGCCTTGTCATCTTGGGCAATTCTTATCCATCTTCTTATATTTACTCTTCATATAAGTTCTATCCCAAACTTCTAGTTCTCTTAGGAGGCCTTCTGTCTAGGTTTTGTAATAATTCATTGAATCAATACTTTATCTTTAAGTCTTGATTTTTGCTAGCTCAGTGATTTGTGGCTCCTGTGTCCTTAATGATATCATTTTTGTGTGCAAAAGTCATGCTGGCAATGTGTTGCTGTCCTAGTTAATACCTGTCATCCATCTTTTTAATTGCCCTTGAGACCAAACTAAAATTTTGTTTCTTCTGAGATTATGTTGTTCTGTATTTATAGCTATAGAATATCATTAGGAGGGTGTGTGTGTGTGTGTGTGTGTGTGTGTGTGTGTGTGTTTAAATATACATATACTTTATTAGGAAAGAGTTACTTGGGACAGCAAGTTGAAAGTCTCTGCTCCAAGATAGTCATTTCAAGAGATAGTACTGACTTGAACTGGCAGAGGGTGTTCTCTAAGCACTGAACTTGGAGCAAGGAAAACTTGAATTAAATTTTTGGCTCTAAATGTTTGCTAGTACTGTGAAGAGCACATTACCCTAACTCATCTTTGGAATAGGGAGAATAGCACCTGCCTCCCAGAATTGTGAAATTCAAATGACATATTTGTTTTTATTTTTTTACTCTTTATTAATTTGTTAGTTTACTTTGAGTTTACATAATTCAGTTCCCCAGTTCTTTGAGTTTCTAATTTTCTCCTCCCCCTTCTCCCCCACCCCACCATGGCAGCATACAATCAAGTATAAGATCTGCAAATAGTTTCACAGTAGACATTAGTCAGGTTATAAAGAAGGATTGTAACCAGTGGAATGAACAATGGGAAAGAGGAAAAAAAATCCAACAAGAAAAAGAAAGACAAGGTAATTTGCTTCAATCTACATTCAAACTCTGTTCTTTCTAATTGTTTCTCTGAATGTAGACATCTCTCTCTATCATGGGTCTTTTGGAATTTACTTAAAGACCTACATTTCTGAGAAGAGTTCAGTCTATCAAAATTGGTCATCACACATATGTTGTATCTGTAATTGTGCACAAATTTCTCCTGGTTCTGCTCTTCTCACTCAGCATCAGTTTGTTTAAGCCTCTCCAGGTAAATGTGAAGTCCATCTGTTCTTCATTCCTTATGTTACAATAGTATTCCATTACATTCATATACCACAACTTGTTTAGCCATTCCCCGTTTGATGGGCATCCCCTTAATTTCCAATTTTTTGCTACAACAAAAAGAGCTGCTATAAATATTTTTGTGCATATGAGTCTTCCTCCCACTTCTATGATCTCTTTGGGATACAACCCTAGAAGTGGTATTGCTGGGTTAAAGGATATGATATTACTTATTGCCCTTTGGGCATAGTTCCAAATTTCTCTCCAGAATGGCTGGATCAGTTCACATCTCCACCATCAATGTATTAGTGTTCCAATTTTTCCACATCCTCTCTAGCATTTGTCATTTTCCTATTTTGTCACCTTAGCCAATCTGAATGGTGAGATGTGGTACCTCAGAGTTGTTTTGATTTGCATTTCTCTAATCAATAGTGATTTATAACATTTTTCTTTGCTTTTTTTTGGAGGGCAATTGGGGTTAAGCAACTTGCCCAAGGTCACATGGCTAGGATTTTGTTTGTGTGTGTGTTAAGTGTCTGAGGCTGGATCCTAACTCAGGTCCTTCTGACTCCAGGGACGATGCTCTACTCACTGCGCCACCTAGCCGCCCAATTTATAGCATTGTTTAATATGCTTATGGATATCTTTAATGTCTTCCTCTGAAAACTGCCTGTTCATATCCTTTGACCATTTATCCATTAGGGATTGAATTGTATTCTTATAAGTTTGGCTTGTAAAATTTTGTAAAATGTTTGGTTGTAAAAATTTTTCCCCCAATTTCCCACTTCCCTCTTAATCTTGGTTACATTGGCTTTCTTTGTACAGAAGCTTTTCAACTTTATGTAATCAAAGTTATCTCCCCACTAATGAGTCTCAAAGTCCATACTGCACTAACCTTTCACTTTGTAGTTGGCATTTATGTGTTGGCAATTCTGGAAATGCTACAGCTGCTGGTGTTCTGGGGTCCCTATAGCAGGCTGCTGGTCAGGCCGCCCTGGGGCTAAAACCTCCAACTCACATAGGCCTGGGCTTAGCTCCCAGAGCACTGTGCTGGCTGCTCCATGCCTGGCTGCCAGGCTGTCAGGCTGTCCTCAGCAGGAGGTTAGTTTCTCTGTGTCATTTTGTGGGGTCTGGGGCTCCAGAGGTTGTTCAGAGTCCCCTTTTATATAAATTTGTAGGTGGTAGGAGCAAGAGCTGTTTCTACTCCGCCATCTTGACCCCATCCCCTGCAATTTTGATTTTAAAAGAATTATTGATTTTATCTTCTATCTCTCTAATTTGATTTTCAAAGTTCCTTTTGAGCTCATCTAAAAATGTTTTCTGTGCTTGAGACCAGTTCCCTTTTGAGGCTTCAGCTGTCAGTGTGGAGTCAACACTGTCTCCCTCTGAATTTGGTTCCTCCCTCTCAGGATAGTAGGACCCCAGGGATTTTGTCTTTGTAGTCTGATTTTTACCCATTTTGAGGTAGGGTCCTAGTCCTGCCCTTCCTTTAGGGTTCTCAAGCCTTACTGTTTAACATTTTGCCTTGGGGCAATAATTACTATGTTTTTAGGCTCAGAGGGAGGGATTGGAGCAGCCAGGGTTCACTCTGTCATCCTGGTTACTGGAAGTCCAGATAGAGGCTTTATAAATTTCTGGGCTGTGTATTGGTAGTACCAGGAATAGATGCTGCCCCTGCCAGGGTCCCTGCATTTGACTCTTACCCTGCTCTGTCCAGTCCGGGCCCTGTAGTGTTAGGCCTGGCAGTGGCCCTTGTGGTTGGTGGGTCAGCTTGCCACCATGTTGATCAGGCCTCATTCTAGCCTCTGCACACCATGGTATCCGGGCTTCTGTCTACCAAATGACATATTTGTAAAGCACTTTGAAATCTTTAAAGCACTTTGTAGTGAAGATTTAATAAGAAAAGAGAATGTCTGAAGGTACTAGTTGAAATCAAATGAGTCTATATTGGTAGATTTGGCATATGGTCAGTAAGAAACACTGAATTTTCAAATAGAATATTTGCATCAGGATATGGAAGTTATTGCTTCAATAAAATATAGTATCAAAATTTTGCATTTTTAAAGGACCTCTGATTCCAATTAACCCCTACTGTTCTTGGAATCCAGGTCTTTCTGACTCCAAGTTCTGATCTCTTACCTTGTTGACATGATACATCATCAACAAGTTTTAGTTTTGTTTTTAATTTTTCTTGTACCTCTGATTTTACTGATGTAGACAACTATGAAATAAGATGATGATACAAATAATAAAAAATAGGAAAAGAACATGTACACATTTAATTCATGACCCAAATATTGGTACTTGAGATTCAAGCATGATAGAACAAGAAGATGGAAATATTAGTCTGTGCCTTACAACTGGTTAGACTTATTAGGTCATAGAATTCTATATGACATTTTTTTTACTAGTGTAATAATGATGGCATCTTGTTTTGAGATTTGTATGTTCCCCTTATCTGACTCTAATCATACTACAGGAAGTGCTGCTAGGGCAAAGGTTAGTTTAGTTGCTTGGTGGGCTAAGACAGATTAATACTGTGCCTAAGTCCATAAATTTTTATATAATTCAAAAGAAACAGATTTTTCATCATTTTCTCTAGGCATTGGTTCAGAGCAGCCTTAATCTCAATCAGTTCCTGGAACTTCATATTGCATTTATTGAGTTCATAGCAATATAGATGGATAAATATCTAGGTTTACACATATATGTTTATCCATAGCTGCCAAAAGGCAGCTAGGTACTACAGTGGATAGAGCACTGGACCTGTAGTCAGGAAAATCTGAGTTCAAATCCAGCCTCAGATACCTGCTAGCTATGTGACCCTGGGTAAGTTATTTAACTCTTTGCCTCAGTTTCCTCATCTGTAAAATGGGATGGAATAGGACATGACAAATCATTCTGGTATCTCTGCCAATAAAATCCCAAGTGGGGTCATAAGGAATCAGATATGATTGAAAAACAACAAAAATATATATCTATTTATGGATCTTCCTAAACATGCTGGATATCAATCAGTTAACATTTGGCTATTTACTTATTTGTAAGAACTGAATTTTTAAATCAATTTTAACATTATTTTCAGAGGAAACTTTTGACTCCTCCTTGTGTCTGCATTTCCTAGGCTACAAAATAAATGAGTTGTTCCAGATCACAGGCATCAAATACATATGGGCCACATAGTAGCTACAGCATTACTGAGTGTGACAGAATCTGCTTAAAATGGAATTGGGGAATGTTTAAAAAAATAAATAAAAATGCAAGAGAACACAGATAACTTGTATATGTGGCTAAGTCAATAAATGGCTACAATAATCTTTAATGTTTAATTGCCCTATTTCTATGTGAATTTGACCAAATTGGGTTCCTCCTAGCTCTAAATATACGATCCAAAGATCACTCAATCACCATGTAACAGATTATAAGTTATTTCAGGATCATTCCTGATCATTGAGAAGTACTGGCTTTGACTGTGATCAGGATTTATTGCCCTTGATTGTGCTTTCTATTTCATTATATTAAAAGATTTATATTTTTAAATCACCATTCTGAAAGAATTAATATGCTAACCTTTATTAGTGACCAAGTGACCAAGCTATCACTCTTTGCAGATGATATGATGATATACTTAGAGAATCCTAGAGAATCAAGTAAAAAACTACTTGAGACAATAAATAAAATTGGCAAAGTTGCAGGATATAAAATAAACCCACATAAATCCTCAGTATTCCTGTACATCTCTAATGAAACTCAACAGCAAGAAATAGAAAGAAAAATCCCATTTAAAGTCCCTGTAGACATTATAAAATATTTGGGAATCTACTTACCAAAACAAACCCAGAATCTATATGATCACAACTACAAAACACTTCTCACACAAATAAAATCAGATCTAAATAGTTGGAAAAATATCAATTGCTCGTGGCTGGGTCGAGCTAATATAATAAAAATGACAATTTTACCCAAACTAAACTATATATTTAGTGCCATACCAATCAATTTACCAAAAAACTACTTTTTAGAGTTAGACAAAATAATAAAATTCATTTGGAAAAACAAACGGTCTAGAATATCAAGGGAATTAATGAAAAGAAATGCTAGGGTAGGTGGACTAGCTATGCCAGATCTTAATCTGTATTACACAGCTACAGTCATCAAAACTGCTTGGTACTGGCAGAGGTGTAGAGTAGATCAATGGAATAGATTAGGCACAGGAGACCCAGCAGTTAATGAATATAGTAATCTATTGTTCGATAAACCCAAAGACCCCAGTTTTTGGGATAAGAATGCACTATTTGACAAAAACTGCTGGGAAAACTGGAATACAGTATGGCAGAAACTGGGCATAGACCATTATTTAACACCATATATCAAAATCAAGTCTAAATGGGTGCATGATCTAGGTGTAAAGGATGATACTGTAAGCAATTTGGGAAAGCAAGGAATAGTTTACCTGACAGATTTGTGGGGAGGGGAAGATTTTAGGACCAAATAAGAATTAGAGAGCATTATAAAATGCAAAATGGATAATTTTGATTACACTAAATTGAAAAGCTTTTGTACAAACAAAGCCAATGTAACCAAGATCAAGAGGGAGATGGGAAATTGGGAAAGAATTTTTACAACTTGTGTCTCTGATAAAGGACTCATTTCTAAAATATACAGAGAATTGAGTCAAATCTATATGAATACAAGTAATTCCCCAATTGATAAATGGTCAAAGGATATGAACAGGCAATTTTCAGAGAAAGAAATTAAAGACATCTATAAACATATGAAGAAATGCTCTAAATCACTATTGATTAGAGAAATGCAAATCAAAACAACTCTGAGATACCACATCCCTCCAGTCAGATTGGCTAAGATGACAAAACAAGAAAGTGACAAATGCTGGAGAGGATGTGGACAAATTGGAACACTAATACATTGCTGGTGGAGTTGTGAACTTATCCAACCATTCTGGAGAGCAATCTGGAATTATGCCCAAAGGATTATAAATAATTTCATACCCTTTGACCCAACAATACCACTTCTAGGGTTATATCCCAAAGAGATCATAGAAGTGGGAGGAAGACCCATATGTACAAAAATATTTATAGCAGCCCTTTTTGTGGTTGCAAAGAATTGGAAACTAAAGGGGTGCCCATCAATTGGGGAATGGCTAAACAAGTTGTGGTATATGAATGTAATGGAATATTATTGTGCTATAAGAAACGAGGAAGTGATGGATTTCATAATTACCTGGAGAGACTTATACAAACTGATGCTGAGCGAGAAGAGTAGAATCAGAAGAAATTTGTATACAATCACAGACATACCATATCTGTGATGACCAATTATGACAGACTGGACTCTTTTCAGCAATGCAGTGATATAAGTCAATCCCAAAAGACTCAAGAAAGAGAGAAATGTGCCATCCAGAGATATAACTAGAAAGAACTGAGCCTGAATCCTGATGGAAGCAAACTAAACGATCTTTTTCTTTTCATTGTTTGGTTTTATTTCTTCTTTACCATCTTTCACCCCACCTAGTACAATACGCCTTTGTAATTGGAATAATGTCTAATATGAATGTATTTACAGATCCTATACCGGACTATATGCTGTCGTGGGGGGGGGGGGAGGGAAGTAAAGGAAATTTGAAAATCAAGGAACTATGGAATTGAATCTTGTTAACTGAAACTAAACTAATAAATTAATTTTTAAAAAAGAAGGTAAATTACTTAATTGAAAACAGTTCTTTTCACAAAGTTAGGATTTGACAATATGTTTATAAATACCAATTAAATGAGTTTTAAAACAGATTGTCACATCATTATACTTTATTATATCTAAGACACAAAGAGGTCTTACAATAAATTATTCCCATTAAGCATAGTCAGATTAAAGAGAGAATAACTCATATTTTCTTCTGTCACTCTCAAGTTTTTGTGGTCCTTCAAAACACTGAAAAAGTAAGTATAGCACCCAGAGAAGAAGAATTAGAAAAAATAAGAAGCTGTTCCAGATAGACCTCTTTCCTCTCTTCAGTGGTCACACTACAGGTGACCTCCTCCCATGCCCAGAAACATCTCTGGCAGCATTTCGAATCCTTTCACCTATACTATACATTTTCCTAACCAGAAATTCCAAGACAGGATCTCTTCTGCCCACCTTTCTCTGTTGCCCCAAGTAAATGATTTGCTTTGGTTATAAATATTTATAGTTATATCTCTATTACAAAAGTCCTTCTGGATAGGGGCAAAGAATGATCATTGAAATGCTAACCTCAATTCACTATGTATAAGAACATCCTGTTTGAAAACGGTTGCACTTTAGTTGGTTTTATTATTTTGCTTTTAATGAATAAAGAGAAATGGTGTTTTTTTTCATAATTCATATTCCTATTTCAGAGAGCTTTTAGTTTTTGGATAACTAGCAGGAAGTCTTGCTACCATTCTCCTAAGATCATTCTATGACATTGCAGAAAATTAATAGTTTATTCAATAAAATATCCTGTTTCGGGTAGCACTTGTTCTTTTCCTTAAACATGAAAGATAGTCTGAATTTAACAACTGAATGATTGTGCCCTAGGACAGAGCTTCTTAAACATTTCCCCCGTTTTTCTACCCCCTTTTGCCTTTCTGCAGCATTTATTGATGCTGCATAGCCTGAGGGCCTGCACCACAGTGCAAAGTGTGCATGCTTTGTGTTCAGAAGCAAGGCTGCAATAAAGTTGTAAGATGCAACAGGGCAAGTACTACCAGGAACACCTCAGATGCATTACACATTTGATTTCTAATTATTTTTTTGTTCGTTCTGTGTTCAGAAACCTTTTACTGCAACCAAATGTTTCAGAACCAAGGTTTCAGAAGTACTGCCCTAGGATGCCCAGTTCTCTAGAGTGGTTAATGAACTTTCCCCATTACTGACACTTTGCAAGTTATCTGTAATTCGTATCATGAAGGACTTTTCTCTGGGATGGTCATACAGAATAAGTTTGAATCAGAAGCAGATCTTCAACTAGGCTCTTCCTTTCCTAAAGGCCAGTCAGCCATCCCTTATGCTGCATTCCCTCTTATGGTCCTTCATATTTGAAAAATATTAAATGAGTCCTGAGGTAGTTATCTGAATTTCAAAACTAGGTGTGGGGTTGGTGGCCCAGGGGTTGAAGGTGGGGATGATAGTGGTGATGAAAGAAGATGAAACAGAAGCATTTAGCAAAAAGGTTTATTCTTGAGCTCTGCTTTGGGGTTATCCTTCAATATGATAAAAGGGTAAAATTCTACAACTGTCAAAACAGATCATGTAGAAACTTGAAAAGATGCAGAACATTTACTTTAAAGTAAAGGACCTGAGGAAGTGATGCTAATTTTGATCAATTTTCTGCTTTCATAAATGGCTTGCCAGTGCTGTAAAGTCACAGGAGTCTTATTATCCAACTCCATGCACTTCTTACCTTCTAAAACTAGGCTTTCTGGTAACCACTTTGCAAAGCATGCTTTTAACGTTTTGTAAAAAAAATCATTTTAGGAAGGTTAGGGATGGAGAACATTTCTTAGAACAATTACTGGCAACATTTTGTATCATGGAAAGAAACCCATCCAATTTTCTTTTGCATAGGATAAAACAATGATTTGTTGCCACAAGTTTGGTATTGTTTCAGTAATGATATCCTCCATTTTAATTTTGATCCCTAGAATAGGAGAGATATTTTCATTTTAAAGGTACCTAAATTTTATTTTTGGTACTATAACTATGAAAAGTGATTGTGAGAATCTAAGGAATTGTTTTTGCATACTTTTTCAGTTAATTTATGTAATTTCACCAAAACTGATGTTCATTGTAGACCATCATAAAAATACCAATCTAGAAACTAGGCACCTAAGCCCCAGCCCTGATTTAACTGTTTTCTTGCCTATAGGACAAGATAAAATCTAAAATTAATATCTGATAAGTCTGTAGGGAATAATATAAGACCTACTCCTCCACTTGCATTTTGGTTTCTTGATATTTCAGACTATTAGTTTGGGATTATAGATCAGAGGAGATAGGCAAGGAAGGGGACACAACCACAGGAAATCAAGAGGCCTCCATTATGGTGACCTCTATTGGCTCCTTTTCCAAGATCCCTCTTTAATTGTGACACCTACAAATGAATTCAGTATCCCTGATATGTTCTGACCACCAGAGAGGAAATATTATTTCTCGCAGAATCATTGCTGTAATTTTATTCAGACTTTTTATTTCCTCTGGGTAGCCATATTATATTGTGGGCCATTAAAGCTTCAAATCAAGTTTCGGGTTTTTTTTGTTTTGTTTTCCCACATGAACTACTATCTATGTCTGCCCTAACCTACCATTATGTAGTTGGTTCTTTTAACCAAAATTTATAACCTGAAATTTATCCCTGTTAAGTCTTACTGGAATTGATAGATGCCTCTTCTGCCTTTTACTTAGAAGTACATGTAATTAGCAAAACCTATGTTTCATCTCAAAAAATATCTCAGAGTGACTTTGTCCACCTAGGCTATCTTCCCAGATGAGCTATGATATTTCACAAACACTTCATACCAGATACTTCTATTCTCCTGATTAACATGCAGAATATCTGAACTCTCTGTAGTTGGGTAGTGCAGAGATCCACATTGAGTTTTACAATAAATAATGAAGGAGTGGAAACTAAATACAGCCCCATATGGTGGAACCTACTGAATCCCTGACCTTGCCCCAGTCTGCTGTCTATAAAATGTACACAAGTGATAGTGCAATGAGCTCTGGCTTTTTCAGAACAGTGTGTCTAATCTAGTTAATCACCAGAGTCTATGAAATTCTGGTGCTTTCTTTAAAATTTGCCTTCAATCATTCACTGAGACCAGGGTTAAAGACAGCTGACCCCAGAATCCTGGTCTGCATTTTCTTTGTGTTTGCATATTTACAACTCATGCTCACAGATCTGACATTGCCATGCCTGCTCTCTTTTCTCTCTCTTACCCCCTCTCTCCCCCCCTCCCTCTCTCCCTCTCTTAACCTCCACTTACTTATGGTAACAATGAGCAACTTTTCCAGCTTATTAAGATCCTTTTGTGCCCTCATTATATTTTCCAGCATATTTGTTAACTCTTATGGTTTCCACATGCAAAAATTTGATAAGTATACCATATATATTTTTAAAGAAAAGTGTTCAATTATAAGGCTGTGAGTATGGCTATAAATTATGGATATATTTTACTGTACATATATCCTATAATAAGCCTATGGGGTTGTCTTGATAGGCTTTGTCAAATATCTCTCTGCAGCCTAGTGATATTAGAGTATCCCTTGGCACGTTAGCATGATTATGATGCTAATGAATGAAAAATGAAAAAAACCCTTCATCTTTCATGAAGTGGATGGAATTCATTATGGGACACAGCTAGATATTGTAGTGGATAGAACAATGTATTTGGAGTCAGAAAGACATGAATTCGAATCTTGGCTCAAACACTAAATAGCTGTTCTACACTGGGAAAGGCATTTGCCAACTTTCTCCCTAAATATCCTCATTTGAAAAGTGGGAATAATAATAAAACCTACTTCACAGGGTTGTTGTGAAGACCAAATGAGATAAACACGTGTAAAACATTTTGTAAACCTTAAACCTCTTTGTAAATGCTAGCTTAATAATAACATTACTAAAGGTTGTTCTCAATATGCCTATGCATATTACTCTTTATTTTTTTCAGATCACTGCATTTATGAAAAAGTTGCATACACAAACTAAGAAAACTAAGTGTATAAGTAACACAGGACACAGGGACATTGCAATACTGCATAATAAATGTGTATATAAAATAAGCACATAGCATATGTATAGCAATGTTCTAGATTAAATATCAACTATATATTAAGTGAAAACATAATAGCAATAGCACATTTCAAAGAAAACATGAATACTATACAACAAATGATAACATCATATGATATGGTGATACAGAAGGACTATTATTAGTTACATGTACTCTAGCAAAGAACATCATCATCCTTTCCTACCTCCTATATATAAGTGTACCCCAGGACCCTGTCCTCTGCCCTCTTCTTTTCTGTTTTTCTCTATATATAATCTCTTTAATTCTCATGGGTATGGCATCACCTTTACATAGGGGATTAAAATTTACAGATTAACCTGGCACCTCTCTCTCCTAAACTCCATTCTTGTAGCACTAACTTCCTTGAGTACATCTCCAAGTAGACATCCATAAGCACCCAAAATTCAACAAGTCTAAGCCTATCCTTACAAAGTTCTCTATTTCTATTAAGGATTCTACTAATCTTCCAATTACCCAATTACCAAGGATTATAATCTTGAGGTCATCAATTCTTCCTTCTCCTAGACCCATCACAGGTCTTGTCAATTCTACCTTCACAATAAATCTCACATCCATTACCTTTCCTTCACTCACATAGTCATTTTCTTAATTCAGGTCCTGCTTACCATTCATTTGTACTATTGCAATAATTACCTATAGGGTTTAAGGGGATATGTTTTTCCCTTTAAGAGGTACACCCAACATTAACATGGATAAAGGATCTAGAAGGAAGGATCTGGAATATATGCCAAAACTCTTGTTCTAGTTCAGGGACTCTTAACCCTTTCTCTGTTATGGATCCCTGTGGCAGCCTAGTGAAGTCCATGGAAACTTTTCAGAATAATGCATTTTAAGTGCATTTTAAAGATATAGTATTCCAAAGGAGATCTATTATGTTGAATTTCATTTATAAAAAAATATTTTTAAATTCAAATAACAGATTATGAATCCTTTCTCTAAATATAGCCCCCTTGTTTGGAAGGAATTTAAGGGGCATTTCTCTTGCTACCAGAGGTTTAGTGGGTGCCCCTCCCCAGTAATAAAATCACCCCCTGACCCAGACTTGGCTTGTTTGTTGTTTATTTCAGAAAAGCCTAGAGGTTTATACATCTCTAATGCTGACTATCCTGGTCCTCTCCTCCTGAAGGCTAGGTGTATATTTTTTTTTCCTCTTCCTCCTTAAAGGAGACTAGGCCCTTTGCACATGATTCTGGCCCCTACCAATTGTGTTCCCTCTAGTGAAGGGGTTTTTCCTCTGCATCCCAGTTCCATTTAACCATTAACAGATTAGCTTTTACAAAGGAATATTTACTACAAAAGGTATAATCACAAATATGAAAACTTACTCCCCCAAAACAAGGAAAGTTACCTTACACCTGGAAGGAAGATTAGGTTCAGAGCTATAGAGCACAGTCCCAGTTTCAAGTCCAAAACCCCCTTGGGCTCCAGTGCCAGGCTTCTTGCCTTCTCTTGGTGTCCTTGCTAGTCTGGTTGGCTGCACTATCCCTCTTAGAATCCTGGTTCCAGGGTCACCATGGCTCAAACTCTAAAGAAAAGGTTAAGAGTCCAGGTCATAGTAGAGATCACTTCTCATGCTTCTCTTGCTTCTTGAATCTGAATGTCAAATTTTCTATTCAAATTTGGTTTTTTCATCAAGAATGCTTGAAAGTCCTCTATTCCACTGAATAACCATATTTTCCCCTGAATAATGATACTCAATTTTGCTGGGTAGGTGATTCTTGGTTTTAATCCCAGCTTCTTTGACATCCAGAATATCATATTCCAAGCCCTTCAATCCCTCAGTATAGAAGCTGCCAGATCCTATGTTATACTGACTATGTTTCCACCATATTCAAATTGTTTCTTCCTGGCTGCTTATAATAGTCTCTCTTTGATCATCTGAATTTCAGAACTTGGCTATAAGAGTCCTAGGAGTTTTATTTTGGGGATCTTTTTCAGGAGGTGAACTGTGGATTCTTTAAACATCTATTTTGCCCTCTGGTTCTAAAACATCAGGGCAATTTTCCTTGAGAGTTTCTTAAAGGATGACTTCTAGGTTCTATTTTTGATCATGGCTTTCACGGTAGTCCAATAATTTTTAAATTATCTCTTCTGGATCTATTTTCCAGGTCAATGGTTTTTCCAATGAGATATTTCACATTGTCTTCTATTTTTTTTCATTTGTTTTAGATCTGTTTAATAGTATCTTGATATCTCATAAAGACACTAGCTTCCATTTGCTCCAATTTAATTCTGAAGGAATTCTTCTCTTCAGTGAGCTTTTGAGACTCATTTTCCATCTCACAAATTGAGGCATTCTTCTCATCATTGCCTTTTTGAGCCTCTATTGCTCTTTGAGTTAGTCTATTTTTTAAGGTGTTATTTTCTTCTGTCAGGTTGTTGACTCTCATTTCATAAGTTTCTTTCATCATTCTCATTTCTATTCCCAATTTTTCCTCTACTTCTCTTATTTGATTTTTAAAATCCTTCTTAAGGTCTGCTATGGCCTGTAACCAGCTTGTATTTTTCTTGGAAGTTTTTGGTGCAGGTGTTCTGACTTAATTGTCTTCCTCCTGTTTCATGCTCTGATACTTTTTGTCCCCAAAAATAGAAGTGTAAAGTTGGGTTTCTCTGTTTGCTTTGCTTCCTTTGCCTGCTCATGTTGCCACTCAATTATTTGACTTTTGGGCTTTTTGCCACAGTTGGACTCTGACACCAGACAAGGAAGCTTTATCCCAAATGCTGAGGTTTTCTCAGCTGCTGTAGCTATTCGTTGGGTGCCCTCTCTGAAGCCTCCATATGCTCTGGCAAGCTGGTCACACACCCCAGCAATCCAGATCTAAGCAGGTTAAAGCTAGAGTGATTACCCCTCAGACTGGTTACTTGGTCCCCCTACTATCTAAAGGCCAGGAGCTGAAGCTGCCATGTTTCTACTCGGCCATCTTGACTCCATCCCCACCACATATTACTCTTTCAAGCCTGAAAAGCTTCTTTTCTTTCAGCACATAAACAAAAGCAAATCAGCAGCTGAGTAACTCTACATTTGTTAACTCTTGACCATCCACACCAAGCACTAGCCCTATTCCTTCTTTGCCCTACTTCTTATTGCATACATGACTTTAAAAACATTTTTTTCATTATATAGGCTCTTTCCATACTTTTATAGTGTAATTTGGCTACATGCTTTTCCTTACAATTTTTGAAGTTATCATTTTAAAATTTTGAGTAAATTTATGGACTTCTTGTGGAGCCATAATCATCTATTTATATATTTCCTTTCCCTTTTTATTCATCTGTGGGGTTATCAATGGTTTTATCCCTTAAGCAGTATGATTTTTATTCACAGAATATGCCCCTCCATCCACAATCATCATTATTTGTTGTCATGGTCATGTATCACTACCATCATTGCTATTGTTATTTTTACTATTAATTCTTCCAGGAATATATAGGTACATAGTCCTACTGTTTAGGTCAGCTGGGTGTCAACATGGATAGAGTGCTGGACCTAGAACCAGGAATACTCATCATCCAGAGTTCAAATTCAGCCCTAGAAACCAGCTATGTGACTTTGGGCAAGTCACTTAACCCTATTTGCCTCAGTTCCTCATCTATAAAATGAGCTGGAGAGTGAAATTGCAAACCTCTCCCATATCTCTGCCCAAAAACCCCAAATGTGGTTACAAGGAGTCAGACATGACTGAAAATGATTTAACAGTGACAAGCTTACAGTTTACTTGGTTTACCACTAGATAGCACTTTAATATAACCAGTTACTTAAACCACTAGTTGCCTTCTTCTCTGTCAGAGAGTGGACTTCTAGTAAATCCAGGTACATGAATTACAATGTTAAGTAAATTATACTCTTTTCTAGTCAACTGTCTCTCTGTCACTTACATTCTAACCTACGATAGATATAAGAAATTGGAACTACTTTCAAATTGATTCCTTTGAAATAAATATAAGAAATGCATGATCAAAGGAAGAGCCATTTTAACACACTCCCTCAAGAGCCTCTGTGATGTTTCCTGATATCAGAGTTGACTTATAGCATCATGGCTTTTCTTGGACAAAAGTCTTCTGTGAGGACTGAGTCTGGCAAGCCTGATTCCGATTCCCTGCTGCACTGTAAAGTACCACAGCTTGCCTTGAAGCCAGCCCTATCTAGAATCTCAGCTTTGTTGTTGTTTTTTTTAATCAGCTAATTGGGTTCTTAGGTTATCTAAATGAGTGTTTTTTTTTTCCTCCTTTGGGGGGCTTTTGATACTGCAAATCTGTCTCTGTTTCTGCTAAAGATCCCTTCTGAATAGAAATTAACTCCCAAGCCTCAGAAATGATAACTCCATTTTTCCTTATTCCTTGATCCGGGTGACTTTTCTGTCCTCTCCAAATGGGCATTATCAAGCCACCAAATGACTTTTGTCTTACCTTCCCTCTTCCATTTGAGTATGGTACTTTTTAACTTAACGAAAACTAATTTGGGCTTAACTTTATGGTCAAATAGTTCATTTTTTAAAGGAAGTTCTTTGGACCTGTATAAGCATATAAGGTACATAACTTGGTCAGGGTAATAATTAGCACTCCCTCCTTAATTTGCCTATATGAATTCATTTACTAAGAAATTTGTCTTTTGTCGCCATACCTATACCCCCCTTGCCCACCAACATTAGCACATGAACACTTAACCAAAATTATTAGAAAATCTAAACCAAACTGGAATTAGACATTTAACAGTATGGAGACCTATAGTATTTGAAAGTGTTTGCATGTGTCTTTGCCAGTTATGTACTATGTATTCATGGAGCAGTCATGCACAGGTAAAATTTTTCTGGTGTTTTTCTCTGGGAGTACATATTGTCCTTCTTCCAGTAAGTGACAGCAATGACTGCCTGTGTGGAGGCTGCAGTTGTCCTACGTGCTTCTGTCACTTTGCCTCCAAGGCAGCACTCTGTTTTTGCTTAAAATGAACAACTTGCTCTCTATGAGCTGCCTGCCAGCCTTGTCTGGTGGCTGCTGCCACCTCCCAGCCATCAGTGGCTGTGTCACATTGCTTTATGGTAGTGCTCCACTGAGTCCTGATGAGATTTTGATGTTTATGGTAGCCAGATATTCATTTTAGAAAACCTTCCCTGAGAAGCAGAATTGCAAGGAGCATGCTTCTGGTGTTTTTCATTGTATCATTCATGTAATTTACCAGGTAATCTACTAAGAAATCACAGCGATCAAATTATTTTCAAGGGAGCAGCCACTACCACTAAAAAATGCAAATTTCCTTTTGTACTTAATGAATTTATCAATGAAGATGGTGTTACCTACTCATAAAAGCTCTGCATGTCTTAGATGTTGAAAATTCTAAGTCCTGATAAATCAGAAAATTTGAGGCTTTCTCGATAGCTCCTTCCTGTATTTATTCAGGCATGCTCTGAAGCTGTTCACCACGCCCCTCCTTTTTTCGTCTAATTCTTTCGTCCAAATCTCATTTGATGTTCCATGCTCTATCAATAAATCCCTTTGCTTGCCAGGCCCCTTGCATCCAATATATCCTGCATTTTGCTATGACATAAATCTTCCTTCTATTCTTCTTTCACCAAGTCAGTGTCCTTTCTAATAACTTGTAACTCCCTGTTGCCAACCATATCAAATCCAAATTCTTCTACCATGACCTTCATGGCTTCTCATAATTGGACATTTTTCTGATGCAGCATCCCTACCCTGCCTTCCACCCCTGATGAAACCTTATTTTACAGTGCTCTCAAAATATACCTGTTGCTTAACTCTGATTCTAGTAATTGTCTATAATACTCCCAAATGTGGCCTGAACCAGATTACAATGTAGTTCTTATTTTATTTTAGTATGTTGATGTATTAATAAATAAGAAATAGATAATGTCTGTGGTTTTCTAAATCCCTTTGTAGCCCACAGGGATCCTTATATATGGTTTAGTGACCTACATTTCTGAATTTGACACCAATGATCTATACAACAGCTTTGTGTTTTTTCCTATGGTTCCTTCTACCTCTACCCTTCACTGTGTGTGTGTGTGTGTGTGTGTGTGTGTGTGTGTATCCATTCAATTATATTAATGTGTATTCATCCCCTGTGTAAGTCGGGTACTGTGCTAGCACCTGTAGACACAAAAACAAAAAAGAAATATAATTCTTCCACTCAAAGAGTTTGCATACTACTAGGTGAAATTATATATATATATATATATATATATATATATATATATATATATATATCTTGATAAGTAGATATTAAATATAGCTTAAATATATAATCATAGGCCAGAACACCAATGACCAAATGAAGTAGGAAGAGGTAGGTGAGGTAGGACATCATACTTGGGCCTAACTCTAAAGGGAAATGGGTATTTTAAGGGGTAGAGGTAAGGGGGATAACACCCCGTGGTATGGGTATAGGTAACACACTGGGGTAGAGATACAGTGGCAGGAGACAAGGCAAAAAGCAGGCCAATTTTGCTGGAACACAGCAACAGTTTTTCAAAATCTAAAGTAATGTTTCTTCACCTTGGGCAAGTGTAAGGGCCGGGTGAGCAGAGAAATAGTTTGGAGCTAAATTATAAAAGATTTTAATGCCAATAAAAGAGTTTTTTTGGTTGTTATTGCTGAGTAATTTTCAACTCTTCCTGACCCCATTTGTGGTATTCTTGGCAGAGATACTGGAATGTTTTACCACTTCCTTCTTCAGCTCATTTTGCAAATGTAAAAATTGAGACAAACAGGGTTTAAGTGACTTGCCCAGGGTCACATAGCTAGTATGTGTCTGGGGTCATATTTGAACTCAGGAAGGTAAGTCTTCCTAACCCCAGGCCTGTCACTCTATTCACTGTATCCAAAGGAGCTTCTATTTTATCCTAAAGGCAATAACACAAAAAATATTGTGAAATACTGTAGTGGAGTAAAACACTATTTTTTGCAGAAGACCACTGAGAAAGGATCATTGCTTTTAGAAATACAGAGATCAGTGATGACCCTGGGAAGAGAGTTTTGGTCTAGTGAGGACATTTTGCAAAGGGCTGAGAATTAGGAGATGGGAAAGTAAAAGCAACAAGTACAGAAAAATGTTTCTGGGAATTTGTGAAAGGACAAAGAGAGACTGCTATAGCTTGGAGGGTTGATAGGGTCAAGTGAAAGTGTCTGCTGTTTTTTTGTTTGTTTGTTTTTAAAGAATGGGAGAGATCTGAAGATGTTTGTAGGTGGCAGCAAAGAAGTCACTAGATTAAAAAGTGAAAGGAGTGAAAGGGAATGATAGAAGGGTCAAACTCCCAGAGGAAATAAGAAGGAATGGGATCACTGATGAAACTAGACTAGATGTCCTTGGCAGGGAGAAGGGCTTCATCCCCTGTAGAGACTAGAGCAAAGAGGAAGGTGGGATAGTGCTGAGGGGATTTGAATTTCAGACCTAGAGAGGAAGCTTGTCAGGGACGACTTAATTTTTTTTCATTGAAGTCTGAGGAAAGATCTTTTTCCAATCCAGTGGTAGGAAAGAGATGGCAACTTGGTACAGACACTGTAGGGAGTGTAATAGAGTGTTCATCAATCATCAGTTTGGCAAATGTTAAGCTACACCAATTTATCTTGTTCTCACATACCTCCAGAGAATTAAGTGATGTACACTGCCTTTGTAAACAATGTGTCTGTCTTATAATGCTCTATATCAGTGAATTATTTCTTATGTGCCTTGTAATTGCTTGTAAATTAAGTTGGTGCACAAATGTATTTTGTTGCCCATCAGTCAATCAACAAGCATTTATTAACCACCTGCTGTGTTCCAGATCCTGTATTAGGTGCTAGGGGACACAAATACAATGAATTAAACATTCTTCATGCTAGGGACTTATAACAAAATATATAGGTACAATCCAATAGAGTATGAGCCCCTTTGGGGCAGCGACTCCTTTATTTTTCCTTTGTTCTTATTTTGTTTCTTTTATGCTCTATTACTTATTTGTCTCTTCTTTCCCCTTCCTAGCTTTATCTCCTAGCTTTCATTTTTCTTTTTTCTCTCTTTTTCTTTCTTTCTATCTTCCTGTCTTCCTTCCTTTCTTTCCCTTTTTTCTTCCATTCCTTTCCTCCCAGCAATCTATACATTACTATATGAGTAATACCATATTATTATATGAGAGGTATATAATATATACTATATAATATTATAGTATATAATATTATATAGTATATATTATAGTATAATATATATAATTATATATATTTTATATATAGTATATATAATAGTATAATATTATATAGTATATAATAATTACTATATGAGTAATACTATATTATTATATGAGAGGTATATAATAACTATTTATGATTTAATTGAATCCTTAAAAGCCTCTATCAGTTTCCACTTTATCCTTGAAACCTTCTCTGACTGCTTACCCCTCCATAGGTTTCTTTCTTACTTCTCTAAATCCCCATTGCTTTAGAGTTTACTGATTTCTAATTATTTCTTGAATGTTAATTTCATTTCTGTTCACAAATAACAAAATAATAAAATATTAAGCACTTATTCTTCCTTAGGCCCTGGGCCAGGTATTAGAAATAAAGAGTGAAAAAATAGTGCAATTCCTGCTGGTATGAAAGGGAGAATTTTGTAGGATACATACAGCATATGTATAAATAAGCATGAAACAAGGTAGAATGTCATCAATGCAAAAAGTTCCACACAAAGTGAAGATAAGGAAAGACTTTGCAAAGAGGTGAACTTCAAGAAAAGAGAAGAATGATCCAAATAGATAGAAGTGTAGAAGGCATGGATTCCAATCATGGTGGTTTGGGAGGTTAAAAATAAAAATTAAAGACCTACTAGTCACAGTTTGGAAAAGAGGTCAGTAAAATGCTTTGTTCAATTGACTCTTACAGACCATGGCATGGAGGAGTATCTCTTGGCCCATATCTCTATAAATTCTCTATGGGATAGGAGGGCTTCAGAACATGAGTCATTTTTTAAAGACATTTATAGTATAAAGCATGCATAAATGTATAGAAATTCTGTGTTCATAGACAATTGGAGGTAGTAAAGGATAGAAACTTTCCAATTAGCTGTTTGGCCTTGGGATTCCAATCAAGTCTTTTCAGAGGACAACAAAGAAATAGGTGAATGTGACTTCTTATTTATACTGAAATGGAGGTTCATTTGAAAATGAAATTTTTCATTGAAAGGGAAAGAAAATAGGGGGTCTAATTCTCTCTCACCACAAGGTATAGCCAACATTCATGCACAGAATCACATGAAGAAGGCAGGAGAAGATGAGGGAGTTGCTAGTAGCCAAATTTGATAGAAAAACTGATGAATAAGGTAGAAAAGGTAGATAGTATTTAGGGTATATAGTATTTAGGGTATAGTATATTTAGAATATTGGAGGGTTTTAGACTCTCAATAGGCAATAGGGATGGCACTCATCAGGAAGCATTTATAAACTGCACATTTTGTACCATATACAGTAGTTGGTTCTTGAAATATGCAGACAAAAATGAAATTGTCCCTGACTTCAAGGTGTGTAGTCAAATGACAGGGTCAGAGCCACATAATAAGAGCAAAAGAGATCTATAATCCAGGCAGAATATAATGAAAAACTTAATCTGAGGTAGTAGAGGTATAAATAGAAAGGTTAAGACCAATGTCAGAGGCATTATTGAGGGAGGTTACCAAAGAGCCAAGAGTCAAAGATCAAGCCTGAGTTAATGGAAATATCATTATATCATCAACAGAAAACAAGTTTAAAATGAATTCATGACTATTTAGTATGTGTATGTCACTTTAAAGATTGCAGAGAACATTATATTGTTATCTCATTTCATCCTCAAAATGATCCTATAAAGAAAGTGGCATTAGTACCCCCATTTTATAGGTAAGGAAAGGAGGAGAAGGAGCTAAATAAATTGCATAGGGTCATACAGATAGTGTCTGAAGAAAATTAATTTAAAAATTAAACTTAGGTCTTCCTGACTCCATCCATTGGGCCACACAACTGCTTCAGGAAGATAATTATTTCCCATTGCACCATATTGAGTTTGAGATATGAGAAGACTCTGCCTGTGGAGATGTCTGACATACAGTTGGAAAAGTAGGACTAGAGCTCAGAAGAGAAATGAAGGCTTGATATAATTTTGGGAATTATCTCCATAGCAATAATAATTGAAGTCTCCTCCAAGAGAGTTTCTTTAGCTATTCTCCTTACTCTGACATCTTCAGTCTCTTCCTCTCTCCACTTAATCCACACCATATGTGAAAAGACATGTTCTCTATTCCCCAGCCCTAAGCCAGCTTTCCCCCATCCTCAGATTCTATCCAATTGCCTTTCTCTGTCCATTTGGGTTTTGACTAACAAATTCTAGGGGGAAAGTTGTCCACGTCTGATGGACAATTATGAACTTGGCCTTACTGACAATAATAACAAGCATTCTTACTAACAGGCCAAATAGGATGAAAATTGTAAAATTCAGTCAAAAATATAGAATGCTTATAAATGTTTGGCATGATTTAGATATGAATATTGATTAAATAAAGGGAACGACAGAACAAAGACTTGATCTCTGATATCTTAAATAAGGACCAATAGATAAAATCAAGTTTTCTAGTATGAATAAATTCCTATGGCACAAGAAAGAAAAACAAAACTGACCTTCCTCCCCAATACATGCCCTCTTTGTAGTGCCTTAGTAATGAAGTGTATGAGGGAAGTTGTATTATTTTGCTTTTCTTTTTGGGGGGAGGGTGGTGAGAGTAACATTGTGTAATATTTCAGTGACAATGGGAAGATAAGAGAGAATGATATGAGTATTCCAGGAAAACATAAGGCTAAGATCCTTAGAAGTGGATGCAGCTTAAAAGCTACCAGAATATCACTGACCTTTAGGTAGTTTGACATTACTTTCTCTGGTTATACTTTTGCTTAGAAATTTAAAAGCTTGTGACTTAGCAAAGGGCAAAAAGCACAGCTAATTAGACACAAATTTGGTGGGTCTATCTTCTTTACTAGTCAAAATGTCATTTTGTTCAGAAAATGATACATCTTGGATAGAGATCATACAGAAATATTTATTCTATCACTGTTTTCAGTTACCCTCAATGATGAGAGTGATAACTAATGTGCATATAATGCTTTAAGCTCTTCAAATTGCTTTACATATTTCATTAATTTAAATCTATGAGCCAGGTGATATTAATATCTACATTTTACAAATGAGAAAAGCAAGGTCGAGACAAGTTATGTGACTTGTCCAGGATAATGCAGCCAACAAGGGTCTGAGGCATATTTGAACTCATGTTTTCCTGACTCAGAGTTCTCTCTACCTGCCTTTGTCAGATGTGGGTTAAGTGCGAGCTAGTGTTCACCAGCCTATAATACAACTTGCAACCTAGAAATGATTTTAATGTTCCCTATTTCTCAATTTACACATTAGAGGGACAGAGGTAGAAATGGAAATTTTAAGTTAAGTTCCTTACATGCATTCATCTTGGTATTTCGATTCCCAGAATATATAAATTTGAAGCCTAAAATTATCAGTCATCATAGGATCATAGATTCAGAACTGGAAGTTACCTTTGGAGTCAGGAAGACCTGAGTTCAAATTTTGCTAGAGACACTTAGTTGTGGTGTGATCCTGCAGGAGCATCTTAACCTGTCTTGACCAGAGTTTCCTTCTTTGTAAAATAAGAATGTTAGATTCAACATCCTCTAATTATACTGCTCTATTCTGTCATCACTGCCTAGATATAAAATCTGTCGCTTTTAAGGGGATTCAGCAAGGCATTATATGCGACATCTGTCCCCCGTCCCTCCCCCGCCCCCGATTTGTTATTTAGGGCTTTGGAAAGTTGCTGTCATTTAAAGAGATATTAGTCGTCATAAAAGGTTTTTAAGTAAACAATTAATTCAGGTATATTCTGTTAAAATCAATTTGATATATGTATTGATATTTTAAGTCATCATTTTATCGTGGAGGATAAGCTATTCATTCCATATATTTACTATAAACCAGAAAGAAGAAAAAAACAGGATTTTTTTAAAGTAAAAGATGAGTACTAATTGCTATGATCTTTACGAGTATCTCTTTAGACTGACACAAATATACCTGGGGATCTTCAGTCATTCTTAATAAGCATTCTTGCCAATTAAGCCAATGTACTTTGGCATGAAACAAATGAGCTAAAATCCCGTTAATTCACAAAGCGATGAGTCAAACCTTCATTAGTAAGTTTGCTTCCAACTGAAGCTCAGTAGTGTGTGAATGTGCCTAGGAAACAAATCTAAGACTTCAATATTTACAGGATTAGAGGATCATCAGTTTATAGCTGGAAGAAACCTTAGAGGTCAAATATTCCACTCCACTGCTTACTTTATACAGATCAGGAAACTGAAGCCCAAAAAGGATAAAGGACGAGATTCTACTGCTATTACCAATAGCAAGCCTTTGTATAGCCCTTTCAGGTTTACAAAGTGTTATCTCACATACCAGGTGTCATTTTATATGAGCCTTAACCCTGCCCTGGGAAGTAGATGCTATGGTTATCCCCATTTTACAGATGAGAGAACTGAGGAGACTAAGTGAATTGTCTGTAGTCGTACAGCTAATATCTGAGGCAGAACTCTAAATCTGTCCTCTAATTCCAATTCCAGCACTCTATCCATTGTGCTACCTAACTGCTTTATTAGTGGCAAAGCTGGAACATGGATGCTTTCTTCTTTAAAATGAAATGTCCATTTTTTTTTTTTGCTGTAACTCTAGACTCTCTAATTTGGAATGTAAGGGGCGACTAGGTGGCTCAGTGAATGAAGCACCAGCCCTGGAGTCAGGAGGACTTGAGTTCAGGTCCAGCCTCAGACACTTAACACAAAACTAGCCATGTGACCTTGGGCAAGTCACTTAACCCCAATTGCCCTACCTTCCCCCTTCCAAAAACCAATAATGATGATGATGATGATGATGATATTTTGGAATTTGGAATTTGAAGGAAGAAGTTTATTTTAAAAGTGTTATAATGTAGTTATCAGTATATACAAGCTTCAGACACATGCCTACTATGATGTATGTAAATCATTTTGCTAGCCTTAAGGTACTCTATAACATGAACTATTCTTATCATTGTAGCTTTCTTCATTCTCTTTCCTTCCCCCCTCCTTTGTGACACCCTTACAGAGTAATACAATGGCCCTCTTTGACTCAGATTGTTCAGTTCTTCTGAAAACCAACCCATCTTTCCTTTTTATTATCTGATTTGATTCCCACAAGAACCCTGGGAAGGTAAATGCTATTATTATATCTGTTTTATAATTGAGGAAACTGAGCAAAATGGAGGTTAAGTGACTTGCTGAAGGTAACACAGCTAGTAAGTGCCTGATGATGGATCTGAACTCAGGTCTTTATAACTTTTGGCCCAGCACTCTAACCATAGTGCCACCCGACTATCTACTCTATCAGTGTGTGCTACCAGTGTGTGGAGAATGTCATAGATTTAGCCATATGAAGTCACAAAAATTAACCTATATTAGTTGTTCTTCTTACTGCAACAAACCATATGTGTGCCCATTTTGTAGTTTTCTGATTTTCATATTGATTTCATTTAAAATCTTCAATTGCCTACTCCACCTCCACCTAATATTTTAGTAAGGAACATCGCAAGGGGACGAATGTAAGAATAACACCTCCATGGTGATCTATTGTCATCATAAAGATGGAATTAGAGATGTCAATGAATGTTGATTGTTAGTGAAGACAAATTAGCTGCTATGGCATCAGTCTGATAGAGAGAAATGATAACAAATAAAGAAGTCAATTTTTTGGAATAATCTATTTTTGTGAGGAAATGAAGAGACAGTGAGACTATGGAAAGCAAAGTTGCAGTTCAGGAGAAGATAAAAACAAAGAAACAAACAAACTCCTACGGTCCTCATGGGATTGCACTGAAAAGTAAACATTTTTGCCAATTTACAATGGATAAAATCAATCAGGGACTAAAATTTCCCTTATCTCTTCAAGCCAGGCCTAAAAAAGCAGGTAATCTGAGGAAAGGAGATGATTGTTTCCAGGGGCCTGTCAATATAATGCCTAGCCTTTATGTTTGGTCTTTAAAATGCTTGGCTTTGACCTACTAAATTGTTCTTACCTCATGTATCTTCAGTTAGATCAGAAAAGGATAGGACAGTACCTGTTATACCTTTATTTTAAAATTTCTATTAATATTTTTCTGCTGCTTCTCAATGACGTCCTCTTATCCATGAGTTATTCAAAGAAAAAGTGATGGTAAGAGTTATTAAAATCCTTTCAAGAGAGTGGGTTACTCTTAGCAAATCATATGTAATTCCTAAGAGAGGTGACATAGTTGAGGGAATAAGGCTTTGACCTTGGCCATTGGGAAGACTTTTGTTCCAGCTCCATCCCTGACACATCCTAACTGTGAGACCCTGGTTGAGCCCTGTATTAGCCTCTATATATGTCTAGCAACTTTCTGGGATTTAACATGAAGTCATAAAAACATGATTGTAAATGGAGGGAGTTTCCATTCGCCGATGAAATTGTACAATAATCTAAAGCCTCTTTAATGTGCTTGTTAATTACCTGATGATTTGATATTTGATGATTTGAATCAAATCAGATAATAAAAAGGAAAGATGGGTTGGTTTTCAGAAGAGCTGAACAATCTGAGTCAAAGAGGGCCATTGTATTACTCTGTATGATTTGATATTTGATATTTTATGGATTTCTTCTAATGCTATCTGATAGAGGCACAATACCATTGTGTTCTGCCTAATATCAACAGAGTGATTACTGCCTTTATGTCATTTGCCAATACCAGTTATTATCTACCAACTCTCAAATAACTGATTAATATATATATATATATATATATATATATATATATATATAAGTAATTAATATCAATTAGATTTTACACATCATGTATTTACAGAGGATGTGGAGTAAGAACCAAAATACAAACAAGTCTGCCTTTTTGGTGCCTGGGGTGAGTAAACTTCATATTAAAGCAGCTCTTACAAATATTCATCCCATTAATTTACTTATGAATATGGCAAGCTTAATGGACAAATTGCTTCTTTAAAAAAAGTGTATGGGGCATGATCTCTCAGCTGCCAAGTAGATTTCCTGCTGGGCTGGATGAAGCAAGTCATGTCCCAGGGCTGACACTGCTAGCAGCTGTTCTGACCTGCCCATCTCATAAGGACTTGCAACAATGAAAGAAGACATGAATAGAGGTTGCCATCCCAGGCACAGGCTTGTCTAGGAGTCTATGTGCTCATGGACCGGTGTAATGAGAAGAGAGCTGTCTGGAACTAAGAAGTTATTCCATCACCTTGTTGGTAGCAAGAGGAAAACAAATCAGCAACATTTCACATTTCATCAGTTAGTTTTTTGTATGCATGTTTAGTTCTAGTCAGCAGGCAATTAAAAAGTTTTAGTTCACCATTAGCTTCACCATTAGACAAGAATCAGTCAAAAAAATGTCCTGAATCATAGAGAAGGACATCTCCATTACCTGTCATCCCAGATCTCTGGAAGCAAGTTTCCCAGGGCTTCCTGTGGCCTGGGAGCAGACAGAGGCCCCTTTGTATGTTTCTCTCACTGGGCTCTTATTGGCCATTCCTTCATCCCACCTCCCCATCACACACGCACACACACACACACACACACACACACACACACACACGCACGCACGCACACTTACACCCACATTGTACTATTGTAGTTTACCCTTTCGGATCTTCAATAGCACAGGGGGAAAGACACATACAGATCTGTAACAATTCACTTTTGTCTTGAGGAGTATGTAAGAACAGACCCTAGGGATGTTGTGGGAGAGGAGGAGAGCGGTTTCATACTGAGTAGAAGGTCCTCTGGGGTTTTGCCACCAAAAAGAGGAATCCCTCACTTAGTAGTTTATTCTTTGCCCTTAGTACTGTATTCAGTTAGTTTTTTGTTTTTTTTTTTAAGCAATTGGGGTTAAGTAACTTGCTCAAGGTTACACGGCTAGTCATTATTTATGTGTGGATGCTCATTTTCTGAGGCCGGATTTGATCTCGGGTCATCCCAACTCCGCGCTCTTACTCACTGCACCACCTAGCCGCCCCTTTTAGGGAAATTGGGGTTAAGTAACTTGCCCAAGGTCACACGGCTAGGTTTTTGTTTGTGTGGGTTAAATGTCTGAGGCCGGATCCAAACTCAGGTCCTTCTGACTCCAGGGCCGGCGCTATACTCACTGCGCCACCTAGCCGCCCCCATATTCAGTTAGTTTTAATGAGCTGACTTTTTTTCTGAATTTATTGCAGATAGATAGACAGATAGACAGACATGATGAAATGGAGAAGAATGGTAAACCACTCCAGTATTTTTGTCACAAGAACACCAAATGGAGTCATGAAGAGTTGGACACAACTGAAACAGCTGAACAATATGATAAAAAAAATAAGAAGATAGAGAGGTAGATAACTATGTTTCTTAAAATACGTGAATCTCTGGGAAGAGGTAGGAGAACATTGGAGGAATACAAATAATATTAAAAATAAGATATTAATTTAAAAAATCTTAAAAATCTCTAGACCTCAGTTTACTTATCAGTAAAATAAGGGTTTGTAGTAAATGATCTCTAATGCCCATTACGACTTCAAATCTGTAAACTGGATGATTCAAAGGTGAGAATGATGTTTGAAGGGTGCTATCCACAGAACTGGCACAGTAAGTGGGTGGGACAGGTTGAGTAGAGGAAAACTAATGAATAGGAAAAATCATTCATTAAGCTAAATTTATTCTTCCTGGGCGTATGAAGACCAATTTTGATGGACATGTTGTTTTACGTTCTATGGGACTTCATTGCTTGAAGGATCCAATTAGACTATTATCTTAGGGGATATGTCATGAGAATACCTTTTGGAGAGCATTAATAATACACATTTGAAAATGTTTCCTGTTTATAAATTTTTACTGGAAAATCTGCTTCCAGTTTGTGATATTCAAAGTTGGCTGTTCCTGCCTCCTAACCACAGCCTGATCCTATGTTTCAAGGTTAAGACAGAATCATTTTATTTACTTACCCATTGTCATTATCCTTAATATATATTTTAAGTTTTAGTGACTTCCTCTTTTCTTCAATTATATTAGGTAATTAGGGTATCTGCACAACTGCCGTAGAGTATTCCTGTGGGAACACTCCTGTGCATGGCTCTGTTTTAAACCTCCAGGAGACCTTGTTGACTTTAATCTTTCAGACAAGAACAGAATTACCTTTTATTAATTTATAGGTCATTTGTTACTCTTACAATACAGAGCAGTTGTGCCATCTGGTACAAGAGTCCTAAAAGCAGAGGACATTATGTGTAGTGAATTCCTTATTGGAATAGTTTGCTTTATTGGTTCTTTCTTAACAATCTTCCTACTTTCAGTTTATTTCCTTTTGTTTCTTCCATAACAATAAAGGGAAAGGAGAGAGGAATCATTGCTATGACCTTTCTGCCTTTCCTTTATATCAAATGTTCTGTGAGGAACAAAAGTCCTATGATAAATCTTGATCAGTTTATCTTCCTGGGTAGAGGAGGTGATCTTATCCAAAAGTTTTCTCACCTTCCTCCTGGAGACCTTCTCCAGTCATCCTGTGCTATATATCTTGCTACTGGACTCAGATGACTCTGGAGGAGAAATTGAGGCTGATGACTTTGCACAGCTCTCCCTCACTTAAATGCAATTCATTTGCAAGTCATGCCATCATCTTCCTGATGTCATAGGCCTTTTAAGAATGAAGGACAAACACATAACACCAACAACCACCTTCTTCCTATAATACCCTTGTCTTTTAGGGGAAGGAAAAATTATCTTACCTTTTAAGCAAGGAGTGTAAGCTCAAATTTTCCTAATCAATCACGTGAATGCAGAAGAGTAAATAATGAATAATGGACACCCATTTAACTTTGATTTAAGAAGGAGCAAGAGTCCAGTTCAGATGTTAGCCTTTCATGGATGTGTGATTCATTAGTATATGAATAAAATTAGAAAGAACCTCATGACTGCTGGTGTGTTTTACAATCCCAGTCAGTCATTAATATTCTAAATGGGTGACTTCTTTTGTCACAATTGAATTGATGGGTTTTTCCTGCTGGTGTGGTGACAGGTCCCATCTGCCTTTGAGAGTGATAAGCACATTGACGTAATTTCTTTTTGAAAAGATTCAGACATCAGATGGAATCCCATACTTTTTTATTATCATGTACCCAATGTCATAAAGAGGAATTACTTGCTATGCATATTTTGTGAATGGTGATATTTGTATGCAAAATATTTTTCATATCTGGAAATAAGATTAAAGTACCTTGAAAAGAATTCCTGGGCAGAGGAGAAGAGGGCAAACTATGCTGGGATTGATTTTAAACAAACTAGATTAAATTTGAGGGAGAATCTAAATTTCATGATATAAATACAATTAGTACTAATGTAAACAATATTGACCTCAAAATATGGATTTCGGGAAATGGATTTCTAGTGCTCCTTTGAAAATTTGGCTTATGAAACAATTAGAATTTCAATGAGTAATACCAAGTTCAGAAGAAAGTATAATTAAAGCTTCTAGCCCTTGTAAAGTACTTCTTTTTTTTTTTACAAATATTATAGTTCAGAGGAGTTATCTGTTTCAAAAATAATGTTATATTTATTACAGGTGATTAGAAAAGGATGTCATACCTAGAGCAGGAAGGGAACACAGAGGCTCTTAGGACCATTTCCCTCATTTTACAAATGAGGAAAATGGTCTGGGGATATCAAGTCTATTGCCCAAGATCAATAGACATCAGAGCTGAAATTTAAATACAGGTCTGACTCTAGTCAAGATTCTTTTCACTGTGCTTTCTTTGCTTTGTTCTATGAGTAACATTGGACATTGCCTTCAGAGGAAAGAGAGAAAGAACAGCTAAATGGATGTGATGTACTTGAATGATACTTTTTTGGGCAATCAATCTTCACATATGACATAACTCACATCACAACAGTGACATTCCTTAATTAAGTCTAGAAACTACCACTGAGCTGTCAAGAAGTTTTGATTACGTGCCTACAAGTGTTGGGAATACAAATACAAAAAAAAATATATTACTTGCCCTCAAAGAGCTTACATTCTCATAGGAGAATGCAACATGCTGAAAAATAAGTGAGGCCAAGACAATTCAAAAATAAGTATTGACATTGGAGGAAGTTATAAAATTAAAGTAGTAGTAAGGGAAGATCTCTTAGGAGGAGGTGGTATGTGATCTTGGAGGGAGTTCAGGATCCAAGAAGCAAGTCTATCAATGTTCTGCCACACTCCTCTTCTGTCATGTCCCGGACCATGAGCTGGCCCAAAGACTCAAAGCTTTGAAGAAAAATTCAAAGTCTTTGGGTTTTAGTCTTGCATTTCTAGGCTAAATCAAGCAAGCAACTTATAATTTAGCTAAAATAGCCATTATTTCTCTTCCAGAGCTATTGTAATGTCATTTAAAAAATAATCTTTGAGGTGGTGTTGAGATGATCTAAACACTGTCACTTCCTGTGAGAGATATGGTGTAAAGTAATTTTCAATGCCCCTAGATAAAAATCTCCTACATTAATTAAAAGAGGATTACTGTGGGCTTGAAATCAGTCTTGTAAATGTTCATTTACAAAGATTCAATCCTTATAAGCTCTCAGTGTAAGTAATCATGCCATTTAGCATTTAGGATGTCATCTTTGGTATGATAAAAAGAAAAAAAAACAGGAATTTATAAGGTTGAAGAGCCAGAGGGCTATATAAAACAATGATTTCCCTCCAGGTAAGGCTAGTCACTTTCCTCTTCCCCCTTCCTACCACAATATACATTACTTTAGCTTATTCAGTCACCCCTAGTTCATCTCATTCATTTATAAGGCAAGGAATATGGCTTGAAGCCAAGAGGCAGTGACAACTGTAGTTACTACTTCATTCTGGTTTGCTGGGTCACTTTGGAACTAATTAATCAATGTATGACAAGAAGAATGGTATTTTCCTTGGCATCTGGTCCATAACAGTGCACTAAGTTGGCTTCCTGGTTCAAATCCCTACTCCTACATTTACTGGCATTTTAACCCTAGGCAAGTCACTTCAACTCTTCACTTCAGTATTCTTACCTGTAAAAGGAAGGAGTTGGACTAAGTAGCCTTCAAATAGCCTTCCAGCTCTGTATTTGTTTTCATATGACTAGCATATGAGCTACACGACAAGCATTTTTAAGGGCTTCCTACATCATAGGCAATGTGCAATCAACAATGAGGATATAAAGACAAGAATAAATAGCCACTGCCCTCCACAAATTTCCATTAGATGGGGGAGGAAGAGAGGGCAACATGTATAGTTATCCCATCTACATCATGATTTTCCCCATTGTAGCTTTGATATATCATGGATCAGCATTAAAAATTACATGGGAATTTGGGGTGAGTTTGTGGAAGCTGCAGACAGCATGAAAAGGCCAGCAGACAACACAGAAAAGGTTTAGAAATTCAGAAATGCATAAAATATATGAATAGTATTGAATAATATCAATATAGTTTATTTTTAATATCATAATAATTCAGACTTCTTCACTGGTACAAAGGGAGGGCCAAAATTTTTTCAAGGATTTTCCAGATTGTGGGAGTATGCCCTTAGCCCCCATGATATGGAAAGGACAGCTGTACATGTAAGTAAATGCAAAATATACACAATGCAATTCATAATACAAAGTTCCAGGTTTCATATGAAGAGAAATGTGTTAATAATAGGAGTTCCAGAAGGCACAGTGGATGGATAGGTAAGGGTAAAGGTGATGGAAGTATAGAGTTGACATGGGTGGGTATGACCGAGAAGGAATTGTTGGTAAGTCAAAGAAGCACCTCTCTAGGCAGTCATAGCTCAGAAGCAGATATACTAAGTAGATCCATAGGACAATAGAAATCATGTTCTTCACAGGAACTAAGGTAATGTTCATTTATTTATTAGTTACTAAGAAGGAAATGTAGTGGGAATGGGGCATAGGGGCATGCTGAAAATTTGGAGACCAGGCAGAAGTCTTGTCTTTGGTGCTGTCTACTGGTTACAGCAGAGGTGAGGGAAGTCCTGAGGCCCGTCAATCCAATCACTCTTCAGTAGATCTCACTCCAAAGGTGTGAGTAAATTATCCCCCAAATTGGGGACACATCACATACCTCATACAAAGGTGTGTGTGTGTGTGTGTGTGTGTGTGTGTGTGTGTGTGTGTATGTGTGTGGTAGGAGCAGCTGCTGGTAAGGAAAACACTTTATAAACCTCAAAGCATATTATAAATGTAATATAGTTGCCGCTTTTTTATAATGTGACTCTCAAGGCAACTGCATTAAGAGTATTTATAGCTGCAAGGGAAAAAAAAAACATTAAATATTACATTGTGCTAGGTAATTTAACCTGCTGTGATTATCTGAATTTTCTTCAGGTTTCTAAAAATCTGGCAGCATTTCATGAATAGGCAGGTTAGAGGTGATAAAAGGAAGAAGAGTAATTAGAGCTGCTTTGCTCAAAGGAGATCAGCATCACTGACCAGTAGTGAACAAGGTTCATGAATTGTCGTTCATTCTTTGGGAAAGCAAAAGAGAAACTTAAAAAAACAAACATATCTATATTCATTGAGTTCAGTCAGTAACCTTTATCACGAAGCTCAGAGGTTACTACTGGCAATGAAAAATTAAGTTCACTTAGCAGATGCTTCATCAAGTGAATGCTCTCCTTATCTTTGTCACGTCTACTGGGAGATAATCCTACCTAATGTTTTAAATCTCATCATAAACTTTAGAGGCAGGAGGACTTTTCAGTCCAGCCTTCTCTTTATACTTTATTAATGTGAAAATGGGAAATTATTTTCCATTGCAGGGATAGGTCTTACTATTCAAAATTAGTTGGAGTTGTCCTGTTAACCCATTCCTCTCCTGGCTTTCCAATTACTCTGAGAAGTCTTTAACAATTTAAAAAAATATTTATCTTTCCAACAAAATTCACCCCCTTTTTTTTTCAAATTAAAATGGAATTGTTTGATTCTTTACAACCTAGAAAGTAGTGAAGGGAAGTTACACATATGTATATATATATGTATGTATGTATGTATGTATGTATGTATGTATGTATGTATGTATGTATACATACACAGAATTGCAAAAATGAAAAGGACACTTTGAACATGTGGGCCAGGTTTTAAGTATAAGGTTGGGAAGCTACTCAATCAGTTACCCAATTGTAGCACCTCACTTAAAGTATATAACAAGCTGTTATAGCCTGATACCTTAATCAGGTGAAAACATCTCTATTGAATCAATTAGCCAAAGGCTTTAGATAAGATGGTAAAATTTCTTGATCAATTAGGATTTTGTAAAAGGCATAGGATGAACTAGAGCAATGTGGCACAGAAAATATTTTCAGGGTTTTCTGTTTGTTTGTTTTTGAGACTTGGCCACATCCTGTGGGACTTGTATAGAACTAGAAGGCTAATTCCTGGTTAGGCATTTGAAGGAGGGGTAAGAACACTAATTAGTAAGCACTTTCTGTATACCCAATACTGTGCTAAATAGATGGCATGTATCATCACCTTTGATCCTCTCAGCAACACTTCGAGCATCTGATAGCCTGGGAGTGGAAATCCTTCTGGTTACACCCACTAGAAAAAATTGCTTTGGTGGAGATAGCAAGTGCATTAGTTCCAGTCTCTTCTTTAAGCACTTCTCCCCAGGAGGGCCTTATCAATCTCAGTGAGTCAAAGAATTTGCATTTCTCATCAGCATACTCACAGCATTTCCAGGGCAGCAATGGGCTAGTGGTTGTATCTGCATCAGGAGATGCATGAAGGAAAGAGGCTTCAAGATAATACAGGGAGCCTAGCAGATAGCTACAACATGCAAATGGAGAATTACATGAAGGGGATAAAGGCTCTTAAAGTGACCAAGAGCTGAGTTTCCCCTTTGACACTTTTGCTTTTGAAGTTTGAGACATTTTATTTTCTTCTGGACTTTGTATGTACTGATGGGAAAGTCACAGACTATATGGAGGAAATTTGTACCAGATATTCCTATTAAATAGACTTTATTAATTCTAATTTCTGTAAGTTCAGCTGACTAATTGATGTCAAATGATCTGTGGTGAAGAAACCACTGGTGGTAGCTCATGGGTATAGTATTACCTTGCCCTCTGTGCGCCTCAGTTTGGGAATGGATGAACAAAGTACAGTACACAAATGTGATCAAATGAAACATACGTCCCTCCTGAAGACTGAGAAATGATGGATTCAGGAGGCAGACTTCAGGATAGACAGATAATTATGTATCTACATATGTGCTTTTATATATATATATATATTTATATTTATATGACATTCATAGACATATATTAGACAGAGTGATTAAGGAATTTGTTTTGACCATATAGTTTACAAAAATATATGTTTTTTTTTTCCTTTTTCAGTGGGGAAGGATGAGGTAAAAGGAGAAAACTGATTTTTATTTATTAAAGAAAATTAGTTTAAAAAGAGATCCCTCCCGGGGCGGCTAGGTGGCGCAGTGAGTAGAGTGCTGGCCCTGGAGTCAGAAGGACCTGAGTTCGGATCCGGCCTCAGACACTTAACACACACAAACAAAAACCTAGTCGTGTGACCTTGGGCAAGTTACTTAACCCCAATTTCCCTCCAAAAAGCAAAAAAAAAAAAAGAGATCCCTCCCTATCCCACCCCAGCACCCTGTTGTAACAGGAGATGTAGTATTCACCTGTTGGGTTCCTGGCTTCTAGTGCTAGTGAGAGTTGACAAAGTAACACCTATGCTATTTAAATAGTAATTGTAAGACAGGATTGATTAAAGAAATAGGATATATTTAGCCTAGAGAAGAGAAGAATTGAGGGTAGATATTTTAAAATCTTTATAGGTCTAATGTGTGTGGGGGAAACCTTAGATTTGTTATACTTTGCCCCAGAAAGCATATAAGTTGTAGAAAGGCATTTACAGATTCAGTGTGTGTGTGTGTGTGTGTGTGTGTGTGTGTGTGTGTGTGTGTATACACATAATGATAATACATTTATAAAGAAGTTTATAGTTTATGGAATACATTGCTCACACAATCAAACCAGATCAGTATTGTTTCTCTGCAAGAGTAAAAAGCAGGGTGGAATCAAGATGACAGAGTAGAAACAGGACTTCCATACAGCTCTGGATCCCACCTTCCCCAACCTATGTAAAAGGGGACTCTGAATAAACTATGGAGCTACAGAACCCACAAAATGACACAAAGAAGCCAACCTCCTGATGAGGACAGCCTGGCAGCCCAGCAGGAATCAGCCAGTGTAGCACTCTGGGAGCTAACGCCAGCCCCAGGTGAGCCAGAGGTTTTAGCCCTAGGACAGGCCTGACCAGCAGCTGGCTGGAGGGACCAGCAGCTGTGGCTGAATTATCCAGAATTATCAACACATAAATGCAAAGGGCAAAGTGAGAGGTCAGTGCAGTATGGACTTTGGTACCCACTAGTGGGGAGTGTGTCAGCCTCTTCCCCCAGGGGCAAGAGCATGCTGAGGAGTCCCAGTGCAGCCACTTAGACACTTCAGCTCCTGGCCTGCAGACTGTAGAGGGACCAGGTGACCAGTCTGGGGGTAATCCCTCTTGCTTTAACCTTCTTGGATCTGGATTGTTGTCTAGGGTGGAGGTCTTGGGGTGTGTGACCAGCTTGCCAGAGCACATGGAGGCTTCAGAGAGGGAAACCAACTAATACCTCCAGAAGATGAGAAAACCCAAGAATTTGGGATGGAAGCTCCCCTGTCTGGTGACAGAGTCCTACTGTGGCAAAAACCCAAAAGTCAAGTAAATGAGTGGCAACATGCCCAGGCAAAGGAAGCAAAACAAAAAGAAGAAACCAATATTAGACTCCTATTTGGGGGACAAAAAGGATGAAAGCATGGAGCAGGAGGAAGACAGTGAAGTCAGAACTCCTGCACCAAATGCTTCAAAAGAAAATATGAACTGGTTACAGGCCATAGAGGACCTTAAGAAGCAGATAAGAGAAATGAAGGAAAAATTGGGAAGAGAAATGAGAAAGATGCAAGAAAGATGTATGAAATGAGAGTCAACAGCCTGACTGAGGAAAATAACACCTTAAAAAATAGACTAACTCAAATGAGAAAAGAGGCTCAAAAAGGCAATGAGGAGAAGAATGCCTTAAAAAGCTGAATTTGCCAAATGGAAAAACAATCTCAAAAGCTCACTGAGGAGAATAATTCTTTCAGAATTAGACTGAAGTAAATGGAAGCTAGTGATTTTATGAGAAATCAAGATGCTGTTAAACAGATCCAAACAAATGAAAGAATAGAAGGCAATATGAAATATCTCATGGGAAAAACCACTGACCTGGAAAATAGATCCAGGAGGGATAATTTAAAAATTATTGGACTACCTGAAAGCCATGATCAAAGAAAGAACCTAGAAATCACCCTTCAAGAAATTCTCAAGGAAAACTGCCCTGATGTTTTAGAACCAGAGGGCAAAATGGAGGTTGAAAGAATCCACCACTCAACTCGTGAAAAAGATCCCCAAAAGAAAATTCCTAGGAATATTATAGCCAGGTTCCACAAGCAGCCAGGAAGAAACAATTTGAATACTGTGGAAACACAATTAGGATAACACAGGATCTAGCAGCTACAACACTGAGGAATCAAAGGGCCTGGAATATGATATTCCAGAGGTCAAAGGAACTGGGATTCAAACTAAGAATCACCTACCCAGCAAAACTGAGTATCATGTTTCAGGGGAGAATGTGGTCATTCAGTGGAATAAAGAACTTTCAAGCATTCTTGATAAAAAAAAACCAGAGTTGAATAGAGAATTTGACATTCAGATACAAGAAGCAAGAGAAGCATGAGAAGGTAAACAGGGAAAATAAATCATTATGAAATTATCAAAGTTGAACTGTTTACATTCCTACAGGGACAAATGATAATTGTAACTGATGAAACTTTCCTCAGTATGAAAATAGTTGAAGGGAATAGAAGGCATATGAATACAAATGTGAATGTGTGTATATATGTTGACACGCATCCGTAGATAGAGGGCACAGGACCAATTTAATAGGAAGGGATGATACTTAAAAGGTGAAATTAAGAGGTGAGAGAGGAATATAATGAAAGGAGATAGGGAGAGACAAAATGGGGTAAGCTATCTCATCTAAAAGAGGCAAGGGAAAATGGTTACAATGTAGGGGAAGAACAGGAAGGCAAAAGGGAATGGGTAAACCTTATTCACATTGAGTTTGGCTCAGGGAGGGTATAATATACACACTAAATAGGGTATCTCACCCTACAGGAGAGTAGGGGGGAAGGGGATGAGAGGGGGGACGATGGAAGGGAGGGCAGGCTGGGGGGAGAGAAGCTGAAAGCACCCACTTTTGAAAAGGGACAAGACCAAAGTAGAGAATAGAACAAGTGGGAAGTGGGATAGGAGGGAGGGAAATATAATCAGTCTTTTATAATATATCTGCTATGGTAATGTTTGTCTTTAGTTACACATGTACAACCTATATTGAATTGCTTATCTTCCCAGTGTGGGTGACAAGGGAGGAAGGGAATGAATCTGGAATTCAAAGTTTTAAAACCAAATGTTTAATATACTATTATTAATACTATTTTACATGTAATTGGGAAATAAGCTATACAGGCTCTGGGGCATAGAGATGCACCATGCCCTACTGGAAAAGTCAAAGGGTGTATGGGGGAAGATATGGGAGAGAACAGATTGGAGGAGGGGAAATCCTGTGGGATCACTATTTTGGGGACATGGGTAGGGGAAAAATGGGGAGAAAATTTGTAAATCAAAATCTGGTGGAAATGAATGATGTAAACCAGAAGTTAATAAAGCATCTGAAGAAAAAAAAAAGAACAAAAGGCAAATTTTTGTTTTTACTTTTTTTTTTGGAGGGCAATTGGGGTTGTGACTTGCCCAATGTCACAAGACTAGTTGTGTGTGTGTGTGTGTGTGTGTGTGTGTGTGTTAATTGTCTGAGGCCGGATATGAACCCAGGTCCTCCTGACTCCAGGGCCAGTGCTCTATTCACTGTGCCACCTAGCCACCCCAGAAGGCAAATTTTCTGTCTACATTATGGAAACTCTCTCTTAGGATGATAAACACCTTTTCAAGAGAATAAGCTGCCTTGAGAAATAATGGGTACATCTCTCAAGAGTCCATGAAAGAAAGATTGTATAACTAGTTGTTGGGGGCATCATAGATGGGATTCTGGCCCAAATGAGGATTCCACTAGTGAAATTCTGAGGTGACTTTATACTCTGAGTTTCTGTAATTCAGGTTCTAAAAAACCTGGAGTATAAATAAAATAAAACAAATAATATTTCTTCTTAGATTCTTTTTCTATTCTTTTCTTCCCCAGAAAAATACAACATATCATTGAATTGAACATGAATAAAACTAAAAGACTTTGAGAGAAAAAAAATATTTAGTTTCTATTTACACACACACACACACACACACACACACACACACACACACACACACACACACACACACCCTTCCCTTTGAAATGATAATTGATGCTGCTGGGTTGGGAAGGAGTGGCACCATCCATAAGAAGAACCTGAACCTGGAGACTTGAATCTGCTCCTTGTGCAGCTGTGAAAGCTTTCACGTATCATTAAAACTTTCTGATCCTCAGTTTTCTCACATGTAAGAAGAGGCAAGACTTGTGCTCCCTAAATCACAAGTTTGTGATAAAATGCTCTTTAAGCTTCTAAGCAATTAATTAATGCAAAGTCATAGAATCAACTGGTCCATTTCTTTGAATTTAAATGAATGCAACATTTTGGTGGAAAGCCTATGTCTCTGCCTAAAAGAAATATTATTTTCTCACAAAAAGAAATCATATAAGAGAAATGTAATTTATCTATCTCTCACAATAAATAAGTACATTCCTTTGAAAAGTTTTTTTAATGAACTTACTATGAAATGATATTTAAATTTAGAAAGAGTTGCATTTTTTAAAATTCTCAGGAAATATGATATTGAAGTCTAGGATAGGAAAAGTTAGAGACTAATCTCAATTGTTTTCTTAGCTTAAGTACAATAAAATTATTATTTGGGATGAATTAAAAGTTAACCTATAATTTCTGAGTTAAAAATGGAATTAACCTATACATAGTGATGTGGAGGAAAGAGACCAACACATTTAATAGTGTAACTGTGACTCAAAGAATCTTAGTTGAAAGGGACTTACCTCTTAAGTCATTTATTCCAACCTTGGTCTCAAAGCATCAATCTTTAATTTTCATTTTGATTATTTAGTTACTTCCATCATTTACAGATAGTGTTAGACTCAGCAACTTGGCTTTGGAAACATTTTTTTCTTCTCCTAATTCAACCAGAATAGTAAAAACCCTTGAGAAGATGCCATATAAGGATTGGTTGAAGGAACTGGAAATGTTTAACCTGGAAAAGAGAAGACTCAGTAAAAGTGGCATAACAGTTTGCAAAGATTTGAAGAACCTTCTACTGGAAGGAGGATTAGAATTATTCTCATCAACCCTAGAAAACACAAAAAGAAAAAAAAATCAGTAGACCAAAATTCATGAGAGACAGATTTTAATTTTCCTAACAAAGTTATGAAAATGTAGATTACAGTGTTTTAGCCTGTAGTTGTTCATATCTCTCGCTGGAGAGCTTCAAAGACAGGAAAGGTTTTGGGTTGGGCTAGATGACTGCTAGAATTTTCTCCTAACTCTGAGATTCTGTATTTATGAGGATTCTTTGATTAAAAAAAAAACAACAACAATATTCTGCAATTAAGACTCTTCATTAATTCATTTGGACTTTCACCCTAATTTGCATGAATTAGTGATATTTTACAAAATGCATGCCTGAAAAACTATTTACAACTTCCATAACAGCTATATTGGAATTCTAATACATTCTTAAATCATGTAGCAATTAACTTTTTCCTATGCTAAATGCCCCAGCCCATCATGCAATATTAAGGGTATGGCACAGTACACATACAACATCCTAATGTGGTAATTTGATCTCTGTTAAATTATTTATAGCCCATTCCCTTCAAAACAGGAGCTAATGATAAGCAAGGCTCCCTCTGTTTGATTTATTGTTTTGTATTAATGAATTCATACACTTGCTTACTGTTCTGCATGCTTAAGGGCTTGCTACTGATTTATAGAGGGCTTCACTCCTATATTTTGTATGACAAAATTAGGAATAATAGGAATTTCTCACCAAGTTAATGGATAGCACTGCAAATAGATTGACGGGGAAGATGTTGAAATAATGGATTTTGTATGTGTATGGTGCTTAATGTGCAATTTAATCTTAATATTTCAAATGTTAAACTATTCAACACATCAACACATCTAATTTCTGGAGTGGATCAAATGAACATTTTGAAAGAAAGTCACAAATTGCTACGATTACCAACTATCCTGTTTGGATGGTTATATATGTGTCTGTGTTAGATAAATACTCTGTGTGTATATACACATATATGTACATATATGTATCCACACATACACATGCACACAAATACATACTTCTAGATATATAGATGCACATATAGATATATGCATATGTCACATGTATAAATATTATACATGCTACACAAAGAGAGAGACACACACATAGACTAAGTGGTATGGTGGTTAAAATGCCTGAAGTAAGAAAAACTCCTCTTTCTGAGTTCAAATCTAATCTCAAGATATTCACTAGATGTGTGACCCTGGGTAAGTCACTTAATCCTATTTACCTTGGTTTCTTCATCAGTAAAATGAACTAGAGAAGAAAACAACAAACCACTCTAGTATCTCTACCAAGAAAAGTACAAAACGGGGTCAGGAAGAGCAGGACATGACTGAAAAACAACAAATAATACATATACATTCACATGCACAGATTTACAAATACATCTTTTTTATTATTTCTCCTTCAAGAGTTTATCTTCAAGATTAAACTCAAGTACGATGTAAGAAACCTCTTGCTTGTAATGTTATTGTTCATGCTGTCTTCCACTTCCATTTTCCATCTATTCTATACTTGCCTGTTCTCATGTTCTATCCCTTTGCACCTACACCTCTGCCACCCCCTAATATTTATTGGAAGAGTGCAGGCATCTCGAAGACAAGGACTATCTCATTTTATGTCATAGATCTGGCCATTAATTATTTAATGAATAGGAATTTTAATTGAGTTCATTTGCAAAATTGCTATTGAAATTAAAGCAATTAGTGCACCCAGTTTATGTGAGGAAGTAATTTGCCCATACCATTGTCTTGCCTTTAGGGGTATCATAGGTAGCACTAAAGCCTGGCCAGTAATACATAGTAGCTGTCTGACCCTAAACAAGTTACTTCATCTCTAAGGGGTCGGCACATACATTAAAGGCAAAAATCATTTTTAGCTCACAACTGCACCGAAACAGGTGGTACCAGCTTCTGCTGACAAGGAAGTTTCATACTATTAGTTGCAGAGAAGGTGCAAGTGTAAAGATAGAAGGTTATCTCACCCAGGGGTTCCTCATACCAGTGAAATCTCCAATCCCATCCCTAAACCTGTCCCCTGTCATTTGAAATATTACTATACTACCTAACATGATTTACTTCTGGTAAATAGAGAATAATTTTAAAACCTGGATCAATTATGTGGCTTGTTTATTCTAGGAGGAAAATCCATCTGATTTTTATAAAAGCAGCTGTCTGAGGTTTTACAATTTGGCTATATTCCAGAACAATTCTGGTATGTTAACATTAGGCAGTCTTAATATCTATACAGGAAGGTAGGAAGGAAACAAACATTTATTGACTTTTAAATGCCAGGCTTTGTGGTAAGTATTTTGTAAATATTATCTCATTTAATCCTAACAGCTCCAGGAGGTAGGTGCTATTATAATCCCCATTTTAAATTGAGGAAATTGAGGTAGACAGAGGTTAAGTGACTTGCCCAGGGATCACATCCCTAGTAAGTGTCTGAGGCCAGATTTGGATTCTGGGCTTCCTAACTTTGGGCCCAACATTCTTTCCACTGCTCCACTTACCTGCCTCAAAAAAAAAGTCTCCCAATGCAAATACTTTAAACTTGTCCATGACCATTACATATATGTTTAGAAATATATATGACACCGACATTGAGGTTGCAGAAAAAGTGGTACATTATTTCTTCTTCATGATAACTAGAATGAAACAGTTGTAGATTTGGTGTTTTATTAGGCTACCAAAATGTGTGACTGCATAAGTCTATCCCAGTTTATCTTATTTATTAAACAAAAGTTTTCTGATTAGTTGCCATCATTTAGAAAATAGACAGCAAATGCTGAGCTTAAGAATGCTGATTGTTTCTGTGGCATTGGCAACATTAACATTTATTACTCTTGTCTTTGGCTCTCATCCCTACTTCTGCCTATCCACCCCCTTCTCATCACAGCCTGAGCCAAGATGTCGTGAAAAATAATATAATTTCTCAACCACATGATACCTGCTCAAGTTGAAAATTCCTCTTCAAGCTCTTAAAATGTAAGATTGATATGTCCAACTTAACCCCACAGTTCAGGCGTAACTGGAGTCAGTGCACTAATGGAAGATATGAGGCCATGATATTATTTGTTTGTTGGTTGGTTTTAATCTTCTAAGAAGTAGTGTTATGAATATGCCCAATGTTCTTACCTATCTATTTAAAATGAAACTATCTGGACATCAGTGATGAGTGAACTAGCTTGGAAAGAGAGAACATTGGTTCAAAGTCTCTGTCATTTCCCATTTGACTTTGAGCAAATTACTTAGCTTTTGGAGGCCTCAGTTTACTCGTTCGTTTTAAATGATGGACTCTAAGTTTCTTTCTAAATCTCAGTTTCTGATCCTGTTATTTTATTGCTGTAAAAGTCATAAAATATTGCCTGATGTGTATCAAGGGCTTAATGTGTCAAGAATATTGAAATGTGTTCCCTCTAATTGTTGGATTCAGTACCGTGGGTAGGAGAGGGTGGAGAAGGGTGATGATTGTAAGATGTATGTTTGGAAAATATTTACTTAACTAACATGGGTATAAATTATTAAAGTTTCAAAACTTAAAAGCCATTATGTAAAAAGTTGCTATGTAACAGGATGGAAAGTCAAACTGAGTTCCAACAACAATATTTATATAGTGCTTATGTGCCAGTCACCATGGTAAGTGGTTTTACAAATGTTATCTAATTTTATCCTGATGGCAAACCTAGAAGGTAGGGCCATTTTACAGAAGAGGAAGCTGAAGCAAATAGAGGTTAAGTTCCCATAGTCACATAATATTGTGAATGCTTCAATGGTTATTGAAAACCTCTAATGACAATTTCCTTACCAGTTCAAGACTTTTAGAAAATCAATGTTTATATCAGTATTTAATCTAGCTTTTCATTAGTGATCCTCAATTAAAAATAACACCACAATAATTTGGCCCACCTGTGGAGAGCCTTAACATAATTCTAAGTGATACTAATATTGATGTCTTATGGAGGTTTTAAGTTCTGCAAAGGATTTTATAATGATCTTTCTTATTGAGCCTCTCAGCAACCCTATGAGGTAGGAAACACTGTCCCTTTTTTTTATAAATAAGAAGTGTGAAGCTCAGAGAGTTTGACTTTCCTAAGGTCAAAGAGTATCAGAGGCAGGATTTGAACCTGTCTTTTGCCTGGCTTTACATCCACCTCTCTTTTCAATATGCTTTAAACATAAGCTCTAAGTCATCACCATAACCTTATTCATGATATATTAAAATGTATTTGTAGTAACAAGACTATGTCCAAATAAATTCAAATTTATGTGAATAGAAGTATAGCTTAGCTTAAGGAAAGGCAATGTACAAGAGTCTCAGGCCATAATATTTACAAATTAGGGGAAGGATATTGTTTTTGCAAGTTATTTTTAAACAAACAAAAAATTGTTTTTATAAATAGGAATAGGGACTGGGGTTGTGATTTCACTGTTTTGAAAAAAATATTGGAGGAAAACATGTGAGGAAACATCTTCTACTTGTCCAGGTTGGCACCTTAGCAACTTACATTTTTAAGGGAGTTGCCTAGAAATGTAAGAGATTAAGACCTATAGCTAGTGTCAGAGATGGAACTTAAACCAAGTGCCTTTTTTTTTGCTTTTGGGAGGGCAATTGGGGTGAAGTGACTTGCCTGAGGTCACATGGCTAGTTTTTGTGTTAAGTGTCTGAGGCTAGATTTGAACTCAGGTCCTCCTGATTCTAGAGCCAGTGCTCTATTCACTGTGCCACCTAGCTGCCCCCAAACCAGGTGTGTTTGAGGCCAGCTCACTCTTCTCTATTCATTACATCATGCTTTATTTGATGTGTGTATATACATATGCATATATTTGTATATGTAATATAACATGTTTCATAAAAAGACACATACATCATGGAAAATTCATATATATGTATGTGCGAGCATCTTTATTGATATGTATTGTCATTTGTTTATCAATATACATTCTCATATTTCATGTGACTTGTTATGAAATTTCCAGTAATTTTATGAAGTTCTGCTTATATTTTTTTTCAAGACTGTGGAACTCACAGTCTTGTCACTTTTGGAAAAGTCACTGGTAACATGTTAAGACTGTTATATGCCCTAGATATCAGAATCCTTTTGGTCTAGCTTTTTGTGTGGTTGAAGTAAAAAATAATGACCTAGAAGTACAAACAAAGAAGAATTCAGATTTTCTATCTCTCATGAGACTGCAAATGTTTAATATTATTTCCTAAAAAGCTTTAATATTTTGTGATATGGTCAGGTAAGTGTAACAAAAATATTTGACTTTAAGAAAAAATGTTTATGTAGTATAACTTTCTACCTTATTAATTACCTTATTTCAGAAAAAAAGAAACCATTTGATATCATAAAAAATTTAGGCCCCACCAAGTAGAAGTACATCCAAATCATTATTTTTAATTAAGTTTTAACTTGCTGTGCACAAAGGGAGTTCAATGATATGCAAACAAATCAATTTACACTCAGGTTAGATTCTGAAGTGGCAAGACCAGATGAAAAGAAAGTTGTTAAAAGAAAGGAAATAGAAACAACTGGGATTGAATTAATGTTTTTGTTATTTTTTTTAATTTTAATTTTTTTAATTAAACAAATGCTTTATTAACTTCTGGTTTACATCATTCATTTCCACCAGATTATGAGTTACATTTTCCCCCATTTTTTCTCTACCCACAACCCCAGAATAGCAGTCCCACTAGATATCCCCTCATCCAATCTGCTCTCTCCCATATCTTCTCTCATACCCCCTTCGACTTTGCCATTAGGGCAAGGTGAATCTCTGAGCCCCACTGCCTGGGCATCTTATGAAATATTTAATTTTAAAACTTCGATTTTCAGATCCATTCCCCTTCTCCCTTGTCACCCACTCCCTCTGAGAAGATAAGCAATTCAGTATGTGTTGTACATGTATATCTATGCAAAACATTACCATAGTAGATATATTGTAAAAGACTGCTTATATTTCCCTCCCACCTGTCTCACCTCCCACCTGGTCCATTCCCTACTTAGATCCTGTCCCTCTTTGATAGTGGGTACTTCTAACCTCCCCTCTCCCCAGAATGTCCTCCCCTCCATCATCCCCCCTCTCATCCCCCTTTCCCCTACTCAGGAGAGTGAGGGTAAGATATTCCATTTAGTATGTATGGGATTCTCTCCTTGAGCCAACTTCAGTGAGAATATGCTTTTAAATTTTTGCCTTCCTGTTCTTCCCCTCCCCTGCAACTACTTCCCCTTGCCTCTTCTACATGAGATAGTTTGCACTACCCTGTCTCTCTCCATCTCCTCTTGCCACTTTCCTCTCTCACTTCTTGACTTCACCCCTTAAGAATGATCCCTTCCTTGGGGCGGCTAGGTGGCGCAGCGAGCAGAGAGCCAGCCCCGGAGCCAAAAGGACCCGAGCTCAGATCCGGCCCCAGACACCCAACACACAAACAAAAACCCAGCCACATGAACCTGGGCAAGTCACCCAACCCCAATTGCCCTCCAAAAAAAATAATAATCATCCCTTCCCATCAAATTCAACCTGTGCCCTCTATCCATGTATACCTGTGAACATATACCATGTACCCTTCTTCAATTATTTTCATAATGAGAAAGGTTTCATCAAACACAGTTATTGTTTTTCCATGTAGGACTGTAAATAGTCCAACTTTGATAAGTTCCTTTTGATTTCTTTTCCTTGATTACCTTCTCAAGCATCTCTTGCTTCTTGTGTCTGAATGTCAAATTTTCTATTCAACTCTTGTTTTTTCATCAAAAATGCTTGAAAGTCCTCTATTCCACTGAATGACCATATTTTCCCCTGAAATAAGATACTCAGTTTTGCTGGGTAGGTGACCCTTGGGTTCATTCCCAGCTCTTTTGCCTTCTGGAATATCATATTCCATGCTCTTCGATCCCTCAGTGTAGAAGCTGCCAGGTCTGTGCTATTCTGATTGTGTTTCCACAATATTGAAATTGTTTCTTCCTGGCTTCTTGTAGTATTTTCTCCTTGATCTGGGGATTCTGGAACCTGGCTATAATATTCCTGGGAGTTTTCTTTTGGGGATCTTTTTCAGGAGGTGATCTGTGGATTCTTTCGACCTCCATTTTGCCCTCTGGGTCTAAAACATCAGGACAATTTTCCTTGAGAATTTCTTTAAGGATGATTTCTAGGTTCTTTCTTTGATCATGGCTTTCAGGTAGTCCAATAATTTTTAAATTATCTCTCCTGTATCTATTTTCCAGGTCAGTGGTTTTTCCCATGAGATATTTCACATTGCCTTCTATTCTTTCATTTGTTTGGATCTGTTTAACAGCATCTTGATTTCTCATAAAGTCATTAGCTTCCATTTGCTCCAGTCTAACTCTGAAGGAATGAATCTCCTCAGTGAGCTTGAGATTCTTTTTCCATCTGGCAAATTTGACTTTTTAAGGCATTCTTCTCCTCATTGCCTTTCTGAGCCTCTTTTGCCATTTGAGTTAGTCTATTTTTTAAGGTGTTATTTTCCTCAGCCAGGCTGTTGACTGTCATTTCATACTTTTCTTGCATCTTTTTCATTTCTCTTCCCAAATTTTCCCCCACTTCTCTTATCTGCTTCTTAAGGTCCTCTATGGCCTGTAGCCAGTTTGTATTTTCATTTGGGGCTTTTGGTGCAAGAGTTCTGACCTCACAGTCCTCCTCCATGCTTTGAGCCTCTTTGCCCCTAAAATAGGAGTCCAATGTTGAACTTTTCTGTTTATTTTGTTTCATTTGCCTAGGCATATTGCCACTTAATTACTTGATTTTGGGGCTTGTTGCCACAGTAGGACTTTGCCACCAGACAGGGGAGCTTCCACCCAAACGTGGGGTCTTCACAACTTCTTGCCAGTTGGGTGGCCTCTGTAAAGCCTCCACCTACTCTGTCAAGTTGGATACCCACCCCAAACTTCCCCCCCAGACCACAATCCAGATCCAGGCAGTTTAAAGCAAAACCGATTAACCCCCAGACTGATTGATGGATCTTCCTACAGTTCGCAGACCAGGAGCTAGAGCCACTGCTGACTGCAAAATGGCTTCTGTGCAGCTGTTTCTTCAGCAGCTTTTTGCCCTCAGGGGAGGAAGCCACATGTTCCCCAAATACTGGTCCCAAAGTCCATAGGGCACTAACCTTTCACTTTGTCCTAGGCATATCTGTGCTGATAATTCTGGAATCGCCACAATTGCTGGTGTTCTGGGGTTCCACAGGCCGGCTGAAGGCCCGTCCGCCCTGGGGCTAAAACCTCGGCCCTGGGGTCAGCTCTGCGTGCTGCACTGTTGGTTCCCAGCGCGCTGGGCTGCCTGCTCTCAGAGCGCTGCGCTGGCCGCTCCCTGCAGGGCTGCTGGGCTGTCCTCAGCAGGAGGTTAGCTTCTCTGTGCCATTCAGTGGGTGCTGTGGCTCCAGAAGTTGTTCGGAGCTCCCTTTCACATTGTTTGAAATTTGCGTGGGGCAGAGCACATTAGAAATGCTATTTCTACTCCACCATCTTGGCTCCCTATTTTCTGAATTAATGTTTTTAATAGTTATGGTATAGCAGCATTGCTGTCCCTGAACAATTTGAAATGATAATTATTTGATTCAAATTTCTAAATATAATGATTCTCTATACATTTAAAAATATTTCAGAATCATTGTTGGAATATTAAAATAAAACTGATATCTTTCTCTCTCTTTCTCTCTCTCTTTTTCTCTCTCTCTTTTTTTCACAATCTATAATGAAGAAAATAATATTCATTGTGGACATCCCATATGAACTTTTCTCCATATCAATGAATCCCCAACATTAACTAGGTCATTGGTCCCAGATTTCCCTACTTGAAATGGAACCTCTAACCCTGGGAGCCTGACCTTTATAAAAAAGAAATATACTTGAACAATACAAAAGCTGTTTTGAGCTGGTCAAACTATGAATGGTAGAGAAAAGTCTGATAAAAATCACATGACTAAAAAAGTGGGGCATAAAAATAGTCTAGGAAGCAAGGATGAAAGGTTGCCATAGGAAGCTTAGAGGTTAGGGGAGTGGAAGGTGGCTCACTTTGGAAACAGAAAACTTGCAGTTTCCTGCATTGTTGAAATGTGCCTCAAAATGACTAGCCATGGATAATGATATTAATACAAGCAGGGGTTGCTAGGCAAAAACACTTTAAAATGCATACAACTCAAATTTTCAATTTGTTCAAAAGAGAACTTCCTCAGAAGAGTCAGAGGCAGTTTATCAAAGCATAATTAGTAATTCCTGGTTAATAATTACTCTAAATGAAGAAGTTGATGCAGTAGTTCTTACACATTTCAAATGTCATTCTTTTAAAATATGCAATGGGTGAGTGTAAACAGTTGTTGAGTTAGCAGGGCAATATTTTAAACAAGATTTCTGGCTTTGAAAATTAGAATCAATTAAATTGGTGCCAATTGTAAAAACTGAAATGGATAAATTTCAACACAGATAAAAATCTTTTTACTTTGTCTCATGGTGCTGGATATGGAAGGGACATTAAATATCATCTAATCTTCAGTCCAGCCATTTCATAGGGGATAAAAGTGGGATATAGAGAGGTTAGCAAATCATTATCTAATGAATAAAATTTAATCTCCTTTCTTTCTAGTTTGACAAGAGTATACACTGTATGAAAGAAAATAGTGTAAGATCAGAGTAAGGAGACAGGGTAGTACCAGAAGGACAGGCATGTAACACAGTGACCTAGAGCCAAGAAGACCTAAGTTCAAATGCAACCTTAGTAGCTATTTGACACTGGGTCCCTTCTGTAAAATGGGAATAACAGTAGCACCCTCCACCCAGATTTGTTGTAAGAATAAAATAAGATAATATGTGCAAAGCAATTTGCACTTCAGTTACTACAGTTACTGTTATTATTGAGAGGACTTTGTGAAAAAAGAGATAAAATTGAACTCAGGTAGCCATTGGAAAATTTGGAGCCTATCCTATGTAAAGAGAGAATAAAATGAAAAGAGAGATAGGAACCAGCACAATGATCTAGGGGAGAACACACCTTAATGTGTTGGGAAAATCAAGTGTTTGTAGAGTGTGCATGCAATGGAAAGAATGCTGAATTTGACATAGGAGGACCTCAGTTTGAACTGTGGCTGTTAAAAATTGTTCCCCCTTGGGTGCTTGACTTTTCTCATCTATGCTCCAACTTCTCATCAGCAAAACAAAGCAATTGGACTAGATTACTTTAGGCTATTGTTCCAGCTCTCAATCTAGGATCCTATGATCTGTGAACAAATCATTTTTAGGTACCTACTCTATTCCAGGTAGGAGTAAGTCAGAAACTGACAAAGAGGAGTAATTTATAGGAGTAGAATAGATGAGATAGCAGTAGAATCAGGGGAGTGTGGGACCTCTGACATTGATGGAAGGAAGAGTATCCAGAAGGAGGAGACAGTCATTTGAATCAGATGACAAATGTTCAGAAAGCTTAAGAACTTAAAAAAAAAATTAAAAGATAATTGGTTTTGATGATTAGGAGGTCATTGACCTTTCAGATAACAATTTAACTGGAATGATAAGGACAGAGATCAGATTGCAAAAGCTGAGAAGAGTTGGCTTCAATGATATGGAATCATCAGGTATTTGATAACTTATTCTACTAGCTTTCAACTAGAGGGATAGAAATAGAGGAAAATAGTTGGATATGCTAAAAGGCCCAAGGAAAGTCATTATTACTTTTGTCATGTTTTTTTTAAGATTGGGGAGATTTGAGAATGTAAATAAATGGAGCTAATGGGAAAACTAGTAGGTAGGGAGATATTTGAAAACTAATGTTAGGGAGATAGTAGAACTAAGGTGTCAGAGTAACAGGAAGCTTTACACTGCGCTAAGTATCTCCTCACCTAGACAAATCCAGAAAATGAAACAGACCAAATCTTGATTGAGGAATCCAAGGGAAACATATACTCATAGATACAGAGGAAGTCATTCCCTTAGTCTAGAACAGAGTCTCGCCAGCAGGACACCACATGAAGCACTGGAATTTTTAGAAGTGATAAAAAGCACAAGCAGAGTTGCCTACTGTAGAGGGTCTCTCACTGCAGGTGTTATATATTTCTTAACAATCATGTCTAATATACATATTTGCGTGTATGTTTGCATATTGATCTGCATGTGTGTACATAATATATGATTAGACATGACTAATGCAGAAATTAGTTTTTCTGGACTGTTCATGTTAGTAAAAGGCATTCAGTTTTTCTTTACACTTTCTGTTTTCACTTTTTTTTTTTTGGACTGCAATTGGGCTTAAGTGACTTATCCAAGGTCACATGGCTAGTTTTTGTGCTAATTGTTTGAGGGCAGATTTGAACTCAAGTCCTCCTGACTCCAGGGCTGGAGCTCTATTCACTGTGCTACCTAGCCCCCCGAAAATTTCTTTTTTCTAATTAAATTTTATGCATATTTTTAGTTTACATCATTCATTTCCACAAGATTTTGAGTTAGACAATTTCTCCCCATCTTTCCCCTACCCACCACCCCAAAACAGAAATCCCACTGTATATGCCCTCCCCCAATCTGCTCTCTCCTATATCCTTCCCCATACCCCCTCCTATGTTCCAGTAGGGCAAGATGGATCTCTATACCCCAGTGCCTGTATATCTTATTCCCCAGTTACATGTAAAAAAATGATTATATATATATATATATATTTGATTTTAAAACTTTGAATTCCAGATTCTTTCCCTTCTTCACACATCCTTACTGGGAAAATAGGCAATTCAATATAGGTTATACATGTGAAGCTATGCAAAACATTTCCTTAGTGGATATATTATGAAAGACTAACTATATTTCCCTCCATCTTATCCTGCCCCCCACTTGTTCTATTCTCTACTTTGACCCTGTCCCTTCTCAAAAGTGTGTGCTTCTAACTTCCGTTCCCCCAAACCTGCCCTCTCCTCCATCATCACCCCTCTCATCCCCTTTCCCCCACGCTCCTGTAGGATGAGATACCCTACTTAGTGTGTATGTTGTTCCTCCCCTAAGGCAAATTCAATGAGAGTAGGGTTGACCCATTCCCTTTTGCCTTTCCTATTCTTCCCCTCCATTGTAACAGTTTTTCCTTACTTCTTCTATATGAGATAATTTATCCCATGCTGCCTCTCCCCGTCTCCTCTCATTATATTCCTCTCTCACCTCTAAATTTCATCTTTTAAGTATCATCTCTTCCTATTTAATTTGCCCTGTGTCCTCTGTCTATATATACCTATACACATATATACACAAACTCACATATGTATTCATACTCCCATATACCCTCCTATATAGACATACACACACACACACACACACACACACACACACACACACACACACACATATGCATTTCTATTCCCTTCAACTATTCTCATAATGAGAAAAGTTTCACAAGTTACAATTATGACTTTTCCATGTAGGAATATAAATAGTTCAACTTTGATAAGTTCTTTATGATTTCTATTCTCTGTTTACCTTCTCATGCTTCTCTTGCTTCTTGTATGTGAATGTCAGATTTTCTATTCAACTTTGGCTTTTTCATCAAGAATCCTTGAAAGTCCTCTATTTCGTTGAATGACCATATTTTCCCCTGAAACATGAAACTCAGTTTTTCTGGGTAGGTGACTCTTGGTTTTAATCCTAGCTCCTTTGACCTGCAGAAAATCATAGTTCAAGCCCTTTGATCCCTCAGTGTAGAAGCTGGCAGGACCTGTCTTATCCTGATTGTGTTTCCACAATATTCATATTGTTTCTTCCTGGCTGCTTGTAATATTTTCTCCTTGATCTGGGTACTCCTGAAAGTGGCTATAATATTCCTAGGAGTTTTCTTTTGGTGATCTTTTTCAAGAGGTGATTGGTGGATTCTTTCAACCTCTATTTTGCCCTCTGGTTCTGAAACATCAGGGGAATTTTCCTTGAGAATTTCTTGAAGGATGGTTTCTAGGTTCTTTTTTTGATCATGGCTTTCAGGTAGTCCAATAATTTTAAATGATCTCTCCTGGATCTATTTTCCAAGTCAGTGGTTTTCCCAATAAGATATTTCACATTGTCTTCTATTTTTTTTCATTTATTTTGGATCTGTTTAATCGTATCTTGATATCTCATAAAGTCACTAGCTTCCATTTGCTCCAATTTAATTCTTTGATTGATTTTCTTCAAATCAATATTTCAATCAAAAGAATGATTTTTTTCAGTGAGCTTTTGAGATTCGGCTTTATAAGGCATCATTGGCTTTTTGAGCCTCTTTTGCCTTTGAGTTAGTCTATTTTTTTTTAAACAAATGCTTTATTAACTTCTGTTTTACATCATTCATTTCTGCCAGATTTTGAGTTACAATCATTTTCCCCCCATTATTCCCCTACCCAACCTCCTAGAATAGTAATCCCACAAGACATCGCTTCCTCCAATCTGCTCTCTCCCATACCTTCTCCCATACCCCCATCGACTTTTCCATTAGAGGAAGGTGAGTCTTTGTGTCCCAATGCCTGCACATCTTATCTCCCTATTACAAGCAAAAGAGTATTAATAATGGTATTTATATATATTTGGAACATTTAATGTTATGACCTTGAATTTCAGATCCTTTTCCTTCCTCCCTTGTCACCCATTCCCTCTTGGGAGATAAGTAATTCAGTATATGTCGTACATGTCTAGCTATGCAAAATATTATCATAGTAGATATATTGTACAAGGCTGCTTATAATTCCCTCCCACTCATCCCACCCCCCACCTGGTCCATTCCCTACATGATCCTGTCCCTCTTCTATAGTGGGTACTTCCAACCTCCCCTCCCCCCAAGGATGCCCTCCCATCCATCATCCCTCCTCTCATCCCCCTTCCCCCTATTCTGTTGCAGGTTGAGATATCCCATTTAGTATGTATGTCATTCTCTCCCTGAACCAAATTCAATGAGAATGTGGTTTTGCCTTTTTTGCCTTCCTATTCTCCCCCTCTCTTGCAACCACTTCCCCTTGCTTCTTCTACATGAGATAGTTTACCCTACCCTGTCTCTCCCCATCTCCTCTTGACACTTTCCTCTCTCACCTCATAATTTCATCCCTTGAGTATTCTCCCTTCCCAACAAATTCAACCTATGCCCTCTATCCATATATAACTATAACCATATACACACACATTCACATATGTATTCATATGACCACACACCCTTCTTCTATTATTTTCATAGTGAGAAAGATATCATCAGTCACAGTTATTGCTTTTCCATATAGGAATGTAAATAGTTCAACTTTGATAAGTTCCTTTTGATTTCTTTTCCCTGATTACCTTCTCAGGCATCTCTTCCTTCTTGTATCTGGATGTCAAATTTTCTATTCAACTCTGGTTTTTTCCTCAAGAATGCTTGAAAGTCCTCTATTCCACTGAATGACCATATTTTCCCCTGAAACAAAATACTCAGTTTTGCTGGGTAGGTGACCCTTGGGTTCATTCCCAGTTCTTTTGCCCTCTGGAATATCATATTCCATGCCCTTCGATCCCTCAGTGTAGAAGCTGCCAGGTCCTGGGCTATTCTGATTGTCTTTCCACAATATTGAAATTGTTTCTTCCTGGCTGCTTGTAGTATTTTCTCCTTGATCTGGGGATTCTGGAACCTGGCTATAATATTTCTGGGAGTTTTCTTTTTGGGATCTTTTTCAGGAGGTGGTCAGTGGATTCTTTCAACCTCTATTTTGCCCTCTGGATCTAAAACATCAGGGCAATTTTCCTTGAGAATTTCTTGAAGGGTGATTTCTAGGTTCTTTCTTTGATCATGGCTTTCAGGTAGTCCAATAATTTTTAAATTGTCTCTCCTGGATCTATTTTCCAGGTCAGTGGTTTTTCCCATGAGATATTTCACATTGCCTTCTAATCTTTCATTTGTTTGGATCTGCTTAACAGCATCTTGATTTCTCATAAAGTCACTAGCTTCCATTTGCTCCAGTCTAACTCTGAAGGAATGATTCTCCTCAGTGAACTTTTGAGATTCTTTTTCCATCTGGCAAATTCGACTTTTTAAGGCATTCTTCTCCTCATTGCCCTTTTGGGCCTCCTTTGCCATTTGAGTTAGTCTATTTTTTAAGGTGTTGTTTTCCTCAGTCAGGCTGTTGACCCTCATTTCATACTTTTCCTGCATCCTTCTCATTTCTCTTTCCAATTTTTCCTCCACTTCTCTTATTTGATTTTTAAAGTCCTTCTTAAGGTCCTCTATGGCTTGCAACCCGCTCATGTTTTCCCCTGGGGCTTTTGGAGTAGGACTTCTGACCTCACAGTCCTTTTCCCACTCTATGCCCCCAAAATAGGAGTCTAGGGTTGCATTTTACTGTTTCCTTTGCCTTGGCATGTTGCCCCTTAATTGCTTGAATTTTGGGCTTGTTGCCACACTATGGCTTTAAGGCCAGATAGAGGAATTTTTGTCCTGAACATGTTGGGGGGCAACTTCCGTTTCCTGCAAGTTGTAAACCCACCCACGACTTCCATCCTAGATCACAATCCAGATCCAGGGAGGTTAAAGCAAGAGTGATTACCCCCCAAGACTGATCACTGGATCTCCCTATGATTTGGAGGCTGGGAGCTGGAGCCGCCTCTGAAAACTGCAAAATAGTGTGTCTTCTCAGCGGCTTCTAGCCCCCAGGGGAGGGAGCCGACGCATTCCCTAAATACCAGTCCCAAAGTCCATAGGACACCAGCCTCTTACGTTGTCCTAGGCATGTCTATGTTGATAATTCTGGAGTCACCACAGCGCTTGGTGTTCTGGGGTTCCTCCAGTTGGCTCTTGTCCCTGCCGCCCTGGGGCTAAAACCTCAGCTCACGCAGACCTGGGCTCGGCTTGGCTCCTGTGCGCTGTGCGCTGTGCGCTGCACGCTGCCAGGTCCCAGACCGCTGCACTGGTCCTTCCTGCAGGGCTGCTGGGCTGTCCTCAGCGGAAGGTTAACTTCTCTGTGTCGTTCTGTGGATGCTGGGGCTCCAGAAGTTGTTTATAGTCCCCCTTTTACATAATTTGGGGGGAATCTGGGGGCAGAGTGGCTTGGACGAGCTGTTTCTACTCGTTGGTCTATTTTTAAGGTGTTATTTTCTTGTCAGGTTGTTGACTCTCTTTTCATGATTTTCTTTCATTATTCTCATTTCTATTTCCAATTTTTCCTCCACTTCTCTTATTTGGTTTTCAAAATCCTTTTTAATTTCCTCTATAGCCTGTAACCAATTCATATTTTTCTTGGAAGCTTTTGGTGCTGCAGTTCTGACTTCATTGTCTTCCTTTTGTTCCATGTTTTGATCCTTTTGGTCCCCAAAAAAGGAATCCAAAGTTGGATTGCTGTGCTTGCTTTGCTTCCTTTGCTTACTCATATTAGCACTCAATTACTTGACTTGTCAGCTTTTTTGCCACAGTAGAATTCTGCCTTCAGAGAGGAGAGCTGTGCCCCAAATTGCTGGGGTTTTCTCAGCTGCCAGAGCTATTAGTTGGCTGCCCTCTCTGAAGCCTCCACAAGCTCTGGCTCACTGGTCACACACCCCAGGACCTCTACCCTAGACAGCAATCCAAATCCAAGCAGATTAAAGCAAGAACAATTACCCCTCAGAATGGTTGCGTGGTCCCCCTACAATCTGCAGGCCAGGAGCTCTGAAGCCACCACATGCCAGCGGGTGCTGAGCCTCAGCCACTTCTCCCTCTGGGGGCAGAGGCCAGACTGCACTCCCAGACTCCCTGTTCCCTAAGTCTTCACTGCCCTCTCACTTTGTCTTTAGCATTTATAGATTGACAATTCTGGAAACCTCCACAGCTGCTGATGCTCTACTCTCCTGCTGTCCCTGTAGCTGGGGCTGGAAGGGCCACCCTGAGGCTAAAATCGAGGACTCACTTGGGGCTAGGCTCTGTTCCCAGTTGGCTGCAATGAATGCTTCCTGTCTGCCTGCTGGGCTGTCTTGAGCAGGAGATTTGTTTCTCTCTTTCATTTTGTGTGTTCTGTAGACCTAAAGTTTGTTTTTGAGTCATTTTTATAGATATTTGAGGTAGTTATGGAGGTAACGCATGGAGTTTTCTTGCTTCTACACTGCTATCTTGGGTCTTCCCCTTCTTTACACTTCCAATGGTATAAGTGGGGAGTAGGAGTGGGGAGTAGGAGAAGGAAGGGGAAAGGTGTATTTTTACTGATTGAAAAAAATTAAATATAATAGAGGGAATTGATTGATTGTGATACCAAGGTTTAAAAGAGGCAAGAGGGGTGGCTAGGTAGTGAGGTGAATAGAGTACTGGCCCTGGAGTCAGGAGGACCCTGAGTTCAAATACAGCCTCAGACACTTAACACACATACACACACACACACACACAAGAACTAGCCGTGTGACCTTGGGCAAGTCACTTAACCCCAATTGCTGTACATTGCCCCCTCCAAAAAGCAAAAAAAAAAAAAAAAGGCAAGAAAAGAAAAAATCAGAAGTGTAGGTAGCAGACCTAGGGTTAGCCAGTGATCACAGAGCAGATAATGATGCTGAGAGGCAGATGAGGAGAGCTGAGGAAGTTTTACTTTAATGCCATCAATCTCAATAAAGCACCAGACTGTCATCCACAGTAGGAGTATCATTTAGGCACCAAGGAGAGAAGAAAATGAGTGTAATACTTAGTGGATAATTTTAAAAATTAATCATAATAAGCAGTGAACTTAAAGAAATGTTTTTAGATTTTATTTTTTATCTGCTATTGCAAAATATTGTATGGATTTTCCTGGGATGATGTCATTAGCTATCTTTAAAAGCTCCCTCATTAGCTTTATCATTCCAACAAAGAATTGTTATTCAATTTATGACCACAGAATAAAATTTCATATAAAAACACATTTCCTCCTCACTGCTTCCTCATAAGAGTCCCTGTCTTCTTTTAAGATATAGAATAGATACCATCTTCTTCATGAAGCCTATCTATTCCTGCCCGGTTGCTGGTATCCTCTTTTACATAGTACCTTGCATTTCACTATTTCACTACACAATACACATATATAATGTATATAACATATTTAACACACACATATATATAATATACAAATGTAATTCATAATGTATCTATGATGTTTATATATATGTACACACATATATACCACATATATACACACAGGTATGTGTATATATGTAATTAAATATCTCCCAAGGTTATGATAAGTAGCATATGACATGATATCCGTAAAGGGCTTGGCACAGCCCTTGCCACATATTAACTGTTTAATAAATGCTTTCTCCCTCCCTCTCACCCTTCTTTCCTCCCTTCACTTGCTAATATACAAATATACATTCATATGCATAATATCACATGTTTAAATTAGCTTTATATTAACATTGTATGTATTTTTTATATCTACTTGACTCCATTAGAAAGTAAGCTCACTGCAAACAGGGATCATTTCATTATCATTATTTGTATTTGTACTCCAGCATTTAGCATAGGACCTGGCACATAGTTAGTACATGCTATTGTTGGTCAGTTATTTCAGTCATGTCTGACTCTTCATGACTCCATTTGGGGTTTTCTTGGCAAAGATATTGGAGTGGTTTACCATTTCCTTCTCCAGCTCATTTTTTAAGCAATTGGGGTTAAGTAACTTGTTCAAGGTTATATGGCCAGTCATTATGTGTGGGTGCTCATTTTCTGAGGCCGGGACTGATCCTGGGTCATCCCGACTCCAGGGCCGGCGCTCTTACTGTGCCACCTAGCCGCCCCTCCAGCTCATTTTATAGATGAGAAAAGTAAAACAAATAGCATTAAGTGACTTTCCTCAGATCATATAGTTAATGAGTGTCTGAGGCCAGATTTGAACTCAGGAAGATAAGTCTTCCTGACACCAGACCTGACCTCTATCCATTGTGCCACCTAGCTGCCCAATAATAAGTACTTAGTAAATACTGACTGAGTGATGAAGATTGGATTGTATCTGTGATTTTATTGATTTAGAGTACTTCCAGTTGACCATTAACTGAAGGACCTTCTCTACAATTTATTGTCCTACACATTGCCTGGAGCACTGAGAATTTGAATCATTTTTAGGGCCATATAGTCAGTATGCATCACATGGAATTGGAACCTAGACCTTCCAGACTCTGAGTTCAGAGTCTACCAGGCTATGCTCACTTCATTCCTGACCCCACTTCTCATTCCCTAGCCTTATCTACTTCTTTGCCTTTATACTTTTCCCCATCTCATTTCCTTATCTCCTTTTTCTTTCCCCATTCATATGTAACATCAGATCCTTGAGGGCAGAGACTGACTTTTTCACTTGTATGGGTACCCTTAGCACCTAGTATATAGTAAACACTTAATAAAAGCTTTGTCCATCTCATCACCTTAAAATTTACATCCATAGTAGATATAATGTATAGTTTTCTTGTTACTGCTCATAGAACAGAACAATGTAGAGCCCATAGAGAGGCATTGTGTTGCTATGGAAAGAGTTGCAGCTGTGAGATCTGGATTTTCATCTTTGTTCCATCACTTACTAGCTGTGTGATGTTTAAGGCAAGCCACTGGTGCTTTATGAGTCTTAGTTTTCCTTGTCCAGAAACCAATTTTATACAACACGATCATCCATCTTATTCACTAAAATTTGTTCTGAATATTTAGAGAATCAAATAAAATGATTCCTATTAAGGTGCTCTATATGCTATAGAAACATCATTAATTTTAGTAGGTGTCCAATAGTTTTTAAGGATACAAAGAGATTTAGCAAAGTGCCAAATTTCAAATGCCAGTCAGGGATGGATTGCAGCTCTCTTATGCTGTGACAGCAGCTTGTGTTTTGGGTCTTGTGCTACCATTTTTATAGCTTTTTTTTTCTTTATATTGATTTAACATCAGGCTATTACCAAAAAATCATAGTTAATAAATGAGATCATGGCTTTGACTACCTCTTAATATTATTAGATAAATTATTTCATTGTCCCTCAACCTCCTTTCTATCCTTCTTTGCCTTTTGATTTGAGCACATTTGGTTTTTTACAGCATTAATGCAACTGAAATTTTTGGTTCTGTGGCATAACTGGTTGCCATGAAAAACAAATCTTTCCTCCTAATTCCAGGAATTATTGCCATTTAGCTTGGAAAGATTTGTTTTACAGAGTTTGGCTCACTGACAAATAGCTCATTATAACTCTTGTTCAGATTGTGACATCTGGCTTGTCAGAAAGAAGATGGACATTTTTCCAAAAGAAGCTGAGAAATAAAGATATGTTTATATACCCTATTCATGCCAGCACTGAGACATAATTTTTATGTATTTTCTTGGCCTTTCCACCCCTCTTTGAGACAGTTAGGTGGCACAGTTGACTAGCCACTGGGGCTAAAGTTTGGAAGACATGAGTTCAAGTCTTGTCTCAGGAATTTATTGGCTTTCTGACCCTGGGCAAGACACATAACCTCTGTCTGCCTCAGTGACCTAAATTGTCAAGTGGGGCTTTTATAACAACACCTGCCTCCCAAGATTCTTGTGAGGGTCAAATGAAATAATATGTGAAAAGTGCTTGGTTCAGTTCCAGCTACATTTTAAGTGTTTAATAAATGCTTCCTTTTCCTTTCTTCCTTCCCTATCCTTTCTCTTCATTTCCTCCCTCCCTTCCCTTGACAATAACATTTGCAGTCACAAGTCAATGATTTCTTTCTATAACAGGCAAATACTAGTATTTAGAACATCGAAACAGCTTTATAGTATAAAATATTACTCCTGTCCCCTTAGCTCCTGTCTAGGTTTAGAACCATAATCAAATCAACTTTGTCAATCTACTCCCATATGGCTTCACTTACCATTGCCATTTCCCATACAGACCACTACTCCTGAGGTATGTTGTCTCCCCTTATTATAAGTTCCTTGAAGACAGGAACTATCTTTCTTTTTGTATAGGTTTCTCTAATTCTTAGACCTTTTTTTCATTTTATTTATTAATAATATTGTTACTGTATTTTTTATTCCAATGCTTTATTAACTTCTGGTTTACATCATTCATTTCTACCAGATTTTGAGTTACAATTTTTCTCCCCATTTTCCCCTACCCACCACCCCAGGATAGCAGTCCCACAGGATATCCCCTCATCCAGTCTGCTCTCTCCCATATCTTCTCCCATACTGCCTTTGACTTTTCCATTGGGGCAAGGTGAATCTCTGGGTCCCAATGCCTATAAATCTCATTTTCCAATTATATGCAAAATAGAATTAATAATAGTATTTTTATATATTTAAAACATTTGATTTTAAAACTTCAGATTCCAGATTTATTCCCTTTCTCCCTTGTCAACCACTCTTGCTGGGAAGATAAGCAGTTCAGTATATGTTGTACATGTATAGCTATGCAAAACATTACCATAGTAGATATATTGTAAAAGACTGGCTTTATTTCCCTCCTGCCTATCCCACCCCCACCTGGCCCATTCCCTACTTTGATCCTGTCCTTTTTCAAACGTGGGTGCTTCTAACCTCCCTCTCCCCCCAGCATGCCCTCCCTTCCATCATCTCCCCCATCACCCTCCCCCCCTACTTTCTTATAGGGTGAGATATCCCATTTAGTATGTATGTCATTCTCTCCCTGAACCAAATTCAATGAGAATATGGTTTTGCCTTTTTGCCTTCCTGTTCTTCTCCTCTGTTGTAACCACTTCCCCTTGCCTCTTCTATATGAGATAGTTTACCTCTTTCTGTCTCTCCCCATCACCTCTCATTATATTCCTCTCTCACCTCTTAATTTAACCTTTTAAGTACCTTCCCTTCCTATTAAATTCAACCTGTCCCCTCTATCTATGTATACCTGTAAACATATAGACACACATTCACATATGTATCCATATGCCTATATGCCCTTCTTCAACTATTTTCATACTGAGAAAGGTTTCATCACTTACAGTCATTGTTTTTCCATGTAGGAATGTAAATAGTTCAACTTTGATAAGTTCCTTTTGATTTGTTTACGTTCTCAAGCATTTCCTGCTTCTTGTGTCTAAATGTCAAATTTTCTATTCAACTCTGTTTTTTTTCCTCAAGAATGCTTGAAAGTCCTCTATTCCACTGAATGACCATATTTTCGCCTGAAACATGATAATCAGTTTTGCTGGATAGGTGATTCTTGGTTTTAAACCCAGGTCCTTTGCCCACCAGAATATCATATCCCATGCCCTTCGATCCCTCAGTATAGAAGCTGCCAGATCCTGGACTATTCTGATTGTGTTTCCAAAATATTGAAATTGTTTCTTCCTGGCTGCTTGTAATATTTTCTCCTTGATCTGGGAATTCTGGAACCTGGCTATAATATTCCTAGGAGTTTTCTTTTTGGGATATTTTTCAGGAGGTGATCGGTGGATTCTTTCAACTTCTCTTTTGCCCTCTGTTTCCAAGATATCAGGGCAATTTTCCTGGAGAATTTCTTGAAGGATGATTTCTAGGTTCTTTCTTTGATCATGGTTTTCAGGTAGTCCAATAATTTTTTAAATTATCTCTCCTGGATCTATTTTCCAGGTCAGTGGTTTTTCCCAAGAGATATTTCACATCGCCTTCTATTCTTTCATTTGTTTGGATCTGCTTAACAGCATCTTGATTTCTCATAAAATCACTAGCTTCCATTTGCCCCAGTCTATTCTGAAGGAATAATTCTCCTCAGTGAGCTTGTGAGATTATTTTTCCATCTTACAAATTAGGCTTTTTAAGGCATTCTTCTTCTCATTGCCTTTTTGAGCCTCTGTTGCCACTTGAGTTAGCATATTTTTAAGGTGTTATTTTCCTCATTCAGGCTGTTGACTGTCATTTCATACTTTTCTTGCATCTTTCTCATTTCTCTTCCCAATGTTTCCCCCACTTCTCTTATCTGCTTCTTAAGGACCTCTATGGCCTGTAACTAGCTTCTATTTTCATTTAGGGCTTTTGGTGCAGTATTTCTGACCTCCTAGACCTCCTCCTGTTCCATGCTTTGATCCTCTTTGCCCCTCTAATAGGAGTCTAATGTTGAATTTTTCTGTTTATTTTGTTTCCTTTACCTAGGCATGTTGCCACTTGATTACTTGACTTTTGGGCTTTTCCTAGGCATGTTGCCACTCAATTATTTGACTCTGCCACCAGCTAGGGGAGCTTCCATCCCAAATGCTGGGGTTTTCTCAACTGCTGGAGGCATTATTTGGGTGGCCACTCTGAAGATTCCACATACTCTGGCAAGCTGGTCACAGACACCAAGACCTCCACCCCAGACAGCAATCCAGATCCAAGAAGGGTAAAGCAAGAACAATTACCCCACCCCCTCCAAGACTGATCACCAGATCCCCCTTCAGTATGCAGGCCAGGAACAGAAGCTGCAACATGGCAGCTGTGCCTCAGCTACTCAGCAGCTTCTTGCCCCCAGGGGAAGAAGCTGAAGCACTCCCAAATACTGGTCCCAAAGTCCATAGGGCACTAACCTCTCACTTTGTCCTAGGCATCTATGTGTTGATAATTCTGGAATCACCACAGCTTATGGTATTCTGGGGTCCCTCCATCTGGCTGCTGGTCAGGCTGCCCTGGGGCTAAAACCTCTGACTCAGGGGCTCCTGGGCTTGGCTTCCAGAGTGCTGCACTGGCCACTCTCTGCCGGGCTGCCAGGCTGTCCTCAGCCAGAGGTTAGCTTCTCTGTGTCATTTTGTGGGTTCATTAGCTCCAGAGTTTTTTCAGAGTCCCCATTTATATATGTTGTAAGTGGTGTGGGCAGGAGTGCCATGGAAGTGCTGTTTCTGCTCTACCATCTTGGCTCCCTGTTATTGCATTTTTAAGCATACATAACAAACAGTACTGAACTGGTACTGTTTTAAAAGAGTAACATTTGAAGACTATACACATCTTTCTAGAAAACTACTCTCCTTAAAAATAAAAAGACCAGTTTTTTTATTATCTTTACTTTCAGGAAAGTGTCTTTCTCCTTTTCTCCACAGATATCCAGTGCTTTTAAATAAAATAAGGAAAAGGGAAGAAAAAAGTTTATTAAAACTAACACATTTTGTCACTCTGTTTGCATGTATATTTCATGTGAACAGTCCCTCACCTCTCTTTGCAAAGTAGAGAGAGGGAAGGAGGTACTTTTTCTTTTTCAGATACAAGCTTATGATTACACAATGTTCAGTTTCTAATTTTTGTTTTTGTCTCTTCCATTTACTTTGATTTAGTCAGTTCGGTACTTCTATTATTACTAAACATATTTTGGCTACAACTGTTTTAGAATTGTCTTCAGAGCCACTTTGAGTGACACAAGAAAACCTACCTCATTACTTTGCACTTACATCTTGTTAGACGTTTTTGTTTTTGTGACCCAAAATGACACTACAATGATTCTTCACCCATCTTATTCACCAAATTGGTTGTTTTTTTTTTTTTTTAAGCAATTGGGGCTAAGTAACTTGCTCAAGGTAACATGGCTAGTCATTATTTATGTGTGGGTGCTCATTTTCTGAGGCCGGTTTCGATCTCGGGTCATCCCAACTCCGAGGCCGGCACTCTTACTCACTACATCACCTAGCTGCCCCATCCACCAAATTGGATTTTAAAGGCCTTTCAGCTATTTTTGAAAAGTATATACACTCTCAGAGGACAATGATCTACCATCACCATGAATATCCAAACAAATGTACTATATGCTATAGAAACATCATTAATTTTAGTAGGTGTCCAATAGTTTTTAAGGATATAAAGAAATTTAGCAAATTGCCAAATTTCAAATGCCAGTCAGGGATGGATTGGAGCTCTCTTGTGCTTTAAATAATCTTGTAGATTATTAAGGTGACATCTTTGAAGGGGACAACACTCATTGAGTACAGTATAAATTCTGGGGTTTAGAAATCAGTTTTACTAATAAAAATAGTTTGAATTTGTATATATGTGTCTGTACACACACATACACACATATATGTGTGTATAAATATATTAGTATGCATATGTGTAAGCAGAGAGAAAAATAGTATGAGTGAGTTTATATAACTCCTCACAACAGCCTCATGAAATAAGAAAACTCAAATATGATCATTCCTGTTTTACTAATGGTAGTGCAGTTAATAAAACATTGGGTTTGGAATCAAGGAAGGAAGGAAGACTCACCTTCATGAGTTCAAATCTGGTCTCAGACACTTACTAACTGTGTGACATTGGGCAAGTCACTTGATTCTATTTGCCTTAGTTCCTCATATATAAAATGAGGATAAAATGTCAAACCTCTCTAGTATCTTTGCCAAGAAAACCACCAATTGGGCCACAAAGACTTATGTTGGGATTTCGTTATGTTATGTTATGTTATATTATGTTATGTTAGAACTGTTTCAAAAAATTCAGTCATACCACCTCTAATCCAAGTATAGGCGTTTATTGAGATTGATGCCTTTCATGAAGTAGGCTAAATTCCAAGAGGAACCAACAACTTTAGAGAGAGCAAGATGGATTTTTATAGGGTAAAGATGTAATTACATAACAGAAATTATGAGAATTAAAAAAAAAAACAGGAGGGGTTTCTTCAGGGATTAGGTAATAGGGGAGGGGTCCCAGCCTTAGTGGAACTGTACATGCGATTACACACAATGTGTGCAGAGAAACCCATTGGGGGGCTATGTATGTATGATAATGATATTATAATAAATCTTTCACTCGAGGTTAGGTCTTTACTATTACTGCACAGGTGCCTACTTAGGCAAAATCCCTTCTATTGTTCTGGGATCCACATCCTGCTCTGGCATCCTGGTGGTGCTGCTTTCTGATTGGGTGAGTATTGTGGTACTGTCTGAGACTAGATGGATATGGTTGTGGTTGAGTGCATGGACACACCTGCTACTTCTGTGGGAAATACAAGGAATTGGTCTGGGGGCAGTGGCTAGTTAGAGGCAGTGACTGGATCCTATCACATGGACATGACTGCTGCTCTGTGAGAAATAGTTCATGGACACACTTGTTGCTCTAGTAAGCAGTGAGGCATATATGAAGAGGTTAGGATATTGAGGTGGGGCAGGTGTGAGTGACAAGGTAGGGGCAGTGGACTTGCTGTTCAGTGGGGCATATAAGGAAGTTGGAGTATTGGGGCTGGGGGCAGTTTTATTAGGACTCCATCAGTCAGACATAACCAAAATGACTGAACAACAGTTTTACTGATGGAAGACTAAGGTTCAGGGGTTAAGCAGTTTTCCCAAGTCTACAAAGGTATTAAGTGTTAGAAATGAGACTTAGATCTTGATTTTCTGGCAACAAGTCTATACTGTCTTTTATCTGAATTTTTTTGTCAGCTATTACTAGTGCCTAAGTGTCTGTTTCTGTTCATTGATGAAGGCCAGATATAGCCAATCTCCCTCATCTCTGCAGTTATATACTCCTCCCAATACCAGATGGTGAATAGGGGAAATAATGAGTTTTCTATGGAGGTCAAAGGCTAGCTGCCTCTGTCTTAACTCCATTCTTTTTTTAAGTGCATTGCTTCACTGAGTGCTGTTGAGGTATGGTCTGCTTGGATTTATCCAATTTGTCCCTTAGGTCAACCCTTATTTTCCCTGGAAAAACTCTATCCTTTCCTCTGATGTTGATTTTTAATGAACTTCTCCCTCATGCCCCCTCCCCCGACTCTCTTCCTCCTCCTTCTTTTTCTTCTCTCTCTCTCTCTCTCTCTCTCTCTCTCTCTCTCTCTCTCTCTCTCTCTCTCTCTCTCCCCCTTCCCCCTCTCTTTTTTTCTCTCTCCTTCCCTCCCTTCTTCTCTCCTTTTCAGTCTTCCTCTCCCCTTCTCTCTTCTTCCCAACTTTGTGGCCCCCTGGCCACCCTTGTAAGCTAACCTGAGGCACCAAGGCAACCATTCATCAGCTACAGTATAAGGTCATAAATGTATATCTAGAAGTAATGTCAAAAACAATCTGCTCCAGTCTACTCATTTTATAGATGAGGAAATTGAGTCCCACAGAAATTAAGTGATTTGTCAAAGCTTCTCAGAGTAGGCAAAGATGGAATGCCTGCTACATAAAATATTTTAAGTGAGAAAAGAAGGAAATACACTGTTTTTTCTAGGTGCTTTGGAATTCTTTCTTGTGGTCAAAGTGGTAGCTAGAGACTTGACCTGAAAAATCAAGAAGACCTAGGTTTCAGTCCTGTATTCAATACATACTGCCTGTTACCCTAGATAATTTACTTCACCTCTCAGAGCTCTGGGCACCTTGCTAAGACTCTGTGTCATTAAGAAGGTACAGACTTGCATTGGTTGGTATAATTTCCCACTGAGTATTACTTTTAGAGGCATTTAATTTTCTGAGGCTCACATCACCTTAGTTTTCCAACTTTTATTCTATGACCATATCTATAAGATAGAAAGTACAATCTGGTTCAACCATTCACTGAGCTGATACATGGTCAAACTCTTCGTTTTGACCAACTTAAGGATTAATTTGGATCATTTCTCAGTTGTTCCAGCTATAGGACATTTTTATAGATTGACTGATGGTTGGTCACAGCAAACTTGTCACTTGTTATGCTGTGTTGCACTCTTGTTATTTGAGCTGTGTAGGCATAGTCTGTGTCATCTGTAATGAACCAGAGACTGGGAAATAAGAGTTTGACTTCCATAAAGAAATACTGCCAGCAGAGCTGAGACACCTTGCCCTGTTGGCATATTAAGAAGTCTCATGTACCAGGCAAGGTCACTGCAGCAGATCACAAATATGAAGAAAGGGGTGGGATATGAATCACCTCCTGCCTTTGTAAATGCTTCAGCCACCCTCTGGTTCTCCATGACTCTTCCAGATTTTTAAAAAAAAATTTACTGGCTATGCTTTAATTTTCTTTCTTCCTCCTTTGCCCACCTATCTTATTTTTGCTATATGGATATGCTCTTTCTGAGTCTTCTGTAAGAAAGCTTCACCCTATGTGAAAACCATCTTTATCATTTTCATTTGGAAAAAGCTAACCTCTAACTTTTGTTCACACAGTTGGACCTGAGGTTGGAAATACTGATTTTTTACAATCCAAGTATTGAATCACTGGATAGAAATAATGAAAGTATGACCACAAACCTCTGCTAATGTTCTGCATTAGTTCCTTGATTCATAGCTAGAGAGAAGAATATTTGCCCTAGCTTAATGTACATGAAGAATCTTACATTTTGTCAGAGACTAGGACTCCAGATTTGGGAACTTCCTCTGTGGCTGCAGAATGCCTTGGTGAGGGCTAGAGAGTTCCTTTGTGTCACATAGATGTTAAGTGATTCACCTAGGTTCCCACAGCTTGTAAACTTTAGAGACGAAAATTAGAGCCCAGGCTTTTCTGACTCCAAGCCCAGCATTCTAGTATATGCATATTGTTTCCTGGGCAAGGTTCAAAATTGCCATCCCTACTTATTGGGCTTTTACAAATTGTAATCTCTATACATTATTGACCACTGAAAGCTTTCAGTAGCCTCTGTAATGGTAAGAGGCTTGTCATAAAACAAATACCAATTTATCATAGAAAGTACAATTTTCTGGTGCTGTAGTGAATTTATGAACAATAGTATTGAAGTGTCCCTTGTACCATCCCAGGTGGCTGCCTTCCTTGCATAATCCTAGCTCTGTCATGAGTAACCTGTTTCAATAATACACTGAACTCCAGTATCTATTAATAAGTGGAATACTGTTGAAGAGAATTCAATTTTTTTCTTTATGACTGTGTTGTCACAGAGTTGCCCTATAACATCTTTGTTTTTTCCATTAGTAGTACCAAAGCACAGTTGACCAAAACCTCCTTCAGGTTCCAAGCTTTCCTCACTTCACCTTGCTTACTGGAGTTTCCAAAGCCAATTTCCCCTTGGGAAAGAAAACCACAAGAGATGTATGTGTCTGTTTTCCTTCATTCCCCCCCCTTTCATTACTAGCACAATAAAATCTGAGGTTCCTTGGATCAGGAGTTTAGAGGTGGAAAACAACTTTTAGACTAGAAAATTCAAACCCTTCATTTTATAGTTGAAGAAAGGTTGAAGCCCAAGGAAATTAAATTACTCATTTAAGTCCCCTGTTGTGAGTGATGGAGGCAAAATGTGAACCCAGGTTCTTTGACTCCATTGTCAATGCCCCTTTATACAGTACCATGCTTATTCGAAGAGATTTTACAATGAAGTATCACAGGGGGATACAACTAGAAGCTAGACAGCCCCTAGCCTTGATGGTTTTCCATTCTATTGGGGAGTAAATACAGGAAAGGCAAACTGGAAATGGGGGAAGGGGAAGAAAAGTTGTGGTGAGGAGAGAAAAAAAGTGAGATCAGGGGAAGAAAAGAAAGTGGAGAAATCATGGCCTGGGTATCTAATGAAATGGTTGGAAACTGAGGCCAGAAATTAAGGTGGAGATCTGGTTTTGGGCACATTAAAATGAAAATTCACTTACATGAGATCAAGATGGCTGTAATGGAGTCCAAGGTATAAGTAAGGAAAAGATAAGGATGATGGTGAGAATTGAGGTGGTATAGTTTGGAAATTATGATGCAGAAGTTGATAAAGATTTTTATCATTATTCCTCATCTCCTACTAGATACAGAGCATCTGCTAGGTTGCCATGAACCATCATAGTCTTCTCTAGGACTTGATATGAGTCTCTGTTTCAGGATCCTAAAATTATGTGGCTAAAGCTGCCCTTTGCTTGAAGTCTTTACTCTGATATAACAGAATCTCATCTAAGCAGGCCTTCTCTTTCCTCCTTCAGCTTGATTATCATGGGTCACTTCAACCTAAATCCACTGCTTAATGTCAAGAAAAAGTCTTTCCTGCTACCCAGGCCAACAATTAGAAAGCACTATTCTGTTTATGGATAACAAACTATACCCACAGGTTTGGGATCTTTTTGTACTTTTCAAGATACCTTGGAAGTCAATGTGCTCTGGATCCTAGTTAGAAGCTGGTAACCTCTGTCTTTTCTTTTGCTTTTTTTTTTTTGGAGGGCTGAAGGCAGGGCAATTGGGGTTAAATGACTTGCCCAAGTCTAGTAAGTGTTAAATTTCTGAGGCTGTTTAGGTCCTCCTGATTCCAGAGCTAGTGTTCTATTCACTGAGTCACATAGCTGCCCCCTCAGTCTTTTCTTTTATTCTCACTTGTGACATAAATTAAAGACATATTGTACAGGCTAGGCTTTTTTTTTTTTTTTGCCTATTTGGCCTTTTATTTAAAAAAAATGTTGCCTCTTCTATCTCACCCCAGGCAGACCTAGAACCTTATTGCATAGGTCATCAGGTCCATGGTTGGTCTCTCCTTTTTCTATCTTTACTCCAGAACTACTCTTAGCATATTCTTTTATTCACTTGTCCTGAACATGCAGTGTCAAATGGATTTCTCCCAAACTCTCTACTGGTCTTTACTGGAACTGAGCTGAACTGAAATACATACCTGAGGTTACATGGAAATTGAACAACTTTCCTCAGATCTCACCTACTAAAACAATCCCTTCCATACCTCAGGATCCTGCCAATTGAGCCCACCCCCTTGGGAATATTTTTCTTCTAGCACTCTTATTTTACAGATGAGGTAAATGAGGGAGACCCCAGTAAAAATAACTTGCCCAAGATCATGCAGTATAGCAGGAATAAGGTAACAATGGTGATTACAAACTCAAATCCCCTAAATCCAAATGCAACATTCTAGCATGCCACATTATCAACTTTATGCCTAGGTAACTTGTGTTCCCTAGGGGGAAGGTAAAATATAATGCATAGGTAAGAATAATGCACACTACATGATATGAAAATTAAAATAACACAAATGGCATGCATATAGAGGATTATCAGCCTATTCTTTTTTTTTTTTAAGCAATTGGGGTTAAGTAACTTGCTCAAGGTTACACGGCTAGTCATTATTTATGTGTGGGTGCTCATTTTCTGAGGCCGGATTTGATCTCGGGTCATCCCAACTCCGAGGCCGGAGCTCTTCCTCACGGTGCCACCTAGCCGCCCCTTTTAGGGCAATTGGGGTTAAGTAACTTGCCCAAGGTTACATGGCTAGGTTTTTTTGTTTGTGTGGATTAAGTGTCAGGGGCCGGCTCTGAACTCAGGTCCTTCTGACTCCAGGGCAGGCGCTCTATTCACTGCGCCACCTAGCCGCCCCTCAGCCTATTCTTATTGCCACTATTACTTGAGGAGGGAATTCCAAAACAGTGATTCTGGAATGGCTTGTCTAATATCTGTCTCCCTACCTATCCCCCTATGCCTCAAGACACATCTTTCTGGTTCTGTTTTGTTTCAGATGCTATTAGAATTAATTTTCACTTCCTGAATACACACCAATGGACCATTGGAGTTGGCCCAAGATGCTATTGCATGGCATAGAAATGTCCTCTTGGGGCTAACAAATTGTCGTGGAACATCTACAGATGGAACAGGGAGAAATTGGTTGTAGTGATAGTATTATTTTGACTGAGAACTTAAATTTGAAAAAATTACCTAAAAATGTGTACACATCTACAAGTTAGATGAGTCTAAATTTTCTTTTCATCTCTAACATCCTCTCAGAGAATATGTACTGTTTGATACACATATTTCCTGTATTATTTTTTAAAATAAATCTTTGTCCATGACCTACTTAAATTTCAGATTTGTAACATAACAAGATATATTGGGATGTGACCACATACCAGCATTTTAGAGTAACTTAAGTTATGCAGGAAAAGTGGTAGAGAAAAATAGTCTCAATTCAGTAAAGAATAATTCAACGAAAAGAAAATCTAGTGTGTCATGCCATAAGGATATCTGATCTTTGCACTTTGGTTTATTAAAAATGGTTTTTGGAATTGACAAAAATGGACTTGACTTTTGATAGTTTTATTTTGTAGTCAGTAAAGTAGAATTAATAATATTTTGCAGAGAAGGCACTCAAGTGTGTAAGATGCTCTTGAAAGTTATCTTGAGCATGAATGGTACCGCACAGATGTTTAAATAAGTGGTTCCTATGATATTTCATTGCAACTGATATTTCATTTTCTTTCCCCTGCTGGGGCAGGGAGCAGCTGTATTTTATTTGAGAAATATAAGCAAAATCAATTTCCTAGTTAGCTTTCTCCCATTAGTAAGTTTTGCCTCTAGTGTAATTTTCTGAGGGTGGAAAAGAGGAGATTGAAATGAGAAACAAACAAGGAAGCAAGCAAGGAAGGAAGGAAGGAAGGATGGAGGGACATATTAAGTGTTTACTATATGCCAGGCACTATACAAATATAATCTCATTTGAGCCTCAGGACTACTGTGGGAGATAGATGATGTTATTATCCTGATTTTACCTTCGCATAAACTGAGGCAGACAAAGGTTATGTTCTTTTCCCAGGGTCATAAAACCAAAAAGTGTCTGAGGCTAGATTTAAATGCAAGTCTTCCTAACAGCAGCTCTCTATTCATTGTATCATCTAGCTTCTTCATCTTAACCCAGGATTTATTTGTATAAAATATTTTACTTAAAGTGATTAGTTCCTTCTTTGGGTAAAAAGAAGTGAGAATTTCTTCTCTTCAAAAAGTTCATTTATGGGATGAAAACAAACAGCAGCGATGGCGGCGCCTGGAGCCGGGAGGCCGCGGGGCTGGAGCCAGGGCAGCGCGTGACGGGCCGGACCGGGAAGCGGTGAGAGCCGCAGCGCGGAGGCCGGGGAGCACGGGCGGCTGGCCTTGAGCCGAGGCAGGCGCAGAGCCCCGCGGCCCGCGAGGAGGGAGACCCCGGGCGCCCAGCGGCAGGGCCCAGCCCGAGGCCAGAGGAGGCGCCCCGGGGCCCCGGAATGCGAGCCCCGAGCCCCACAGATCTGTGTGTGCCATGGACCCTGATCTCAGTTCCCAAGACAGGAAGGACCTGGACAAGTTTATCAAGTTTTTTGCCCTGAAGACGGTCCAAGTGATAGTCCAGGCACGGCTGGGAGAAAAGATTTGTACTCGCTCGTCATCTTCCCCAACAGGATCTGACTGGTTCAACTAAGCCATTAAGGATATCCCAGAGGTCACACATGAGGCCAAGAAAGCGCTGGCAGGGCAGCTCCCTGCCGTGGGAAGGTCGATGTGCGTGGAAATCTCACTCAAGACTTCGGAGGGAGATTCCATGGAACTAGAAATTTGGTGTCTTGAAATGAATGAAAAGTGTGACAAAGAAATTAAAGTTTCCTACACTGTGTACAATAGGCTGTCGTTACTGCTGAAGTCTCTCCTTGCTATCACTAGAGTGACACCAGCCTACCGACTCTCCAGGAAACAGGGCCGTGAATATGTCATCCTCTACAGGATATATTTTGGAGAAGTACAGTTGAACGGCTTAGGAGAAGGTTTCCAGACAGTCCGAGTTGGCACAGTAGGCACCCCAGTGGGCACCATCACTTTGTCTTGTGCCTACAGAATTAACCTGGCCTTCATGTCCACCAGACAGTTTGAGAGGACCCCACCTATCATGGGGATTGTCATTGATCATTTTGTGGACCGTCCCTATCCCAGCTCCTCGCCCATGCACCCCTGCAACTACAGGGCAGCGGGGGAGGATGCTGGGGTAGCATACCCCTCTGTGGAGGACTCTCAGGAAGTTTGCACCACCTCTTTCTCGACTTCCCCTCCATCCCAGTTAATGGTTCCAGGGAAGGAAGGTGGGGTGCCCCTCGCTCCCAGCCAACATGCCCACGGCACCCAGGCTGACCACGAGAAGATGGCAACCTTTACCCCTTCCGATGGTGCCCACTACATAGTCACTCCTTCCAGCAGTGAAGACACTGAAACTGTATCCAACAGCAGTGAAGGCCGAGGCTCCCCCCATGACGTTCTAGAGGCCATCTTGGTTCGGAAAGTGGGAGCGCTTGTCAACAATTCAATGGATCAGGTAACAATGACCAATTTGGACATCCCCTTTGCCATGTTTGCTCCCAAGAACTTTGAGCTAGAGGATAATGATCCCATGGTAAATCCTCCTGCCTCCCCAGACAATGAATCTCCTCTCCAAGGCAGCTTACACTCCGATGGGTCCAGTGGGGGCAGCAGTGGAAACACACACGATGACTTTGTCATGGTTGACTTTAAGCCGGCCTTCTCTAAAGATGACATTCTGCCCATGGACTTAGGGACCTTCTACCGGGAGTTCCAGAATCCCCCACAGCTGAGCAGCCTCTCCATCGACTTTGGGGCTCAGTCCATGGCTGAAGACCTGGACTCGCTCCCAGAAAAACTGGCCGTGCACGAGAAGAACGTCAAAGAGTTTGATGCCTTTGTGGAGACCCTACAGTAAAGTCATTATCTCCCCACACCCCAGGAGCAGCAGCAGCAGCCCCTTTCTTGGACACCCCTGAGGACAGAGACCATTCCACCTATCTCTCTTCTCTCCCTCTCTCATCTATTATTTATTCAGCTTCAATCCAGGCCAGGGGGTGGAAGGCATTTCTGCCTTTTGGCTCTTCACCCCAGTCAAACCCAGGGGCACTGAAGAGGACCCAGTCCCTGCAGCATTTGAGTTCTGGGTTGTAACCTACCCTAAGGGTCAGGAATAAGCACAGCTGGTGGAAGGAGGGGCTTCCCCACCCCCATCTAGAGCAGAGCAGCCAGCCTCAGCCCCTCCTGCTCAGCCAGTTTGGCCTGTAGAATCACAGACCTTCCACGCCTCTCCCCTTGGTATTGGGGCTCTGTGCAGGGCAGAGGACACCAGCTATGACTGGCCTACCCCAGTGACCCGGGAACAAGAAAGGAAAGAAGGAAGTCCAGCACTACCAGCCGTGTAGAGGCTGGGGAGGAGGGGGCGTGTTACTTTGCCTTGTCTCGGGACTCTGCCCGTCACACACAATATCTGTGTGTCTGGAGAGGCTGACTGAATGTCTGTCTCCCACGCAGTATAAAGCTTTCGTGACACTGTGTAAGGCTGCGTGGGGCTGCCCACGACTCGTCAGGGTACCCGTCCCCTGCTGTGACCCAGGACTAAACAGAAACCCAGCATCCTGCTCTGTCGGGTTGTGTCGTGGGGGCTGTAGACCAAGATCCTCTTCTTTCTTTTCCCTTCCTCTCCTGCTGCTGCTGCTGCTCTATGCTTACAGATAAGCATCAAACAGTAAATATTTATTGCTTTAAAAAAAAAAAGTTCATTTATTTCATCTGAAGGCATGTTTGTGATATAGTACAACACAGTACAAATTTAAGTAGTTTGGTTCTCTATTACAGTTAGGAATTCAAATTTACTTTCTTTGTGTGTGTGTGTGTGTGTGTGTGTGTGTGTGTGTGTGTGTGTGTTCTCCATTTTCCAGGTTATCTTGTCATGTTAACTCAAGTTTTGCTCATTTAATGAATTTAAAGACAGACATTTATTAATCACCTATTGTGTGTAAGGTATTTGTGCTAAATGCTGGAGAAATATTGCTTTACAAATTTCATATGAATGATGAGAACTCATATATCATTTAATTCCACCCATAATTATACAGATTAGGATACTGAAGCTTGAAAAAACTGATGTGTTCAACTTTGCCTAACTAAAAAGTATCATAGGGAGGATTCAAACTAAATCCAAATTCAGCTCTTTTCCCACTTATATCCCAGTTTTTATTGAGTTTATCTTTTACTAGGGAGAGGGAAAAATAGTGCACAGATAAATATAATTAAAATGAAAAAGGTAGAGTGTTATGAGAGAAAAAAAGAAAAGAACCAGATAAAGTGAAAATTTGAAAAGGTTAAATGCCTTGAAGTCTGGAAAGAGCTACATTGGCTAGGAATCAAATCCAGGCTTCTGTATTAGGGCATTTTTTTCTTTAATTGAGCATAAATTTGTTCCTCTGCCAATATCAACCAATTCATGCTAATTCTGCCTTCTTTAACCAAGAAGAATATATTTAAGTCCTCTTTCAAATAATAGTCTTTCAAATATTTTTATATAACTTTCATAGCCCCTCCCCACTCTTTACCCTCACGTCTTTTCCTCTCCACTCCTAATTGCTTTAGTCAATCCTCTTATCCCATGGTCTTAAGTATTTACTACTTTACCATCTTAATTATCAACAGACGTTCTTAAAAATAGTCCAGAACTGAGTTAAATACTGTTGACATAATTGTACTAGAGCAGAGTACAGTGGACCTTTCATTTCCTAGGCCAATATGGCTCTTGATGAAATCTAACAGGATATATGTGAGTTTTGGCTCTCATATCACAATATTGACTCATTAAATAAGTTGTCCATTAGGTAGCTAGATGGTGCAGTGGGCAGAGATGCAGAACTGGAATCAGATGATGTGTTCAAAAGACACTAGTGATATTGATGAAGGACCAGAAATGTTGAGGGAGAAACCCACAGGGATACAGGGATCCAGAGACCAGAGTTACCAGGACAAGGTCTCCTGGAATGAATTCACAGACTCAAACATATTAAGTCAAGGTGGCAAAAGTTTATTGTCAGCTTTTCAGTGGGCAAGAGGTCTTAGGCAACCAGCAACCTTAGAGGCTAAACTTAAAGCTGATATAGGATAAACTATAGTAAAACATGTGCCAAAAATTCTAACTAGGTGAGTCAGGGTGGGGTTAGGGAGTGTTTAAGGAGTGGTCAGTTCTTAAAGGAATATACACTTTTAATATCTACCCTGCAGGTATTTTACCCAGAGTTCACTGGCAAATAGCCCAAGGAGGGGTACAGAAAGGTGTGGATTTAGGCCTGAAACATCACTAAGTCAACTTATGGTCAGGGCTGACTGAGAAAAACGCAGGCTGCCCCCATCAATGTCTTGTTAGACAAGATAAACTTAAGGAAGTATACATATGACTAAGTCTAGGATACATATGATAGGTCAGTGAGTAGTAAATATCCTTATGGCCCAGTTCAGCCAGGACACAGCTGGTTCAAACTACAAAACTCTATAGGTGCAGTTGGCAACAGTATCAGAAATAAAGATCAGTATTTTGCTAGGACCCCTTGAACTGGAGAGAAACTGCCCAAGACAGTGTTTTGAGTGTAGGCAGATTTGAGGCAAGGCAGTACGTGATTTTAGAACTGGCTGGGATTTTTGAAACTGGGGTTCAAGCACAATCACCCAAGCACCCCATCAAGTCACTGTTCTTTTGTGTACTTCAGTTTCCTTATCTGAAAAAGGTTATAATAATAGCTGCTATCTCATGGTATTGAATAAATTCTAGCAGTAGTGGTAATGGTAGTAGTAATAGTAGTAGTTATGAAGATGATGATAATTATTATTATTCCATTGGAACTCGTAGATTTGTTTTCAGATTAACTTCTACCTACTCACACCTCCCCATCTTCTTTTCATTTGAAGGAAGAGGAAACATTGTGGTAGTTATTTTAATTTTATTTATTCAACTTAATATGTAATTCTGTCCAATGTTTAGCTTATTGATCATTTTGAATCCAAACTTTTTTCATCTATTATGCCAACTCTTCCTTAGAGCTTTGGGTCATCTTCAGTTATGATTATCACATTATCTATACCTTCCTCCTAAGACTAAGAGAAATATGAGAGGCAATAGTAAAGTCAAATAGATTTAGAGCTGGTAGATTGGTCGGCCCAAAGGGTAGACACTAATGACTTAATTGTACTTTAGACATAGTTTGCCACAGGACTGCCTAAAAGATTGACAATTAGTTGAATTAGTCAACAAGCATTTATATAGTGTCTATTGTGTATCAAGCAAGAGGGATGCAAAGAAAGGCAAAAGGAATTTGTTTTCAAGGAATTTAGAGTATCATGGGGGGAACCATGAAAACAACTACATACAGACAAGACCTATGTGGCATTAATTGGAAACAATCAATAGGGGGAAAGATGTAAAAGAAGGTATCAGGTCATTTCCCTTAAAATTCTTATATTCTTCTCCAGGGCTACACAATGTACTCGAACAGAACCCAAAGAGTCAGATCCACTGAACTCATAATTTTCTGTGTATTCCTACTTCATTGGTCTTCTTGACCTCCTTGGACTATTGAGAATAGCATGCCAGAAAATTTTGGCCAAAATGTTTGGCTGTGGATTTCTTTTGACAGGGTCTCTAAATTCTTTAAAGAAAAGGTAAAGTCTGAAAAAATAGCTTCTCTTTCTTATTTTCATGCTCCATTGTTACATATTGTCAGAATGACCTGGCATTTGTTTCCTGTGAAGTGCTGATGTAAAATAATAATATTTACATAAATTTTGATGTATTATAAAGTTGTAATATTAATAGACAACATCAATATAGTGCTTGAAAATATCTGCTTAGTATGCATTATTAATTTGTTTGAGCATCCTAACAGTCCCATCAAGGAGGTGTTATAGTTTCCTTTCCTTAAAATTGTGCACAGCCTATAATATTTCATTCAGAAAGGTAAATTATATGAAAAAGTCAGGTTCAGAAATCATCAACTTCTAAGTGCTCTAAAATTATTGAATCAGAGAAAAGGGGGCATTAAACTACAGCTAACTGATGAAGTAGAGAGAGTGCTCGGCCTGGAGTCAGGGAGACTACTCCTGAGTTTAAATCTGTCCTCAGGCATCTACTAGTTGTGTGATCCTGGGCAAGTTAATCATTCTGGCTCACCTCAGTTTCCTCATCTGCAAAATGAGCTGAAGAAGAAATGGCAAATGACTCCTGTATCTTTGCCAAGAAAATGCCAGATTTGTTCAGAAAGAATCAAACATGATTAAAAACTCTTCAACAACAGTTATAAACTCACCAAGGGTAGTTGTGTGTTTTATTCATTGTGTATATGTCTTCAGTACCTGTATAATTTAGTACATATAATAAGCCCTCAAATTAAACTGCATGAAATTGCCCCTATTAATCCGTATACTTGAGAAGAATTTTGTGTATATGTGGTTTTTTTTAGATTAGCAGCAACATTTTATTTAAGCTTTTAACTAAACCTCAACTACCTTCTCACCCTGGTATTTCCCTTCACCATCTTAGCCTATCCTTCTTCCATTGGTGAGTTCATTCCAGGGTCTCCATTTTGAAGAGTCAACTTTCATTTCCTTCCCAACTTTCCCGACTTTGACTCCATTCCTGAAGCAGTACCTCCTCACCACACCACCCCCTTTTCAGTTCTAGACTTTCTCTCTATAAAACATACACTGTCTTTTTCCTTTTTTATATCACAGTGCTTAGTACTGTAACTGGTACATATTAGGCATTTTATTAAATTTTTATTTATAGATTAATTGATTTTTGTTTAAACCCCAACACTTAGCACAGTGCTTAATAATTGCTTAATAAATGCTTGTTCCTTTTATTTTTAAGGACTAACTTGAAAAAAAAGATGTAAAATGACTCCTCCATACTATTTCAGCATGGTAAAACTGTGGGTATTTCACGGAATGATGGAAACCACATAAGCCAACTGTGAGAATTAGTTTTCTTCACCTCTAAGACAAAGGGATTCGTTAGAATATCTCAATGATATTATTTAGACAAACATTAAATAGCTACTGGACCATTGGAAAGCAGAAAGATTTCATTAGATATACTTGGCAAATTTGATGTATGAGTCTCATCATTCATTTTTTGAAAGCCCAGAGACATTAATTTGAATCTGTGATTTTCCTTCGATTTTTTTCTCTATTGGCCTAAGTCTGCTTTTAAAAATTATGATTATTTCACTGATATAATTTTTATTAAATTTACTAACTGTAAGATTTTTAGAAATTAGATTCCTCACCCTCCACCCCATGCTTTCTTCATTGATAAGAAAAGGCAATTGCTTTTAACTTGCTAGCATAGAGTAAGGGAAGACATCAATACCCTTATATTTTGAAGAAAGGTTTCAAGAAACATAGCTTTCTTGATTATTAAGCTGCATCTTTATGAATGCTGATCATCCTTCTTCCTTCATCCCTAACACCAAAAAAGTAAAGTATGAATTATTATGATCTTTTTCCATATTAACAGTCATTCTGTGGATATAAAGTATCCCAAGTCAAACTAAGGAATTCAAAGATTCCTGTTCCAAAAACTGTCATCTTCTGGCCCAAGTGAAACCACTAACATCCAAAGCAACATTAACTTGTGTATGCTATATATCAGCATCTGGCATTTTAATGTTTAGCATCTACAGCTTCTCACAAAAACCCTCTAAAAATACTTAACCAATATATTTTTCTCTCTCCAGTTTTCTTTCAGTTTTCCATCTTAAAAAAACTTTAGGTAGTTTGTATTAGTCCTTGTAATAAACTTAATAATGTCAAGGTAAAAGAGATAATTCTACATTCAAGTTAATAAAATTATGTGATGATAGTGTTATTAAAATAAGACTTCCTATCTTGAAGTGTCTAAGCTTGTGGCCATTATCCCTATTTCAGAGTCAATAACTACCATTTGTTAAATCTTCTATTTTATGTTCAGAGTTGAGGGAGGAGGGAGTGGAGAGAGACAAAAGGCTTTGGTAAGGTCCTTGCCTTTCTGGAACTTGTAGGGCAATATGCATCTAAATATATTACAGACAACTGTAATACACACTAATTCACCATAACTATATTGAAAGACATGACAAATAAAATTCTACATATGCAATTGAATAGCATGGTCATTGCCAAGACTGGAGATCAGGGCAAGTCTTCATAGACAAAGTGATACGTAAGTTGGACTTTACTGTACAGAGAGGAACTTACCCAGTGAAGAAGAAGGAGAGTGTTTCAGACAAAGAAGTTAATTTAGGGTCATCTTGTCTTAATGAATTTTGATTAAATCATATTACTAGACTTTTATATTCTCTCCTATAATAGCTTACTTGATATCAACAACAATTTTATCATGATTTGTAGTAGGTGCAATGAATATTTTCTTTACATATAGGGAAACTGAGACTTAGAGTGATTTGCCTAAGGTTGCAAAGCTACTGAAAGGCAGGGTTACAATGAGAGCCCTGGTTTTCAAATTTCCTTTTTAGCTTGCTTTCTGCTACCCTACTTTTTTTGTCCCTTCAGACCTCTTACTTGCTTTAGTACCAAATTACATGGAATATCCATAATTATGAGATATCAAAATGGTAGTTTATTAATTTTTTTGAAGAACAAATTTGCTTATTTTAATTTGAATCACTAACAATAAGAGTAATTTGTAGACAGATTGATATATGCAGAGGTAAGGGGAGCTCCCTCACTCTGAATTATTGACTATGTTTCTTTTAATTGAATGTGTTTTGTTTTGTTTTGTTGTTTTGTTTTTATTAGCCCCTGATTTCATTAGTACACGGGGCTCCAAGTGAGAAACTACCTTTACCAATGCAGATCTCCATCTGCTCTGAGAGGCTACATGACTCAGTGAGGGTTACATAGCCATTAGATGTCATAGGCAGAACATGAACTCAAATTTTATTGACTTTAAAGCCAACTCTCTATCCATTATAGCTGCCTTTATTGATGTACACAAGTGTGATCTGAACCATTATGAATAACTATGAGGAAATCTTCCAGTTAGGCATGTGTTTTGGTTTGAGATGCTTGTTTCTAAAGGAATTAATGTCATTACCCCTTTAAAAAAATCACTAAACTATACATACATACATACATAAATACATATATATATATATATATATATATATATATATACTTCTTTTCAGCAATACAGTATTAGTCACCCCAAAGATAGGCAAAGATGGAGAAAAAGGATATATGCATTGTAGCAGCAAGCACCCCAGCATCCCCAGGGTAGCTGCCAACACAGGTTCTTATATCTTCTTTTCAAAAGGAAAGCAACTCAAAATTGGTTAACAAGCTTACTTTAATCAAACCAATATATATAATTTACCTAGTTCGGGGAAAAAGGTCAGGACCCCGAACTTCAGAGTATACAGACAGTAGTTTCAAAACAGAGAAACAGACAGGTCAAGCAGACAGGTTTCCAAACTGCCCAACCATTACATACATCAATACCAAATCACAGTTACCAGAGAGGGAAGCATCAACATCTGGGTTTTCAAAGCCGGGGGGCTCTCAACAACGGCTTCCCAGAGTCTCATCTGGTCAAATCACACAACACTTCTCAAAGGGAGCCCCAAAGCAAAGCCTCTCCTCAGGGTTTATATAGCCTTCTCCTGGCTCAGAGAATGTAACAACCTTCTGGACCCACTGCCCAATCACAAAGTATCAAGGTGTGGGCTTTCCTGAAAAACAAGCCTCCCACCACAAGCTCCATGTGCATTTAACCCAGGGGCAGGAAAGATCTTAAAAATTTACATTCCCATTACATGTGTGTACATAACATACACAAATATATATATGTATGTATGTATGTATGCGCACTATATATGCACACATTATGTATGTGTTTAGATACATAGATATAGTTATATATATTCTCTGTAAAATAAATATGTGTACATACGTGTGTGTGTACGTACACTCACAAATATTTATGGAGAGAAGATTGCTATAGATGGAACTCTTTTACTGACTTCTGAAATCTCCTTTTTCTCTCCTCTTGGTGTTCTTTACGAGTTATCCTAATGTTTCCTATATAATTTTTCCCCTTTTATGAGAGAGGAAATCTGTGAATTCTGTGCCTCATTTCTCATAAGCAGCAAGGAATGACTGACTCTTTTAAAAAGAATGCAGTAAAATGAATGCTCACCATTGGGATCACTGAATCTGATTGTCTTGGTATGCACCATGCTGAGACAAGCATTGAACAATTTAAAGTAAGGTAATTGATCTAAACTGATCTCATATGTTACTTTTCTCATGCTGTCAAACTGATCTGGTACCAAGGCTTGGACTGCTGTTGAAACATGTGTTAATTTGTTATCTTTAGAACCAAAATTTACATAGCCCTTAAAGGTTTACAAAGAACTTTGCATATATGTGTTCTCATTTGATCCTCACAAGAAACTCGAGAGCAGTGATAAATCTTATTATTATCCCCATTATATAGATGAGAAAAGTGAGCCCAAGAGAGGTTAAGTGTCTTACATAGGGTCACACAACTAGTAGTTTCTCAGGTGGAGTTCAAATTCCAGTCTTCTTATTTCTGAGTTCTTACATCTTTATGATTTACTAAACCATTCACTTTTAATTGAGATGTAGTTATGAGCTGAAATGGCAAAATAATTTACCACCTAGTGTCTAACCTCCTAGTTACGAACACCTCTCTATATTTTTCTGGGCTGAGTTTTAAAGAGATGTCATTGTCTTGCCAAGACTGTTCTAAGCCATTCTAGCTTAGTAGAAATATCCACAATTTTAATTTGATTGTTGTAGCTTTAGAAAAGTCAAGGACCCTTCTATGATCCCATGGATTGGACTGCCAATACAACACACACCTGTGTTGGCATCTTTTAGACTCAGATGAGCATTGCTCTGGAAATGAAAGCCTCCCAAGTTTTGCAGGCTATTAACCTAGGAATGTTTAGGTGTCTTAAAACACAACAGCAATCCTCTTCCTTCTTAATGGCAGGATTAAATTCCACCCAAGTTATTCGAATATAACTCTGGAAGGAAAACTATTTTTTTGTAAAGCCTGAATTTTATTTTTTAGCATAAAGTATTGCCCATACCATTCATTTTTAGAGGGAAATGGGGATTTAAGGAAGAATACAAATAACCCTAATAAAGTTGTCTGAAAGAAAATGAAAAAGTAAATATTATTTTAATATCACCACAGACTTCTCCTTGCTTTTACATTTCCTATAAAGTTTCTAAAACCCATATAAACACAGAGTATGGTAGGGCAGGTAATGCTATTTAAATGAACTTTCTTATTGCTGCTGTATAGAAGGAATTGTTTCTTTGACTTCACTTCATTCCTCCCTTTTCCTAATGTTAGAAGAAAATGGAAAACTAGTAATATGTTAAAGTCCTTTTGAAATATATATATATATATATATATATATATACATATATATATTTCTAATCCAACATTCTTTTCTTTGAAATAATTTATCTCTGCTTCTTTAAAATATGACACTTCACTAAATGTGAATTTTCTGTAATATGTGTGTGTGTGTGTGTGTGTGTGTGTGTTGTTTGTCAAGACCTCATAGTTTTGCTCACATTGTAAAGGATAGACTTTTTAAAAGCACAATTTCTTTTATTCTTTTCAAAGGCTTATACATTTAGAACCAGAAGAATCCTCACAGGTCAACACCCTTACTTTACTGATAAGGAAATTAAGAGGAGTATTAAGTGAATTGCCCAAGGCCAGTAATGGCAGTAAGTGGAAAAAACAAAGATTTAAACCCAGGTTTTCTGGCTCCCCCTCCTGGGCCATTTCTGCCTATATGCACCTTGAGAAAGGTAGTCATTTACATAGTCTTGTCAGTTAATTGCTGTCATCTGCATTTTCCCCTTCCCCTCACAAAAAAAAAAAAATTAAAAACCCAACCCTAATAAAGTAACTATTTCACTTTTACAATTTTTTGGCTTGATATTTTTCTCCAACACCTCCTGGATAGGCAAATTACCATAATTTTGTATTAACAATGATGTGATAATGATAACAGATGGCTTCTGAACATAAGACATCATTATCTTTGAACACCTCAGCTCCTACTTGCAGTGCTATCATAAAGGTAAACAAGAGTGTACGTGTTTTCTTTTGAAAGCCTTCTATCACATTCCTGTACTCACTGTGTTTAATATATCAAGCAACCTATAATAATGCTTGATTTACAAAAGATTGATCTTATTAAGTACAAGCCTACCAAATTACAGTGTGGAATGCACTGTTCTACATTTTTCAAACCACATGTAACATACTGGTTGAATCTTTTAGAATCCTATTATATAATAATCATCACTAGCATTTATAAAATGCTTTATGGTTGGCAAAGTGCTTTACATATGTTGATGTCTTTGATCCTCAGAATGACCCTGTGAGTTAACTGTTTTTATTATCCCCATTGTACAGATAATGAAACTGAGGCACAGACACCCAAGATCACACAGCTTCCTAGATCTGCAAAATTAGAGGAAGTACCCATTATGATAATATTTGCAGAGTCCTTAACCAAAGTCATTTGTAGTGCCTGGGTAGAAGCTAACCAGGTATCATCAGACTTTGGACTCATTAATATCAAAGCATCACAGTTGGAAAGCTTATTGACTTACATAAACTGATGCAAAGTGAAATGAGCAGAATCAGGAGAACACTATATACAGTAACAGCAATATTATATGATGATCAATTGTGGATGACTTAACTCTTTTCAGCAATACAATGATCCTCCAAGACAATTCTAAAGGACTTATAATGAAAAATGCTATCCTTCTCCAGAGAAAGAACTGGTAGAATCCGAATGCAAATCAAGGCATACTATTTTTCGCTTTTTTTTTCTTCTTGGAGTTGTTTTTTTTTTTTTTTTGGGGGGGGGTGTTCTATGTTTTCTTTCACAACATGACTAATATGGAAATGTTATGCATGACTGCAGATGTATAACCTATTTCAAAGTGTTTACCATGTCAAGGAGGGAGGACAGGGAGGGAGGGAGAGAATTTGAAACCCAAAATTAAAAAAAAAAAAGAATGTTAATTGTTTTTACATGTAATTGGGAAGAATAATTATATATTACTATAAAAAAGAAAGCTTATAGTATAATTCCCTCATTTTATAGATAAGGAAACTGAGGTACAGAAAAGTCAAGTAGTATCATTTTAATCTTTTGAGCTAAAGAGTCCTAGAAACATGGGGCTTAAAGAGGCCTTTTATTGTTTGGCCAGAAAAAAAAAATAGAGCTTTCAATTTATAAAGCTTCCCAGACAGGGGAATTGTACCTAATGAAGGAAGGCTAATGGAAATATAAATGAGTGACCATATATTGTCTTACTGAACTTAAAATGAATTCTCAATTCTCAATAAGTATGTTGGCTCTTTCCTTTTAGGAGAGGTATAGGTTAAGAGAGGTATAGAAAAGTACAAACAAGGTTTGTTTCAATGTGTGAAATAAATAGTAATTAAAGGATATTTTTTACTTCACTGCTGGAATAAGAAAGCACGCATTTTATACTTAAAATGTACAAAGCATTCTGGAGGCACAAATACAAAAGTGAACCAGTCTCTGTCTTCAGGAGGCTTACCTTCTAATGGAGGAAGAAGCAAAACCCAGGGAGTGGTCACTGAAGAAAAGGGTATTTTGAACTAGGAAGTCAAAGATGGCAACTGAAAAACAAGAGTGATCCGGTGGCATAGTCTTTCCTGAGACACTGGTATAATAGTTTGATTACAATATTCAAAACAAGACGTGGAAAACTGGGAGTGAGTTATGACTGTCAGCCCCAGAGAAAAAGGCCAATGTGAAGATGAAGGAAAATGCCTGCTCTCTGGGAGTTTAAAGCTGAATGGTTTAGCCCCTCTAAGAAATAGTCTTTGAAGGTTTTGTTTGGAGGGTAGAGCAGCAGAGTAAAAAGCAGAAAATTCCCTAAGCTTTAGTTTTGAGGTAATTTCATTCTAAAAAAAGTTAATATTTCTGTTGAGGTGATTATGAGGTTAAAGGGATGGTTTATAGTAACCTTAAAATACTCATTTAGGGTCTTCTGGAGGAGGGGACAGTAATCCTTCTGATTTCTTGAATGGTTGTGGAAATTAAAGAAAGAGCACCTGCCAGTTCACATTTATCATCCTTAGCCCAGAGAATCCCATTTCATGGAGGGCCTGGGTACATGTGGATAGATTGTCTCACTTCTCTTGTGTCATATATGTCTACCCAGGAAACCAGGGAAAAACCTCTTGATGCATCAGCCAGTATTTTTAACTGAATCTCCACTCACAAGTATGCCATTCACAAAATAGCAGAATGGAGTTTTATTGAGAAAAACATAGAAATAAAATAGAAACAGCTGGAGTTTTGTCTTCATCGACTGCCTGCTGCTTTCAGCAGGTAGCATGTGGCTGGGGTGGTGGCTTTCTCTGCAGTTCTCTGCTTTTAGCAGGTGGTTCCTGGTGTTACTCTCTCTTCTCCCCAGCTGGAAAGCTTTGCAGCAGCACAACTGACTTTCAGCAAGGGGAAGAAAAACCTAAGGGCTCTTGTTCAGCGTAGTGTTGGCTAACAAGGCAAGGGACAAAAATTTGCCTGAGGTTTTGTGGGAGTCAGAGTTGTTCCTGCAGTGTGTTATAACTCAAATAACAATAATCCCCATTTTATATGACACTTTAAGATCTGCGGGGTCCTTGTCTCACAAAAACCCAGAGTTAGGTACCGCCATTTTAAAGATGAGAAAACCAGAGGCTCTGAGACATTGTGATTTATCCATGATCACATTGCTAAGGCAGTGCCTAGATCAGGATTCCAGCCCAGATATCATAACTCCCAAGTCTATAATATGTCTTCTCCCCTATATTGCACTCGCTATTGTCTGTCACATAATGTTGACTCAGATCAAGAATATTCTCTTATGGAAACCATTGCTTTTGCCACTGCTCAGGTCAGTCTTTGTTTACACATCAGTTGAATCTGTATGAGTTTTTTTAGTATGTATTTTCATGAAAGTCTCTGTCATAGAGATAACTACTGTTACTACTAGTAGTAGTAGTAGTAATAGTTGTAGTAGTAGTAGTAGTAGTAGTATCATCAATGCCAAGTTCAACTCTAGGGAGACCAAATCTCAATATCCTTATATCCTTTCTCTTGTCTGACACCCAGATTATATATGTATCTTCCAACCAGGGGAGTGATCTCTTCTTGTGACTCACGAATTGGTATTGAACCTCAGTTTACTCTTCTTAAATTCTTGGTTGAGATTATTCATAAACTCAAATATATCAACAAACTTTCTTACTTGCTAGCATCACCCTGGGTGTGAGTGTCTCACTAGAAGTCCCTAATACATTGTTACCTTTAGTTTAATATAATTCTAAGCTCCACAAAAGAGAGAATGAATGAATTGATATATGACCATTATTCAAATCACATTGCTAATAGTGGAGATTGAATAAGAAATCAAGACAACTCTTGCTCACAAGAAGCTCAGATTTAATGATTGAGACAATTCATATAGGAGGGCTGAGCCATAAGGCAAATGTAGAGAGCCATCAGTCTTTGGAGCGCAGTGGCAGAGCAGATGGTAATCTTCTTTATTGACATTTTCATTGATGAAATTCTATCTATTTCTGATGTGAAACCACTTGATAGTCTGCCAGTGAAGTTGGTGATAAGAATTTTTCCACTGTGCTTTGCTTGCTGAGGGAGGTAGGGGCTGTTGCACCTGTACAAGCAGTTGGTTCTGCATCTCCTCAAGCATTATTTCCATAAGTGATGATTGTGGGTGAGGGGTACTGGTCTTTACTTGGATCTTGAGCTTTCATGCCCAAGACAGGGAAAGGAGGGGGAAGATTCTCAAATCCAATGTACTTAAAAACATTTTTTTTTTCTGTGTCAGCCTCAGTCTTTTAGTGTTGAGGCCTATGATCTATTGCCTTGGGAAACTCAAGTGAAACTTTTTTTTCTTGGCTATGCCCTTTATAATTCATTCCTTCCTACAGTTGTTGTTAAGTCATTTCAGATGTGTCTGACTCTTTGTTATCCCATTTGGGATTCTCTTGGCAAAGATACTGAAGTGGTTTGTTGTTTCCTTCTCCAGCTTATTATACAAATGAGGAACTGAGGCAAACAAGGTTAAATGATTTGCCCAGGGTCACACAACTATGATGTGTTTGGGGCTAGATTTGAACCCATATCCTCTAGACTCCAGGCCCATCACTCTATCCTCTGGACTACCTAGTGGCCCCTACTTTCTGCCATAATGCCATTCTGCCATTAAATTCCCTCCCACCTCCAAAAAACACAAATTATTTGTGAGTGACTCCTATAGAGTGAAAGGAAAGCCATTCTGGCTTGTTGCTTCAAAAGATAGATGAGACCCCTTGCCCATAAAATCAGTCTGCAAGTTCCCAGCACCACCAAGGCCAAAGCAGTGATATTGTTCTTCTCTTTGACTATACATAATGTATTAACTTTTTAAACACCCAATCTTCTATTTCCCCTTACAAACATGCCTTTTATATCCATTGCAATGAGTCCCTCTTTATAAATATGTCTTATTGGGGCAGCTAGGTGGCGCAGTGAGTAAGAGCGCTGGCCCCAAGTTGGGATGACCTGAGATCGAATCCGGCCTCAGAAAATGAGCACCCACACATAAATAATGACTAGCCATGTAACCTTGAGCAAGTTACTTAACCCCAATTGCTTTTAAAAAAAATTAAAAAAAAACAAATATGTCTTATTCCTGGTTTATAACATAGAGATATCGTTAGGTGTCCCTCTACCCCTAACACTATAATAGAAGCCTCCAAAGCATTCTCCTTCCAATGGATATCTCCTTCCTCCTCTCAGTGGACACCCAACTGCCTTTTCTGAATCCCCTTTCCTGCTCCATATACCCACAGTCATGCTGACATGTATCACAGAAGACAATCCAAGATTTCTATGATAGCAGTTCTAGGAACTCCTGAAAAGCTGAACAAATCAGCCAGCTGGCTTAACTTAAGATCTTGGCTCTATATTTGTTCTTACTTATGAGATTTTCTCTGCCTCTCATCTCCTGAAGTTTCATAAAAAACTAATACAAGTTTAAAGGGCAAAGCAAGTGCTTCATATTGTAGGTAGAGTAACTATGATGGTAACTAAAAACTATTCACCAGGTGGTGAAATTATATTTGTGTAGAAAGTATAGTACAACCAAAAGTATAGTGTGCCTATGGGGGAGGAAGGAAGATATAGTCATATAAAAATATGAAACAAACCAATCAAGTCAGGAGAGATAACATAGTACAGAAGATGGGATATTGAATTTGATGTCAGAAGATATAGACTCAAGTCCTTGATTTGATATTAATGACATAATCCACTTAAACAAATTCAAACCTCTTCAGTGTTGAGTTTCTTCTCAAGTGGGATAGGGATAGGGATGGGGACTAGACTTGATTTCATCAGTATATGAAATTCCCAGCTGAAAAAAATGTCTCTATTAATGCAGAATGATACCTTCACTGTTACCTGCCTTCTTAGAGAATTACCTAATGCCCTAAGGTTAAATGGCTTACCCAGAATCACCCAACCTCGGGAGAAATAAGGTTGAATCTAGATCTCTCTGCTTCTAAGGTCAGTTCTTCATCCACAATGTCATGCTGTCGCTAAAAAAAGAGGATAATGATACCTTTTAAAATGCTAATATCTTTTAAAACTTCTCTCCATCTCATGACGGTTTTTGTAGATCACATGAGAGAACATAAAGCAAAGATGCTCAGTAACCCTCAAGTTATATTAAAGTAAGCTACTGGATGCTGTTTTTCAATTAGCTATTAGATCCCAGTGGTGGTGTATTCCTATAATTGATGCTACCAGGGAAGCTGACAGAGCCCTTACATTCAGGAATTCTGAGCTACAGTAGAATACTGTTTGGCCTTAATAAGGTGAATGAGGGACCACTGGGTTGTCTGAGGAGGGACAGAAAAGAACAGGACAGAACAGGTAACATCCTCCAAGCTGATCAGAGTGGGACTAGCTTGTGAACATCCCCTACATTTCCAACCTGTCTGAGATGAGGGGTAGGGGGCCCACATTCTTAAAAAAACAACAACAAAATAAAAGAAAAACAAACCACCCCATCAGTTGCATTTAGATTAGTAAGTAATTTAAAACTAAATTTCAAATTGAAGGAATAGTTATCATTTAGCTCTTCAGTTTTGGTTTTGACAGTGCTTGCTTCTTTCCTCCAAATTACTGAAAGCATTAGGACAATTCCCTTAAAACTTAGAAAATCTTATTCAAAATTGATATGCTGACCTACACATTTTATGTATAAAGGAGGCATTTAACAATTTGTAAACCTATAAGTAAATCATTTTATCAGAAAATAACTTTTCTTATAGTTATTACTTTTTAGTTTCATCAGGCTCACTAATCAGCCTGCTGTAAGCTACTCTTAAAAAAAAAAAAAGCAACACACACACACACACACACACACACACACACTGACACATACACACAAACTAGTAATAAAATCCAGTGGAAGACGTTGATGGTGAGCTCTTAACCTTTGGAACAAGAAGACCTAAAGCTCCAAGAGTCTTTTGAATTGAACAGCAGGCCGTCGGAGTGAAGGGCTTCCTCTTTCATCCAAATTGCCTGCATTCATTTTCTAAGCTGAAAAATGGTCAAGTGGCTCATACAATCTGGACTTGGGGGTTAATTTATACAATTGCTGCCTTCCAAGCTGCAGAAAAATTCTACTTATTGGCATGATCTTTTTTTGGAAAACATGCAGTTTTGTGAATAAATGGTTCAAGCTCCCTCTGTTCCTTTATTGAAGGAAATTTAGAAAGAAAAATTGTGGAAAAGCAGATCAAATTTAACATATCCTCTGTTAACCTAAAGATTCATATTGGAAAGCTTTAATTTTGTAACTTCTGTTTAAAAAGTAAAAGGGTTTAGGAAATAATGACAAGTATATGATTAAAATAGGCAGGAGAGAAAAGAATTTGTCTTTGCTTTATCCAGTGTATTTTTTCCCTTTGTCTTTGACTTAAGAACTTCAGTATTGTGAAAGAAACCAATAACCCTATATTTTTATTAAGATCTGGATTTTTCCCCTGAAGTATATACATTTAAAGGATTATGTCTAATATCTTAAAGTTGAACTTATTCATTCAGTAGGAACAATCTTGCTTTTGTATAACTCATTAAAGAAATGAGGTATATGGAGTGAATTGTGTTAGTATAGATTATACTTATATTACACACATGAATCTCTCAAATGAACAGTTGTTCCAAGGTCCTTTGTTTCTTATAAGGCACTGTTCCTTTTCACCATAGGATTGTACCTACATGCCTTTTTATTGAAATTCTAAATCATAGGGACAACTATCTATTATAAAGGAAGGAAGTCAAAGAAGCGTATTATAGAGTTTGAATGTGCCAGCCCATGCAGTATGCACTTATATCTGGACCTTTTGAAATCTAAGACTCCTTCCATCCTTAGCATCCTGTGATAACTTTGTACTTCTCAAAACTAATAAGAATGCAGTTAGGGAGGGCAAATAAGAGGGCATAGTCAATGTTCTTTCTCAGGAAATTTTTTTATTAACAGCGTCTTACAGATTAAAGGGAATTTTTGTTGATTGAATAAATGAACAGATCACTGGTCTTTTAACTCACTTGCAGTTGGTAGGGAGTGTGGTATTATACTCAATTGACGTATATTACAATCTACCTTCAACAGATAGGGAGACTGAATTTCAGAGAGGTTGTGGTTTGCTACTTGTTGCCTGAGTGAGCTCAGGAGCTTCTTTAACCTTTCTGGTTCTAAATTTCCTTGTTGTAAAATGGGAGGTTGAACTAGATTAGCTAGAGTCTCTTAAAGCTCAAATAGGATAAGATTTTAGGAAATATCGGTATCTAAATGACCTTGCTTTACATGAAGTAGTGATATGTAAGGAAATCACCTCCCTTACTTTCTTGTACATACATATTACTCTATTCAACCTTTGAAAATGGAATACAGAGAGATCTATTTAGCACTTACTGTGCTAATAACTACAAATACAAATTAAAATTCAGACTGTCCCTGCTGTCAAAGAGCTCCCTAATTGGGAAAGATAATACATATACAAGAGTTCTGCTGTCTAGGAAATGGAAAGGCTTGCTAGCTCTTCCTATTAGGAAACAGGAGAAATCAGAGCATGCTCTGGGCAGGTCACATTCATGACAGGGCAGTCCAGGATATTAAGGGGTTCCACAGTGGTCCAATGGGGTGCAAGAACTTTTTTCTGATTTCTTAATTTACTCCTCCTTTGAATTTTGGTGTTCTTTACCACCCAACTCTCCCCTTTCCTGCTCACTTTTATTTGTATAATTATATCATTCCATCTGATATTTTTAAAATTATGTTAGATCATATAATCAAATACTTAGTGCTAGTAGAGACTTTAAATATAATCTAGTACAATCATTTCTTTTTACAGATAAGGAAGCATGAAGTTTAGAGGAGCAGTGACTGAAAGTGACTTGGCTAAAGTCACACAAATATGTTAAATAGCAAAGCACATATGGAAAGGTAGTCTTGAGTTTCCATGCAGAGTCCTTTATATTGGACCATACTGCCTCCTCAAGTGTTAGTGTTTCCTTTAATTGGCAAACAGTTTCTCTACCTCACAGTGTAGACTCTGATCTCTCACATAATTCTCTACATCACTAATGGACTCACAATTGGAATCCCCATGATGTCCTCTTAAAACTACTAACCAGAATAGCATTAAAAAGTGATTACTATTGGCAGTAGAAGGTGTAGACTTAGACTATACTATAAACTTATATTATCATAACTTAGTATGCCACTTTATAAGGGACTTTTAAAAAATTCTTCATACTTATGATAGCTCAGAACTATTCCATTGTGATCGTACATTCTGTATGTAGAATGCTGTTATCTTCTGGCCTTGCACAGATGCCTTCTGCTCCCTGGTACTTCAGATCATTCTGTATTTGGAGTATTTGCAGAGAGAGAAGCTTCCATGCTGCTTCCTGGTGGAATCATAAAAGGTTAGGAGTAGAAAGGACTTTGGGGATCCTTTGGTAGGTACAGACTCTTAATCTTACAGATGAAGAAGGGGAGGTTCAGAGATTTTTCATGCCTTTTTGTAAAGCTGAAACTAGAGTACAGGTTTCCAGATTGCAAATAGTCCTTCTTTTATATGCAAGGTGTCTGACTATCCATTTTCACATCTTTCCAAATAAATATAGATAGGCAACATAAAAAAGTGAAATAGGCGCCCCATCAGGAATTAAAAAAAATAGGTTCTAGACTTCTAAGTTTTGAGTATTTTGGCATAAAATGACTTAAATATAAAATATTTTGTCATTCAAATTCCTTTATAATCTAATCCCCTCCTTCATTTCTAGTCTTCTTGTGCTCTACAACCCAACACATATTCTTCCATTCAGTGACACTGGCCTGGTTGTTTCATGAACAGGATTTTCCATCTCTCAGCTCTCTGATGTCCTCTATGCCTGGAACACTCTCCCTTCTCCATTGCCACAATTAACCTCCCTGTCTTCCTTTAAATACTGATTATAATTCCACTTTCTACAGGAAGCTTTCCCTATTCCCTCTTAATTGCGTTACTTTCCTTCTATTAATTATTTCCTTTTTATCTTGTATGTATCCTGTACATATAGCTTTCTTTGTATATGTTTGCTTGCATGTTGTCTCCTCCGTTAGGTTGTAAGCTCCTTGAGGTCATTTTTTGCTTCTTTGTGTATCCCCAGCACTAAGCACAGTGCCTGGCACATAGAAGACACTTAACAAATAGTTCTTGATTGATTTATTTTTATGTTGAACAAGTAAGTCATTAACCTCAGTTTCCTCAATTATAAAAATGAATGGATTAGACTCATAATTCTTCAAAGAAAATAAGTTGGATATGCTGTTCTACTTTGTGTGTATTTGTAGAGTTGGATTCCATAATAGTTAATTCCATCTTTGACATTTCATGAGACTTTTATATATTCTCATATTCATTAGAATGGTATTAACTGAGGGCAACAATAGGGCACAATGTTATTTCTCTGGAAATCTGCCCAACTCACTGTAAGAGTACCACAAATATTAAATCAATTAGTCAATCAATCAATCAATCACATCTGCATAAAGAAATCAGGGTCCTTATTACTTCCATAGATTTTTCTTTCCAATTACAGAGTTAATAAAGATCCATTAAAGTTGTCGAGAACCAATTAATTTCTAATTAATTTAGTACAGGTTAAAGGAGAAAATGAAGACAAATCCATTCAGCTTTAGGTTGTTCTGGTTTTCCAGTTAACAGCATTTCAAATATTTTTTTTTCCAAACTGGGGATTGACTTCCTAATTGCTTGCTTTCCTTGGTTTTTCATTAATATGTAAATCTCTTGTTCCCTTAGCTTGGTGGAGTAAAATACACCTGCAGGGGATGAGGTAGGGGGATGGTGGAGAATTGCTTTGGGCAGTTTGTTGATGCAAATGAATCCTCTGCTATTCCTTTATATTCAGGTCTCAGGGGAAGCAGTGTGTATGAGATTTCAGGCAATCATATCTTTGCTTTCCTACAGTAGTAGATTGGTTTGTTACACTTAAATAGAATCAATCAACTGGACTCCAATCCTCTATGCCAGAATTATGCATGACCTGGCCCTAAACCATGATACCAAAGAGCTATTTGGGAAGCTGTCCTATAAGGCATCCATATAATCAGACACTCACTGGTGGCAAGTTCTGATTTATATCTCATCAGACACTAAAGAATGATGAGGTTATTTAATGTGTTTCTCACCTAGGGGAGAGTAGTGTAGTGGAAGTTTAAAAAAAGTTGTGGGGAAACAAGTAAATTCTTGAAAAAGAAATGTTTTATCCTTTATGAATAAACTCGATACTACTTGTTTGTGTGCTGGGTGTGCACTTGAGTTATTTTCTGTAGATTTTCCCTTATGCTCTAAGAGGCCAAGAAAATTCATTTCTGAAACAAGGAGTTTCTGGCAAAGGGTATTGTATGTGTCCCTCGTATTAGATAGAGGCTGCTTATGAAGATGATCCAAATAATGTATTGTCGGTGACATTATCTAAGTAGTTGAGCTACCTAAGCATGGAAAACAATCCTTTCAAATCAACTAAAAAAAAAAAAAACAACTTTCCTAAGTGCTTATTAATTACAAGGCACTGTGCCAAGTTGAGTGTTATTTAGAATTTAGCAACTGCCTGGATGTTGGGGGCTAGAGGCAGGGAGAAAGGAATCAGGGACAAATCCAAATTCTAGAATAGAATATATCTGGAGTAACTGTGCAGTTTATTTCTACCAACATTTAATACGCCTGTAGGATAATTTTAAAACTCAAAGTTAGCTTGAGTCGTTTACTAAGTGTCTACTATGATCAAAAGGGGTAGGTATGTGGTACAGTGCATAGAGAATTGGGTCTGGAGTCAGAAAGGCTCATCTACCTGAGTTCTAATATGACCTCAGACATTTAGTAGCTATATGACCCTGAGCAAATCATTTAACCCAGTGTGCCTCAGTTTCCTCATTTGTAAAAGGATCTGGAGAAAGAAATGGCAAAGCACTCCAGTATCTTTGTCAAGGAAATCCCAAATGGAGTCATTAAGAGCTCAACTTGACTGAAAACAACTGATCAACAACAACACCAACTATGATCAAGGCACTCTTGTAAGTCCTAAAGACTGGGAGACTAGAAAAAGTTTGGCGGATCATGTAAAGAAATTCCTTGAGTGATTTGAATCATTCACACACTTTGATTTTTAGCTGATCACTGCAAGAATGAATGATCAGACAAATTGAGGATAAGCAGAAGATAATCATGTCCTAGAAGCTAGAGCGTGAGAGGGGAGGCATGATAAAGGAGAGGACAACCATGTCAAATGTTATTGAAAAGTCAAGGAAAATGAAGATTGAGAAATGAAGATGTAACTATACATTCTTTCATCCATGAAGTGGCATTTGTAGTTGCATAGAGGAGAGAGGGATGAGGGAAGGAAATGACAGTGCAGAAGAAAGCCCTAAGTGAAGGGTGTACTGTAATTGCACCAGAAAAGGAGACAGCCTAACCCTTAAAAGTACTCACTGACCCTACCTCCCAAGATCTAGTGGTGGGGACCTGGGAAAAGGTGATGCTATGGTGACAGAACAGGATCCCGTAGTGTGGTACAGACCTAGAGAGCCCCAGAAAGTACTGGTATGGGAGGCTCTAGACTACAGTTAGGTGGACACATACCTGCTCGCTGTTGGTGTATTGTGACAAAGTTTCAGTGGTCTTGCCTTAGTTAGTGGATTTACTGAAAGGGAATTTAACAATTAAAAAAGTCATTGGCGATTTTTTAGAAAAAAATTTTCACAAGAGTGGTGGGATAACAGGTGGATGGTGACAAAGTAGAGGTAGTAAGTGCAAATGATTATTTCTGGTAATGATGGAAGATACAGAATAATAGCTCAGGTAGATGGTAGGGTCAAAGGAAAAATTATTTATAATAGGGAAAACATGCAGCTACTTTTTAAAAAAGTGGGAAGGAGACAAGAGGAGTGAAAAAGAAAGAATATTTGATGGAGAAGGGAGAAACAGAAAAAATGGGATGACAAGTACAAATGGAGAAGGTTAGCCTCTGGAACCTTCAGTTAGAGAAGAGCCACCTGGTTCTGTGAGGATGAAACAAACAAGGAAAGTTTCTGAAGCATGAAGTGTAGGAAATAAAGAAACTGATAGCAAAGGCTCCCATTCACAGAGTGTTTTATTAGCGTAGCAGAGAGAGAGCCAACCTCATGAGTCAGAAAGAGCTATATTCAAGTCCTGGTTATTTCATGTCCTCATTCTATGCAAGTCATTTAAACTCTCATTGCTCCCCAGGAAAAATGTGTAGGACTCTGAGTTCAAAATACTTTCCAATCTATATGAAGGCAAAAGGAAATAAGGAAAGAACCACCATTTATTAAGCATCTGCTATGTGCTAGGTGCTATGCTAAATATTTTACAAGTATCACCTCATTGGATCCTCGTAACTACCCTTGAGTAGAAGGTATTCTTCACCTTTTATAGTTGAGGAAACTGAGGCAGACAAGTTAAGTGATGTGCCCAGGTTCACACAGCTTATAAGTGTCTGAGGTTTGAATTCAGGTCTTCTTGATTTGAGACCCAGTGCTTTGTCCACTATGCCACCTAATTTCTCTGAAGGAAAGCATTGCCTAAACCTATGAAATAATTCTGGGCCATAAAAATGATCATGAATAACAACCAACTATTTTTATAGTATTCTACAGTTTACAGATAATTTTACTCAATTTACCCTGTAAGGTTACTCAAGATTTTTGTTTTGTTTTATTTTGTTTTGTTTTAATCACCATTTTATAGATGTGGAAATTAGATGGGGATGAGAAATAATGTCCCAAGTTTAATTTAGTGTCAGGTTATTTCTTATTACGCTATTGACAACATCTTCAGCTCTAGTGTACATGCCTGATCAATTCAAAACTTACCTTATAAAAGGGATTGTTCCTTACTTCAGTATTTATCCATTGCTTCTCAGCAGCTACCTTACTTCTTGGTCAGTTCTTGCCTTTTTTCTACAACTTGGACTCTGTTTCCTGGGCTGTGAGGAAACAAACACATGACAAGCAAGCAAGTATTAAGTGCTCACTGTTTACTAGGGTTTGTGCTAAATACTAGGGATACAAAGAAAGGTAAAAAAAATACAGTTCCCGTCCTTAAGGTGGTCAGGTTCTGATGATGATGACAATAATAATATTTCCTTTTTGTTTGAAGGGGGAAGGCAGGGCAATTGGGTTAGGTGACTTGCCCAAGGTCACACAGCCAGTAAGTGTGTCAAGTGTCTGAGGTCAGATTTGAACTCAGGTCCTCCTGACCCCAGGGCAGGTGCTCTATTCATTGGGCCATCTAGCTACCTCTATACAATAATACAATTAATAACAATAATAATAAGGACATCTACCTAGCACTTAAAGGTTTACAAAGTACTTCACATTTATTCTCATTTGATCTTCATAATAACCCTGTGAGGCAAGTACTAATATTATCCCCATTTAACAATGAAAAATCTGAAGGTGACACAGGCAAATAAGTGTCTAAGGCAGAATTTAACTTAGTGGTATACTGGGGCCAGCTCATGATAGCTTAGAGCTAATTATAAAATTATTGTTCTGGGCATTTTACACTTCAGAAATAGGTAAACATTACAAATCAGGGCTTGACGTATTTTCTTTTTGATTATCTAAACTTAAGAAAGTAATAGAGGAAAATGTTAATAATGTAGGTTAAATTTAAAACAAAAATGTTCATACATTTCATTCATTTGTTTTGGAGAGCTGGTTGTTAAACATTTACCAACATACCACAGAACTGTGTGGTATGCTAAACCACAGTTTAGCAACAGTGACTCCTAGGTGTCTGATGCTAGAAGTATCACAGAGGTTAAGAGGGAGACAGCATGTTAAAAGTTATATGTATAAGATATGTGGAGTGTGTATGTAGAGGGGGCAGGCTTTGCATCATAAATTCATATCATTGGAACCCAGGTAAGAGTCTGTGTCAGTAGACCACCTAGGCAAACTCTGTCTTTGCTGATCTGCTCTATGGATACCATGTAATTCTTACATGCAAAAATAAAACAAATCCTGTAATAGTGCACTCAGCACTTTCTTACCTCTTGGCTATTGGCATCTTAGTAAACATCCCAGTACCTTGCCTTTCATATGTTTCGAGTATAAACTCGGTATTTGATTACAATGCCTAAGTACAACTCAAGTAAGAGCATTTATTTCAGTACAGCAGCTACTCAGTCTTTAACAACCATGAAGATCTTTCATTACTGCACTGGGTTTAGAAAGCCATAAAATAAATCAAACAGCGCGTGAAAAGTGTGGAATCTAAGGAAACAGACTTCTAGCTGAAAAAAAAATGTTTCATGAAGTGGAGTTCTATTAAAGGGGCTCTCCCAATGGAATGGCAGAGCCAATTTATTTCTAGCTGGGGTCATATGTGTGTGTGCTTGTGCATGTCTGCTACTGTGGTTGTAGAGAAAATGTCACCTTAAAATATTAAGTTGGTTATAGTCAAGTAACATGAAACACCAGACAGACCTTGTTAACTGTCCCATGTTCATGTCAGATGGTAAGTACTAGATGGCATTGAACAGAAGTAATAAACATCTTTCTACTTTGATAAGATTGGGCATTATAATCAAATACCAAGTCTTTCATGGATCTTTTCTTAATTTCATGTAGATTATAAAGAGGCTGCTTTAAAGACAGTTTTGTTTTATTTCTTTGTTTTTCCAATGGGAGCTTTGGGAAGTTCTATTCTAGGATCTTTAGAACTTGAAAATTATTTTGGTGGGTGGGATATATCAAAATAACAAAGATTGGGAGCATTTTCTAGAGAGATATAACAAGAAAAAAGAATATGATTTATTTGTGGGAATAATTTATCACCTGAGTCAGATAATATTAAAGTTAATTATGAAAAATTATTTGATTATAAAATTAAATTTCCCTGGTGACTATTTACATGTAAATATATGAATTTTATTACATACAAATGTGAACTGAGGCAGCTCTATGGCTGTAAAATTACAGAGTAAGTCCTGGTCTACACTGGTAAAGGAAGTACCTCACCAGCAACCCCCTGAACCAAAATCACAAAATCTGTTACTTACAATATCCTAACTTTGGGTTGGCTAGGTGGCACAGTGAATAGAGCACTGGCCCTGGAGTCAGGAGGACCTAGATTCAAATCTGGACTCAGACACTTAAAAATTACTAGCTGTGTGACCTTGGGCAAGTCACTTAACCCAAATTGCCCTGCCCTTCCCCCTCCAAAAATAAGAGCAAAAATAAAAAGACTTAAAATATAAATCCTAACTTTTCAGTTACTTCCTTTATGTCTCAGTCAATAATTTTTTTCTTTCCATTCTTAAAACAAAACAAAATGTGATTAGAATGTTCTCGGCTCATAAAGCTCTTCTTTTTTCAATGTTTATTGTTCCATAAAGTTCCTTCCATAAATATGTTCTTCATACTTGTCAATCTGAATTACATTGTAGTAGAAATAATACAGCTAAGGGTGAACCAGGAACCAGGAAGAATTGAATTCGAATTTGTCCTAGACTCTGAGTATCTATATGACTCTGGACAAGTCACTAAACCTTTCTGTCTCGGTTTCCTCAAATATAAAATGTGGTAACAAATAATTATTATAGTAGTACCTTCCTTGCAGGGTTGTTGTGAGGATAAAGTGAGACACTATTTGCAAAGAAAGCACATTGTGAAACTTAAAGACCGATACTAGTGATAGTTATTAATGTTAGTATTAGTATTTCATTAAATTAACAAATAAACATTTAATTAACCATTTTCTTATTGCAGGAAATCAGGTTATTTCCAGTTGTTTTACTTTCTTTTGCAAAAATTAATAATGTTGCTGTAAAAATATCTTTGATCAGAAAGAAAACATTTCTTTTCATTGTTGCTGGCTTTGATAAAATGCTCAGAGTATATTCCCGGGCATGAAATTATAGGGTTAAAGGACATAGTAATTTTATAACTTTTACTGTACAACACTAGATGACTCTCCAGCAAAATTTTAGTCATGTAGTTTACAGAATCCGTAAAGGAATGTACCTATTTCTCCACAAACACACCAGCACTGAGTTTAATTTACTTCAATTTTGTTTTATTTTTAACATTGTATTCATACCTAAATATACCAACTCTATCCAGAAGTCTTTCCTTGCAATAAAAAAAAAAAAACTTTTGTGAAACCACCATTTCTAATAACATGGAAACATTCCCTGCTTATACTATCCACTGTTTTTATCCCTTTTTCTATTGTTTTCTTGTTCATCTTCATTCTGTGTAAATTCATAAGCCTTCCTATACTTCTTTGCATTTTTTTATATTCATACTTTCACAGTGACATTTCATGACATTCATATACCAGTATTTCTTTAGCTATTTCTTATTGGAGGGTTATCTATTTTGTTCCCAGTTCTGATCTACCACAAAAAGTGCTGCTATGAACATGGAACATGTCTTTCTATCTTTGACTTTGTTGGAGTATATTCCTAGTAGTGGGATCTCTGTGTGAAAGGATGAGTTTCATTGCTTTATATGGCAACTTATTGTCTTCCATATGATATATATACACATACCTAGACACTGTATATGTGCATTACATAAAAGTGTATATATTATATATATATATATATATGTATAAAATATTTGTATAGATATTTCTCTCTCTATGACTGGAGTGGTATTTAACAAGAGGAAGGAACGCTTTATCCTTATGCCCAGGTTTAATTTTGTTTTTGTACCCCACCCCCACCCCATCCCTGAGCCCCCCACTTATTTGCACAGAGACTAAAACTATTTGGGGGTTGAGAGAACTGAGGGGAAGGGATCTTAATCCAGAGACACTTTGCTGTCAAGTTGGTATCTAAACATTTCTTCCTGAATGGAGTTTAGTAAACAAAAGCTGTAGAAGAAGTTGCAAGGAATTTTACCTGGAAATGAGGCTATGACCTTGGGCTGAACTGCTGAAATTGTTTCCCTGGAAATTAAACTTAAAACAAAAAGAACTAATCTAGTCTGGAGGCCTTAGTTCCAGGTAGAAGCTCCAGGGTCCCAAGAGTTCGGCACCTGAGGCAGCTAACTTCCTTCTAGTAAGGAAAATCTAGCTCTAAACAGGGCTTGGTGAGACTGAAGTTTCCCTTATGGAAAGGGATTTTTTTTTCCTGTTCTGATTACTAGGTTTCTGCCTTCAACAAAAAAAGAGCTATAGTAAAGACTTTTGTACTGACAACAAAAAGAGCTCTTTATAGGGAAGAGAGAGCATGCCAGCACATGACTAGCATGAAAGCCAGAAAGATGCGGGAAACAGAAAAACTCTATGGTCATTTACTCAGTAGTGCCACACTTGGGGGAGACTCTGTGTAGGACCACACATCTGACAGAGCCTGCACACCAAAGAACACCATCTGAGACCAAACATAGGGGGAGAAACCATGACATCCTTGTCAGACAAGAGGTATATAATACCTTGAACCTGAAGGATTCTAAGTGAGCAAAACATCAGGGACTTGGGAGCTACCACATAGACTACGATTTTAATTATTGTTTTCTACAATCTGGAAGGTGCATGGTGAATATTTTCATCACTGCACAGATGACATTGAAAAAAATTAAAGCTGGCACAGAATTGGAAAGATAGAGTCAGAATCTTGATACTTTGATAGCCATATAGGATTTCTCAAATTGGAATCTGTGGACTTTCAAAAAGATATTTTCATAACTATATTTGATTATAATTGGTTTCCTTGATAATATTCCTTGTAATATTCTGAGAAGAGGTTCATAGTCTTTACCATACTCCCAAAGCGATCCATGATGCACAATAAAAAAGTTGAGAACCCTTGGGGCTAGAGCATTAGACTAAATCTTAAAAAAAAAAAAAGAAAGAAAGAAAGAAAGAAATTCAGCAGGGACAGATGTAAAGACTTCATTGGGTATGAAAAATGACCTACACAAGTGCAAAATGGGGGAGACCCGGTTATAGAGTGAGCACTATCAGGGGACTTTAGAGGGTTGCAAACTCCCATTTGAATCAGCAGTGAGATAACTCAGTCAAAAAAGGTAATGGGATTTGGGTGGCAATGAAAGAGACAAAGCTTCCTGGAACAGGGAGAGAATAGTCTCTCTACCTTGTCACACCTCATCTAGAGTTCTCTATTCAGTTCTGAATTGAGTATAAAAGTTCAAAAAGAACAGTAATACTTTACAGAGTGTCCAGGATAAGACAACCAGGACAGTAGAGGGCCTTGAGCCCAAGTCCAAAGAGAAGACTCAAGGCCACATGACAACTGGCTTCAGATATCTGAAGGACTTTCACATAGATGAGGGATTATACTTGTGTTGTTTGGTCCCAGATTGCAGAACACAGAGTGATGGGTAGGGGTTGTGAAAAGGAGTATTTAGACTTGATGTGGAGAAAAATATTCCAATAATTAGAGCTGTCTACAAAAGGAATGAGTTCAAGAAGCTGTTGGTTTTCCCTTCCTTGGAAATGAACAAGCAGAAGCTACAAGCCTACTTCTCAAGTGTTTTTGTGGATATACAGTGCAATGAATAGAGCTCTGGTTCAGGACTCAGGAACACCTGAGTCCAAGTTCAGTCTCAGACACTGGCTCTATGACTGGCAATTCATGGAACCTAAACGTCTGCCTTGGTTTCTTCAGTTTAAAAATGAGGATAATAATATCCCCTTTATCACAAGATTGTTGTAAGAGTGAAATGAGATGTTTCTAAAGTACTTACTAATCCTTAAATCTCTATATAAATGGTAGCTGTAATTATTATTTTACAGTGAATCTTCCCTTTCTGTATGGGTTAGACTAGATGGTCCCTTCCAACTCTCAAATCCTGTAGTTCTATTAGACTCTAATGATAGGATTATGATTCTGGACTGGGAGGCGGTACATCTGGGATAGTTCCACTTACTTCCCCTCATTTGTTGGTCACGTTAGCATTATTTTTCAAGTAATGAATAACAACTCAGACTTACACTTTTAATACTTTTGAAATTTAATATAGTTGCAAAGGTATGTAATTTTAAGACAACCACAGACACCAAGAGAAATACACTCTCAGAGAGATTAAGAGAAGAAATCACAAAAATAGGCACTAATTTACTCCAGGTTATCTTCTGTGTTGTTGTTGTTGTTATTGTTGTTGTGAGTCCTTTTGGTTGTGTCTGACTCTTCATGACCTTATTTGAGGTTTTCTTGTCAAAGATACTAGAATGCTTTGCCATTTGCCATTTCCTTCTCTAGCTCATTTTACAGATGAGGAAATTGAGGCAAACAGGGGTAAGTGACACCCCAGGGTCACATAACTAGTAAGTATCTGAGGGCAAATTTAGACTCAGGAAGGCAAGTCTTTCTGACTCCAGGCCCAGCTCCCTATCCACTGTAGCACCTGGATACCACTTGTAGTGTTAGAATATTTTTAAGGTAGTGTTCCCCTCCCCTCACTCCAGCTTGATATATAGTAATTTTTAAATGTTAAAGTTCTTATATACTAGTCAAAATGCATCTTGGTCATTTTCTCCCAAATCTGTTAGTTACTACATTGACTAATCTTGCTATTGCCATACCTAGCCTAGAAGGAACATTGATTTTTTTTTTATTCACTTGCTTCAATGCACAGTTTCATTTTTGGTGATCACCTCATTGTTCAACACAATTCTATCAACATTTGAGTTTTGCTGATTTTTATAAAGTTGATCCTTGCTTTCTTCTCACCTATACTTGACCATCCTTGGTCACATAGTTAAACATATCTCCTAACCATACTTTGTCTAAAAAAAAAAGGCTTATGAGGGGGCGGCTAGGTGGCACAATGAATAGAGCACTGGCCCTGCAGTCAGGAGGACCTGAGTTCAAATCCAGTCTCAGACACTTAACACAAAAACTGGGCAACTGGGCAAGTCACTTAACCCCAATTGCCTTCCTAAAAAGCAAAAAAAAAAAAAGCTTATGTCTTTTTTCACCAACTGATTCAACATGGGGGCTAGCCCTTATGGTGTTGAATCAATATGGTGGAATAGCCACGAGCCCCAGATTTCTACTGAGGATTTTAAGAAATCAAGGATTTGCTTGTAGTCTCTGTAGAGATTAGAATCTCTTCATCATATGCATAGGAGATTCTGTGTTTGGAAAGGCGCATTGAAGAGACTGTAGTAGTTTTTCCTCCTATTCATTAAATAACTGGGGTCTCAGGTGCACAGTACAAATTGGGCTGAGGATCTGTTATTTCACACAAATAAAAGAGCAGCACAATCTGATATGATTCAACCCCAAAAAATAGCTCTCAGTTGGTGAGAGCTATGCTGGTGCTTGCAGTTATACACTCTGAGGAAAAATGCTATAAAATAAAACTACTCTCCTTAAAATTCTCTTGTTAGTGGTGTTTGTTTTTAAGTTCCTTATATTAGTCTTAACATACTTTGAGCAGTATATGTTAAATGATGATGGATTTAGAGTTTGAAGAGAACTTTGGGGTCAATAGTTTCACTGGTTTATAGAAAAATGAGACCTTAAAAAGTTAAGACTTGCCCCAAATCATCCAGGTGCTTTGTGGCAGAGCCAGGAATCAAACCCAGATCATTTGATTCTAAGTCTAATTTCTTTCCTCCATAACACACTGCTTTTTTGTTATGAAAGAAATTATTTGGTAATAAATCAAATTTTCTTTTGAATTAATATTAACATATGGCAGACATCTCAGTCTCTGGATACCCTTAAAATATCCACCACTATAATATAATTAAAACCTTTGCAATTATACACATAGCTGCTTTGTGTTCTGCAATTTTCAAATTTGTATGAACTGTCCTGTCATAGTCACATATTTTATTCAGTCTGTGTAGTAACAACAACAAACATTTGTATCATGCTTTAAGATTTAGAAAATATATTATAAACATCTACTTTTGTCCTCACAATAACACTACAGAGTAGGTTATCTCTATTTTTCAGATAAGAAATGGAGATAGATTAAGTAGGAAGGAAGGAAATAAGCATTTATTGTCTATTATTAACCAGACACTATTCTAAGCTCTTCATGAATCTTATCTTGTTATATCTTTGTAACACCCCTATAAGGTAGGTGCTATTGTAATTTACAGATGAGGAAATTGAGACAAACAGAAGGTAAGTGACTTGCCCAGGGTCATACAGCTAGTAAATAGCTGAGGGAGGATTTGCATTCAGAGCAAGCACTCTAACAACTGTGCTACCTAATTTCAAATCTGAGCCTAACTTTAAAAATGGAATATAGTGGTATTCAAAAGTTGATTTGTGTCAAGTTTTTGAAACACCTCTTACCTGCCTATCATTTCCTTCATGTATTCCTATACTTCATGCCACTAGTGTCAAACTCATTTAAAAATGGGAGCAACCTTTGTACAAACAAAGCCAATGTAACCAAGATCAAGAGGGATGTGGGAAATTGGGAAAGAATTTTTACAACCTATGTCTCTGATAAAGGACTCATTTCTAAAATATACAGAGAATTGAGTCAAATCTATAAGAATACAAGTCATTCCCCAATTGATAAATGGTCAAAGGATATGAACAGGAAGTTTTCAGAGAAAGAAATTAAAGATATCTATAAGCATATGAAGAAATGCTCTAAATCACTATTGGTTAGAGAAATGCAAATCAAAATAACTCTGAGGTACCACATCTCTCCAGTCAGATTGGCTAAGATGACAAAACAGGAAAATGACAAATGCTGAAGAGGATGTGGGCAAATTGGAACACTAATGCATTGCTGGTGGAGTTGTGAACTGATCCAACCATTCTGGGGAGCAATCTGGAATTATGCCCAAAGGGCTATAAATAATTTCATACCCTTTGACCCAGCAATACCACTCCTAGGTTTATATCACAAAGAGATCATAGAAGAGGGAGGAAGACCCATATGTACAAAAATATTTATAGTAGCTCTTTTTGTGGTTGCAAAGAATTGGAAATTAAAGGGGTGCCCATCAATTGGGGAATGGCTAAACAAGTTGTGGTATATGCATGTAATAGAATATTATTGTGCTATAAGAAATGAGGAGGAGACGGTTTTCATATTTACCTGGAGAGGCTTACACGAACTGATGCTGAGTGAGAAGAGTAGGACCAGGATAAATTTGTATCCAATCACAGACACAACATATGTGTGATGACAAACTGTGACAGACTGGACTCTTCTCAGCAATGCTGTGATATAAGTCAATCCCGAAAGACTCATGAAGGAGAGAGATGCCTACATCCAGAGAAATAACTAGAAAGAACTGAGCTTGAATCCTGATGGAAGAAAACTATTTGATCTTTTTTTTTTCATTGTTTGGTTTTATTTCTTCTTTACCATTTTTCATCCCATCTAGTACAATATGCCTTTGTAACTCGACTAATGTCTATTGTGAAAGTATTTGCAGATCCTATATTGGACTATATGTCGTTGTGGGGCATGGGGGGAGGGAGGGAAGGGAAATTTGAAATTTAAGGAACTATGGAATTGAATCTTGTAAACTAAAAATAAACAAATAATTTTTTCAAATGGTTGTAACCAACCCATATATAAGAACCTCTGCTGGCTACATCCTGACTTAGAAAACCAGTATTGCTAGGTAGGGCAGTTAGGTGGCCATAGAGTACTGGGCCTAGAGTCAGGAAGACATATTCCTGAGTTCAAATCCAGACCCAGATACTTACTAGCTATGTGACCTTGGGCAAGTCACTTACCTTCTATTTGCCTCAGTGTCCTCATCTATAAAATGAGGTGGAAAAGGAAATGGCAAATCACTCCTCTTTCTTTGCTAAGCAAACCCCAAATGGGGTCACAGATAGTCAGACATGACTTCAAACAAATCAACAATAACAACAACACTGCTAGCCAGGATGCATGGGTTACTCACTTTAAACAATTACTTGTACTTATTGTTTTTATGGCCATCCTTTCTAAAAAAGAATCCTCTTCCTCCCCCTCTTCTACAACAGTGAACTTTTCATTACAGCACAACCATATGGTTAAGCAAAACCAACTAACACATTCACCAAAACTAGAAATTCAGCAACATCCCAAAGCTATGAACTACTTAATTTTCCCAAACATGCTTTGTGTATCCTCACCTCAATGACTGGCTCATTCTGTTTTCTTTACTAGAAAGTCCTAACATTGGTACTTGTAAAAAGTCTACTTTGTTCCATGTTGTCACTGACCTGTTAATATGATTTGGATATAATGTTCAACCATCTATAAATAGACTTCTCTTGGTATTTATTGTTTCCTACTTCAATCAATATTTATTAAGAACCTATGAGGTGCCAGAATAGTGCTAGAGGCTGGGAATACCCATACAAAAGAATAAAACAATCTCTGCTCACAAATACTTTAGATTATGATGGAAGAAACTATAAATGTAAACACACACGTAACTATGCATCTACCCATATAGCTATGTGCACCTATAGATATATGTATATGTGTATACATAAACAATAAAGTGAATAAAATAAATGAAAAGCTGTTAAATATACAGCAATTCAGGAGGAATAAGGAAAGACTTCATGCAGAAGATGTAACTTGATCTGTGTATTAAAGGAAGAAAAGATTCTGTAGGGCAAAGGTAAGGAAAAGGAGCATTCCAGGATGGTTAGTATGAACAGTTATGGGAGATGAACTGTCATATAAGAAGAATGGAGAGAAAGCCATTTGAGATAGATGAGAGAGACAAACAGACAGACAGATCCAGAGAGACAGGGAGGGGGGGAGAAGTGAATAATATCTGTTGATACCAAAATGTCAGGATGGATTCAAAAGTCAGGTTGAATTCAGGTACAAGACTTTTGATTTCAACAGAAGGGTTTATATTTTACTGAAGGCAATGAAGTCAGACGTTAGAAAGAATGTGGAAACTGGCATCAGGAATACATAGATTTAAAGCCTGCCTCAGACACCAACTAGCTGTGTGACCTTGGGCAAGTCACTTAACGTCTTTCAGCCTCTGTGTTGTCATTTGTAAAGTGTGAATAATAATATTACCTATCTCATGGGGTTGTTGAAGGAATCAAATGAGATAACATATGTAAAGCACCATGCAAACCTTTTGAAGTCCTACCTAGATTCTAGCTATTACTATTATTAATATTTGTTTTTGTTGTTTAGTCATTTAAATCATGTCTAAGGCTTCATGAGCCCATTTGGGGCTTTCTTGGCAAAGGTACTGGAGTGGTTTGCCATTTCCTTCTCCAAATCATCTCATGGACAAGGAAACTGAGGCAAACAGGGTTAAGTGACTTGCCTAGTATCACACAGCTAAGTATCTGAAGCCGGATTTTAACTTAGATCTTCCTGACTCCAGGCCCAGTGCTCTATTCACTGTTCCACCTATCTGCGTCATCGTTGTCGTCGTCGTCGTAGTAGTTAGTAGTAGTAGTGGGGGGGGTGGTAGTGGTGGTGGTGGCAGCAGCAGCAGCTGCAGTAATAGCAGCCGTAATTCATGAGGCCTCACCATCTTGTCTACACAAGTCTGTCTTGCGGAAGTAAAAGTACTCTGCCTATAAGATATCTCTATCACCTTTTATCATAATATGGTTACAAAAAACCAAACTGATCTTTAATTCCACCTCCCTACCTAGTTGCTCATAAACCATATCTTCCTTTCTTTTCCAATTTCATAATTTTCACTTTAAAGAAGAAATGAAGGATATACATTCAAAAGAGCTAAACTTGATTTCTTACTCTGCTCCACCCCCATATGACCTTGGATAGTCATTCACTCTCTCTAGGCTCCTATCTCTGTGTATAAGAAGGAAGTTGGACTAGAAAATGTTCAAAATTCATTTCACATTTAAATCATGTTATACCATATATGATCATATTGCTTGTTTCTTTAAGATTCATAATCATTATATTTAATAGTCAATAGAGATATATTTCTCGTCTACATCCCAGTAGTTCATATATTGAAAGTATCTGGCTCATTTTGTTAGGTCCTGGAATGGAAATCTGTAAATTGGTTCAGTTCATTCAGTGAAGAACAATTTTTGAAGTCTTCTATCTAAATGACTGATCCTTACAAGTCAGAGATCAATAAATTTCTCAAGATTAATGAACTTCACCATATGATGGAGTAATAACTTAGTTTGGACCTCTTCAACTCTACATACCTTACTGCCTTTTCTGTCTTTTGTCATTTTCAAAGAAATTTAAACTTACATTTAAAAATTTGAAAGGTACTAAGGGAAAAAATGAACCTTAAGTGTCTATCTGCAGGGAACAAAAGCCAGAAAAGGAAAGTTAAGGAAATAAGAAGTGTTTAGTATGTTACTTTATGACAACCAAAAATTATATGAGAACAGAATGAAAATTGAAATATAAGGGTTTTTATGAAAATTGGTTAAAATTTTACATGTGAATTCCAACCTGTTATTAAAATTTTCTGAGCCAGACAGAAAATTGAATGCAGACAAGGAATAGCACTCAGTGACAGTGACATTCTTTGACAGAGCCATTCTTTGCATATCAGCAGTGCTAATTATATTCAATCTGACAGCAGTGGTTTAACCCATTCACCAGAGGAAGCTGTTTCCTACAGGACCAGTGATCTAAGTCCTCATTTGGATGTCAGTCTAGCCCAAGAATGTGCATTTTAAGTGTACATTTAATTGTGAATCACTAACATAAAAATGGTGAACATCTTTCCCCCTTAGCATACTGTTATATGCTTACATCCCCCTGTACTTGGGGGCCACGTTTCAAACCACACTAAAAAGAAGAGGGGAAAAGATATTCCTTCAGGCACATTTTAATTTTGTTGTAAGAACACGACAAGTTTGATCATCAGAATGGCAATGTTTTGCTAACCAATTTGTATTGTATGCATTGAAGCAGTGATGGATCTGGGTTAATTGGTAGCAACACATCTGTAGAATATGATATGAAGTAGAGATTTAGGAATTGAGATGGTAATTTGATCTTATCTAAAACCAAAGCAATCATGCCAATAAAATGATTGAGTTGCATTGGATCATAGACTTATGGATGGGATACAGCCATAATGGTTACCTAGACTAACTTGCTCATTTTCCCAACTAAGAAACTGAGATCAGATAAATGTAAATGACTTAATCAGTGTTGCAGAGATCAAAAGTTACATAGTTGATATCCAACCCTCAGTCTTCAGACTTGAAATTCACTTCTCTTTCTGTAGTACCAATCATTTTGCAGTTTCACTGATTTTGATTAATTATATATATTAATAATTTGTTCTTACTTAACTTTCAATGGCTTTTTTCTACTTAGGTGTCACAGTAGATAGAGCACTAGGCTTAGAGTCAGGAAAAATCTGAATTCAAATTCAGTCTAGGATCCTTACTATCTCTGTGACCCTGTGCAGGTCACTTAATGTCCATCTGCCTCAATTCCTTCAACTTTAAAAAGGGAATAATAATAAGCATGTACTTCATAAATTTGTTGTGGGGATTGAACAGATTATTTGTAAAGTAATTAACATAGAGCCTGACACATAGTAGGCACTTAATAAATATTTCTTCCCTCCCCCACTGTCCCTTCAAAATAATGTCTTAAAATCCCTCTGCCAAATATATATACATATATGTACATATGTATATATATGTGTATATATATATATATATATATATATTTATCCTAGTAATGACCAAGGTTCTGGGATCACTCTGTCAAGAATAACAGTATTGCATTAATTTAACTAGGGTATGCCCTACTTTGCTTCCAAAGAGGCTAATTTGCAGGCTTATTTTTCTATGAGAAGTTATAAAAATAGAAACATTGAATTTGAGAAGTGGTATCAGGAGTTATTTAGGGATAATTATCATTATTAATAGAGAGAAAGAGAAAGAGAGAGAGAGAGAGAGAGAGAGAGAGAGAGAGAGAGAGAGAATGAAAAAAAAATAAGGGTGTGATCATTCCTGTGTTGTTAGTATCTCTTTAAGTTCTAGGTCTCTAAACAAGTTTTCAAACCTTTTACAAATTGTGTACCTTTATAAAGTAATGTACATAAAGCATCCATTCTTACTAAATGTTAATTTTTATGAAAACCAATGTGGGGATATAAAGATCCCTTCTCTTGTTGACAGACCAGTCTGTCTATGATTAATCAATTACACCATATGATAGAATATTAAGTAGATTGGAACCTATTCCAAACCAAGAGCTGTCAGAGAAACTGACCTGATTGAAAGAAAGCCTCATTGAAGCACTCAAAATGATGCTAGGACCATGGATGATATTGAGCATTAGTAAGAAGTAGAACAAAGAGCACCAGTTCATGTTGGGGTATTTGGTTATCAAGGTTCTTATTGGACTCTAGACTTTCCTAAGTGCCAAAATTGGGAAATTTTGTGGTTTCTGAAAAGGAGGAAACAGCAGGTAGTTGTAGGGAAAGGTATATTAAGATCTCATTAGGATCATTAGCTTATATAGTTGGGTACAGCTATATTTTATAGTTTGATAATACTTTACTGGGCACACAAAAAGATGAACAACAACTTAATATTACCTAATGGTAAAGTGAAGGAATGCTAAGCTAAGTGCTAAATGCTAAGCTGGCACTTAGCTTCACTGTCTAAATGTTCTTCAGGACAAGGAAGAGGCCAGTCGAATACTTAAGACTTTATATTAAAACTCACATCTTTCTGACAATGAATAAAAACATTGATAATATATTCAAAGTAAAATTTTCCCTTCTCTTTCCCTCATACCTTTAATTCATTACAAACAATTCAGTTCTTTGCACCTTAGTCAAGGAGTTAGAAATCTTTTGGTGTGCCTACAGGGCATAAAATAGAATGACCAGTGGTACCATTGCAAAGTGGTCTTGTTAGAAAGAGTGAATAACCAAGACAAGATTAATCCTTTTTTTTTTTTCTGAACAAAGCAGTCATGTCTGTATTGAGCTTCTTTCGTGTTTATTGCTAGTATTCCATAAAGGTCTACATTGATCATCAAATTAAAGCAGTTACTGAGAGAGCAAGGTGTGTGACAGTTAGGAATTGTAAACTCATCAATGAAATGAAGAAAGCAAGTGATTTGGGCTGGTAGCCATGGAGATGGTGCAGCTGTGCATTTGCTAATAGTAAGTGAAGGCCATCCAACACAGAAAAAGGAAGCCAAAAATTTTCTCTCTTTCTGAGCAGATTTAACAGTAGCCTCCAAAAATATTAAAGCAAGCAAACTCTTGCTAGAACCTTTTCAAAACTAAAAATAACCTAAAATTCTACAATAAATATCCTCAGAGCACAAAGGCAAATTTTTGATTGATGATGCTTTGGGATGGAATGCCAGGAAACTATATTGATTCTTATGAAAGATCATAAAGCACATGAAACAATTAGATAGTAAGAAAGTTTCTGCCTATAACCAGATGGAAATGGAGGGAAGTTGGTAGATAGTGGTAGCTCCAAGTAGAAGGGTTGCAACATAGGTTAATAAAGGATATGCTTTACTCTTCCCTTCATAGCAAATCCTAAATTTTAATTCCTGAGTGGCTGTACAGAGTGCTTCTAGGGCAGGATGTGTGTAGCTCTGTTCCAATCTACTGACATTGGGAACATTCCCTTCACAGATTTCATATTATTGTATTCAGATTTAAAACACATTTAGGGGTATGTGTCTGAAAATCTGTCTTTATCCCTTTGTGAGCTTGCTTCAAGAACTTGTAAGATACAGGTGGAGGAAAAAAGGATTAGAAAAGAGGGAGAATTAAGAATTGGAAGTGGTCAAAGTGGTCAGCCAGAGGAACTACTGCGTCTTATAGGATTGAGTGAAAGTGGACATATGACCTGAAGTTGAGAAGCAACATAATACAATCTTTAAAAAAAATCTACCATGAATTGGCTACTAATCCTGAGATTTTTTTTTTAACTGTGTGTGTGACCTTGGGCAAGTACCTTTTATAAGCTTCTCCTTCCTTTATCAATAAGATAAGAAGACGAGAATTGGTATAAGACCTTTAACATATTCTACTTTCACATTCTATGGTTCATTGATGCCAGATTTTCATATCCTGTGCATCATCATGTGTTAGTTCATTTTATATTGAGGAATATTTTTGATGTATTGGGGAAAAATGTTAGGATTTTACCTACTCTACCTCCTTGGGTTGCTCTATCAGATTAGGTAATATAAATGAAAGCACTTTAAAACAACATGCCAATATAAGTTATTACAAAATTCCACACAATGATAACCTTCTTTAAGTGCTGCAATTCATTTAGAATGACAATGCAAGCTTCAAAAACAAAGCAATGGGTAAATATAATTAACTCATTAGCATAGCAGTGTTGGTGAAGTATAGTGCCAAGTTAAAATCACAGTACTCTCAATTTTACCTTTACACTCTACCTCTATAAAAACAAAACCTCCTTTTTTACTTGCTCACTATGCAATGTGAATTTTGTTCTCCTTGACATGCTGAGTTTAAATGCCATATTCCTGCTGTAAGTACATTATTCTTTATCACTTCCCTTGCCTATATGAATGATCACAGAGATAGTGTTTTCCTTTAACTATGACACAACCATTAAGAATAGTTATGCGATGACTATATGCCTACAAGTGACATTGACCGTGAAGACAATAAAAATTGCTCAAATCCTACCCAGAAGACTGAACAGGATGTAAAATAGACTTACTAAGATTATATGGAACTATCTAATCTTGGGAGGTTTGTCATTATAACAATATCATACGTGTGTGGAGTGCTTGGCAACTATCAAAGTATTTTCAAAAGACCCTCACAACAACCTCAAAGGAGACATAAAAGCTATTATAATTCTCATTTTGCAGATCAGGAAACTGAGGCCTTAAGTGATAAGTCTAAATAGCACAGTTGGAATAAGATCTTAGGTTTTCTTATACTCCTAGCCCAGTATTTTCTCGCTGTTACCAAATTCTGATGACAGACACTATCCTGGTTTTGATTGTCTATTTATATAATTTCTTGCATGTTATTTGCACTGTAATATTGAGCAATTACAATAACAATGAGATAAGCCTTCCTTGACCTCTCTGTCTTGATGAAAACGTGTTGGAATGAGGTAGGGCATGACTGGAATTATCCAGTTTATGTTACCTACCTCTATTGTAGAATGCTTGAAAAAAATAATACATTTTTATTTTTATAAATGTAGAGAATGGGGACATATGTGATTTTAGATGACAGAATAGTTGTAGTCTTAATGTTCATATAATTGTAGGATGTGAAGAATTTTTATAAGGGAGTTGAAATAGTTACTTGACCTGTGATTTCATTGATACAGAGACCAAATTAGTCAACTCTTTTCTCTGCAACTTATAGTCATAGAGAGTTGCCTTGACTTTAAATCATAAAGGTTGATTTGCCCAGGCTCATATAGCAACTATGTGTCAGAAGTAGTCTTGAAGCCTGGCTTAAAGGTCATTTCTTTAATAACTATGCCTCAAGACATCTAATTTTTATAAATGGTGTATTATTTTGGCTTGTCTTCAGATTCCTATATAAAAATTAAAAGTTTGGTCTGGATGATCTCAAACTTCATCTCAATGATATGCTCAAACTCACGCACAATGTTGACTGGAGACATGAAACTAGAACACAGGACCAGTATGTTATCTGTTTTCCCATGGTGCTTTGGACTAAATATTTATTTGGGTAGATGCAGTGTTTACATTATCAGATAATGAAGCTTCCTTGGTTTATCTTATGTTTATACCTCCTACCAACCAAAATTTATAAATAGTTTCCAACATTCTTTTTGAAACAAAATAAATTATTATCTTTCCTTTTGTCTGTTCTTTCTTTATATCTATAAGAAGAATTCTAGGATGTCTTGAAGCTGTACTTCTGATTAATTCCACATGCATGCTCTGTGATTAATATAGTTGCCTTTCAAAGTTCTATCCTGAGCCCTGGTCGCTCTTTCCTCTACATTCTTTTCTTTGTCAACCTCATTTACTCATGCAGCTTAGCTTACCACCTCTGTGAGGGTTACTGGCAAGTTTCTATACCTAGTTCTTCCCTCACCTCTAACCTCCAGATCCATATTTCTGTATATAAAATCTTCTCACTTGGAAGTCCAAACATCACTTTAAAATTGGTGTTTTCCAATAAAGTTTATCATCTTTCTACCTAGACTGCTCCTTCTTTTGAATTTATATTTTTCATTTACATTATACACACATATCTGTGTATATATGTGTGTGTACACACACACACACATACACACACACACACACACACACACACATATCTCCAAATTATAACCTTGGATTTTACCTTATTGCTTCCTTCCCCCTCTTATTAGCTAAGATTGTTGTTGTTTACCAATTGCTTATATGGCAACAGACTTACACAGCAACAACTGATTGATGTGATGAATAGAGTCAGATTTAGAATCAGGGACACCTGAGTTCACATCCTTTCTCAGACACTTCCTATGTGGCATGGAACATGTCACTTAACATCTGTCAGCCTCAGTTTCCTTATCTGCACCATGGAGATAAGTATAGCACTTATCTCACTGGGTTTTTGTGAGCATCAAATGAGATAGTATGTTTTGAGCACTTTGCAGCCTTAAAGTGCTATGTAAAAGCTGTTATACAATGATTTTTCAGATTCTGTCTTTTTCATCAATGAAACATATTCTTGATCAGTCAGTTCTTACTCCATTGCTATCCCAATATTTCAGATTCTTCTATCTAGACTTTTGCAAAAACAAAGAAGCAAAAAAAAAAAACCTTATAAGTCTTCTCACCTCCATCTTCTTTGCTCTACAATCCATCCCTTATTCAGTAACCAGAATAAACATTCTTAGCATAGATCTGATCGTGTCATTCTTCTATTCACAAATTTTCAGCAGTTCTGTATTACCAAGTGAGTGAAAGTCATCCATCTTCTTGACTTTCAAGCTGTCCTTCATTTGACACTGGCACCCCACCCATATACTCTCCATAATTACTGAACAACTCATGCTGCCACATGTATGTCACACTTACATTTCAATAACTTTATTCAGCTGTACTCCATATCTGAGATACCCCATATCCCAATCTTGGCCTATTAAATTCCTACCCTTCTGTTAAAAACCAAATCAAATGCTGCCTCTTTCTTAAAGTCGTCATTGATAGCAAAGTCAGAAATCTTTCAAATTCATATAACATTTTGTTTAGTTCTGTAATGTATTTATTATTGCTTGTTATTCTTATTTGCATACATCTTTTATACATCTACTAAAATGATAGCTCTATAAATACTTAGTCTATGTCTAATCTAAATTTTTTATCTTCCTCAGTTTCTAGAATAGTTCTCTTTGCTCAGTGGGCAATTGCATTCAATATTAAATGCATTGCTTACTGTATTATTAATTATTTGAATAGTTTTAATTCTATATAAAAATGGAAGCAGATTTAAAGATTTCAAGAACTGTGGACCTAAGATCAGGAGAATTTTAGAAAAAAAAATGAGATGACAAGGGAAAAAGGTTAGACAGTGTGACTTGGCTGTGACCTAAAGTATCATAAGGACTTATAGTTGCAGGAAACTTCAGAGTGAAGTTCAAGTTGTACCTAAAGTATTCCCCCCTTGACATTATCATTCAGCTTCTCCTTGAATACTTGTAACAGTGGAGAAGTCACTAGTTCTAGACAACAGTGATGATTCAGACAGTATAGATTCCTCTATCATTCAAGTGAAATTCAATTTCATCTTTCATGTGACCACTTCCATTGTTTTAGTTATTAATACAATTTTATTGAGAAATAAGATCGTATTCACTCTTCTGTCTACATATCATACTTTTGAATTATATTAAGCATGTAGATATCTACATCTCCTTGGTCTTTTTCATATATTGTCTGGTCATTTCTTCTCTACCTAGTACTTATAAAGTCCTGTTAACCCAAGTAGAGGATTTTATATTTGCACTAATAAACTCCATTTTGTTAGCATTAGTAGGTTGGATTAAAACATGTCATCAGTCATTCTGTCTTCTATTAGATAGCTAACTTCCCCTGTCAATTTGTCCACTGCCCTCTAAATTTCATGGAGGCTAATAAAGTTAGGGTTGACATGTAGAGTACTCATGCTGACAGTATCTGAGTGAGTGAGCCTGTGGCCTCGTAGGCTAGTGAAAGAAGAAAAACCTCTGCCAGATTATGAGGGTTTAGGTGAGTGGGGAAGTGGAACTGTCTTAATACTTGACCAGGCTTAAAACTCTCATGCATTTCTGCATCATTCTATTCCATTTGTCTTCTGCCCCTTGACTCTTTCATCCTGAAAACAAAATCTTGCCTCATATCAATCCTTTTTTTGGATCTTATTATGAGTCTATGGTTTTGAACGTAACTCTGTTATCTCTGATGTTGTCTTATGCCTCTGGACCTTGCTAGCTAATCCGCTTACCTGCCAAGCTTTTATTATCAGCAAATTGCTGCCTACACCCTTAATTTTATCTCTGCGGTCTATTGCCTTTCCCACACAATCCCCCAAAGAAAAGAGGACTCACCCCACACCACAGATATCCTATCCATGGAGCATATGGGTCACACGGAGTAGTACAATCCATGCGGTCTTCAAAGTTAATAATAAAAATGCTGAATAGAATTCAGCTGTTCCCCCCAGGAGCATACTGATCAAATTGTCATCATATCAGACAACAGGCAGAATTCCAAAATGCAGAAATGATTGCTGACTCACACCAACCAAGACCCAGATGATCTCTAGGATAGTTAAATCCTGTCATGGGGCAATCTAAGCCTGGAGGCATCATTCTTTAAAAGGATGGATACCAAGGAAGACCATCGAAAGGCAGGATTTAGAAAAAGTTACAAACAATATTATTATAAACTTAAGTACTTATGTATTGTTCTCTTAATGTGTAAGTTAAAGATAGATTTCCCAGTACCTACTTGAAGTATGAATCTTATTCAAATATCCAATGGTTATCTAGCCTCCACCTGAATAATAGCAAAACCGCTAACCCCCTAAGAAGTCATTTCTATTTTTGGACAACTCTAATTATCGAGAGGGCTTTTTCCTTCCTTATTCAATCTTTTAACTACCAAGATAAGGATTATCTCATTTACTTTTCCTTTCCCTTGAACATATAAACCTTTTATTTAATCTAGGGTGACTATAAAGAATAAACTGGCAGTTTAAGGAAGAGATTGGCACTTTATGTAGTTAAAAGATGCAGTTTGGGGGCGATAGTACAGAATGATTTTTTGTTTCTATTTAAATAACCTGAAAATTTCAGATTTTTAAAAGACACTGTTAGTGACAATATAATTATTAACAGAAATTCAACCATCCTCAGTCAAAGACTAACATAATCATTTAAACTAAAACTATAGTTATGTAAGATGTCTTGGGGTACTTTTCCAACTTTGATGATAAACTCTAATTAAATTTTCGTTATGATTTAGGAAGTTATTTTCCTTTGGGATTTGATTTTGAACATTACTAGCATTCAGATAAAGGCGTCTTTTGGCATTAATGTGCATATAGAGTCATAAAACTTATTGAGGCTTAGAAATCTTTTTACTTCGGTTGTAGGCCCAATTTTCAAAGGCCATTTTATCCTTTTGTACCAGGAGTTATTTCCCAGTGACCAATATGCATTCAGTGGAAATTTTAGGTTCAGTTAGTAAGTTGCTCTTTGATTCTATAGTCCAAATGCCCTTCCAGTTTGGGGAATACTTTTCACAAGAAAAGATTTGGAAGTGAACTTCCTACTATCCTTTCTCTCATTTGATGCCGAATGTGATTTGAAAGTTATGTAGTTCTGGAACTTTTTTGAAGGGTAAACAAGTTGTCTGTTATCTAATCACTAGTGTATATCTCAAGTAGAATTATCTAACTGATTAGGTGTATGGCCCAAGTTTCCCTAAGTGTTATGATAGCAGTTGGCAAAATATTTTTTTTAAAAATGAAGCTTATGCTTCTACTAAATACTCAGAGTATACTGTACTCCAGTGAGAAATGAAACTTACTTCAGTCGTTTGGGAATGAGAGGGGGAATAGAGAAGGCCTTACCACTGTTTTTGTTAAATATTTATAAGTGACAAAAAAATCTGGTTCCAAAGCCGTATAGTTTGGGGTAACTGCAGATCATTTCAGACTAAGGAAATGTCTTAATTTCTTGGATTATCTACAAAATGTATTATGTAGTCACTTCTTATTTTGAAAAGGAAGTACTTTGAAAATTCCTTAGTTCTGAGGCATTAATACCTAAGTAAGTTACCTACAAAATTTTTTCATTTTCTTCTCATGAAAAAAACTAGCAATCTACTGATTTTGTCCAATGACATAGAACCTGTGACTCAATCCTTAGTCCAGATAATAATTTTCATTATTTCAATTGGTCTATAATCTCATTGATATGAGTAGACTTTCCAGTAGTGCATGTTAAAATCCATCTATGTCTTACTATCCTATGTGATTTTTTTTTCCTTTTTGGCTATGGACTCCCATGAATCATCCTTCAGGGATTCTACCCAATACATTGAAGATGACTTTGTCCAGGTCATTTAGCTTTGTTTGAGCACCAGTAAAACACTCCTACTGTCCTTCTGTTATATCTGTTGTACTTTATTATTGCTTTAGAGCTGGCCTCCCTCTATTCCTGATCATGTTTTTCTAGTAATTTTATTCATTACAAAATATATTTTAAATAAATTATGAGACATGGAATTGTTTTGTATCTCTTCAGCTAAGGATAAATTACTTTGAATGGACAAAGTAAATCCATAGATTTATCCACATTCAATCTGTCAATGATGTTTACCACTATTTCCATAAAACTTTTGCCAGAAGGTAACAGATTTCTTTCAGTACTTTATCTTTCTATTACCTTGATTATGATGGTGGGGTAATTAGCAATTGGTGGTCAGAAACAAGATAGAGAATGTTAAACAAAAGGATTAGCTAATTCAGCATTTGGACAGTTGTCCCTTGAAAAATTGAATTAACACAAATTCAGATGTTTACCTAGTGTAGGCCATGAACCCCACCCTAAAGTACATTTGACTAACTACGTTTGTATATGTCCCAGTCTCTTGGGGCTGGAATCATTGATGCACATCAAAATACTTCTGTTTATTTATCTTTTTTTTTAATTTATATACTTATATGTTTATTAGAAATTAAATATTGAAATTTAAACACAAAAATAAGAAAAAATGTCATATGTATAGCAGAATATGAGAGGATTCAAAATATATAGCAATAAATTTCCATTTCAAGAGAATCCATATGATAAATACTCCACATTGTGTTGAGAGCCGACTATCTTTTCTTTGCTGCTCTGCAAGTTTTCTTTTGCTCATTGCTGTGCCCTTTTTTTACTTTGCCCTTCCCCCCCTTGCCAAGTGTGTGTGTATGTGTGTATACATATACACATATAGACATACATATAGACATATACTTTCCCCAAAATTTTACTTCTGATCTTTGTTTTTATATTTGTGCATATCTCTTGTTTTTTATCCCTCCTGACTCCTCTAATTTACTTCTACCTGTTACTTTGCCCTCCTGTAACTTGCCTATCCCCCTCCAAGGATCCTTCCCCTCTCCTCCCATTCCCATAAATCTAAACATCCTTCTATGTACCCCTGTTACCTATTTCCTCTCACCCCCCTAAAGATCTTGAATTAGATCCTTCCCTTGTCCTCACCCCTCTCCCTGTCCTCTTACTGTTTTATTTCTTCCTAATAGAAGATTTGACATATAAGAACCAAGAGAAATATACAGTACATAACAAAGACTAATTACAAGGGACTCAATATGAACAGATTGTTTGTCTTCTATGTATGTAAAATATGAGACATATATCTAATATTGCTATTAGTAATTGGGTAGTTCATAAGAAAGATTGAAGTAGGCCTGAGAATGATATGATTGTAAAAAGTAAAGCTGTTTAAAAACAGATAAAAAAAAAGAGTGACTATCTTATACAAATGACATGTGAGATGAAGAACTAACAGAGGAATTAGATGGGGGAGGAAGGCTGTTCTGCAAACCTACTTTCACCATGAATGGGTTCAGGAGGGAACAATACATATATCTAGAAGAGTATACAAGTCATCTAAACTCAGAAAGAAATAAAATGCTAAGGGGAGAGAGAGGGGGGAAAGGATAAGAGAGAGATCTCTAGAAGGGAGAGTGAGGGAGTAGATTAAAGGTGGTTATAGAAGGGTATTTATTTAGATTAATGGGAATGGGAGGATAAGGGAGGGATCCTTAGAGAGGGGTAGGTTAAGTAACAGGAGGGCAAGGTAGCAGGTAGAAGTGAAGCAAAGGATTCAGGAGGGATAGAAAAGAAGAGATAAGCACAAAAGCATAAGAACAAAGATCAGAAATAAAATTTGTTAGGGAAAGTATATGTCTATATATACATATATGTGTGTATATATGTATATGCATATATCTATATCTACATATATATTCATGCTTAATTATAGATTTCTGGGCAAGGAAGAAGAAATTTATTTGTAGAATCACAGGTTCATCTAAGATTAGAGTTGGAATGACTTTAGGGGTCATCCAGACAAAATAGCAGCTAGATTTGGCCCTCACAGTCTAATTTGTGAGCTCCTGATAGTTCAAGTTCCCTTGGACATTTTAATAGAAAAAGAAACACCCTCCTTACCCTTTTTCATATCTTTGCCATAAATTTCATCAGATTGAGATTAAAAAAAAAAAATAATTCGTTGAATCTGTTCAGAATTCCCCAAGAAAACCAGTGTTACCAAAAAAAAATGCACTTTTTAAAAAATATGACAAGATTTTTGATGTAAACCAGAAGTTAATAAAGCATTTGTTAAAATAAAAAAAGAAGAAGCTATTGGGAGAGATGACACAACAGAAATTGAAAAGCTGAGGAAGGGAAGGAAGAGGGGAGGGAGGAGATTACCTTGCCCAGGGGCAAGATGAAGACCTGTAGCCAGAGCAATGAAAGATCTGAGGACATGATTGTTTCAATGTTGATTTCATCTTGAAAAATGAGTTTCTAGAGATCATGAAGTTCAGAAAAGCAAATGGGTGGGAAATAATGAGGTAAATTCTCTGAGATCTCTCTTTAAATGGTGGAGAATCAGGAAGAAGAGTGTATATGCTTTGTATGTGTGTGTATTTGACTTAAGAGTAGAATTTAATGGTCTTGCTGATGAGGTTTGGGCTCTGGGAGCCCCCTTGAGCTCTCCTTGAATCCTTGAGATACAGGCTCTGGGAACCTCCCTTGGACTCTTGATTAAATCATCCCATTTGATGAGGCAATAAGTCTTACATTGTGGCTGAGCCCAAGCCACTGTTACTAGACTTCCCACCCTCACTTACTAGACTTCCCAATCAAAATGTTGATCCACCCAAACTGGCCTAGCACACCATTGTTTGTGGTCTCCAGCGACTTTCCCACCCTTAATCACTCATTGACCTCATTAACTCCTCCTGAAGACCCTCCTCAAACTCCTCCCCTAGACCACCCTTAGATTCCTCCCACCACCTTCTATATATAAGACCCCATCCTGTCTTCATGTTTGTGAGAGTGCCATAGAATGACCTAGCACAGACTTACTCTGTGTCTAATGCAAGAGAAATTTTAATAAATTTTACTTTTCTTTGGCAAAAAAAAAAATGACAATATTTTTACAGTCGAAAATCTATTGATATCAACTACTAATTCCAAACTGAGAGGAGAACATGGAAAGTGCCTTGTCCCTTTTCATGTATTTATACCATTTCTTTCAAACTAAATATGTATAAGGGAGAAAATAAAGTTAATGAGCTTTTCTTTAAATCTGCTGATAGAAGTTTCACCTCTTGCTATATACAAATTAGCAAAGATGACAGGAAAAAAAGTGAGAACAATGAATGCCAAAGTCACCCTGTTGGTGGACTATAAAATATTCCAGTGCATTTTGATATTAATTGGGAAATCATGCAAGGAGAGTGCCCAAACTAGAACCTTTGGCCTTGTTATCTTGTCACTGGCCATATGAAAGTCCCAGAGTTAAGAAAATGATTGATGTTTTGTCTTATGTGTAAGAGACAAAATAGTACATATGTTGTCAGTTTTGGTTGCTATATCAGATGGTTTTGTTTTCTTTATTTTTTCCCCCTTTGACACAGTAGAAGATTCCATCTGAAAAGAGCAGAATGATTATAATGTAAAGACAAAATCATTTATAACATATTCGAAATAAAATTAAAAAGAAACCTGCTATAGTTTCTTTTTGAGTTAGAATACTCAAGCAACTAGTTACTTTCGTGCTTGCTTCAGACTTGGAATTGAAACCTGTTTGGGGCAGTCATGTTCCAGTAAATTGGACCTGTACATCAACCACTCCCATTTAAGCAGCCAGAGGCAGGGAGAATAATTGCACTCGCTGCTATATGGAACATTTATTAGTGTCTGTTCGGTATTTGTTGTCAAATTATGCTTCTGGAATTTTAAAACAAAACATATTATTAAGTATTTAATTTTGCCAAAGAATACAAAGTCATTAACAGTAATTCTTTAATATAGCATTAGTACTAATGATGATAATACTAATAGCTAGCACTTACATAGTGCTTTAAAGTTTACAAACTGCTCTATAAATACCTCATTTTATCCTCCCAGCAATCCTAGGAGGTGGGTACTATTATTATCTCAAAACAGAAGTTAAGTGATTTTCTCAGGATCACACAGCTATTATATGAGGTGGAATTTGATGTCAGGTCTTCTGGAGTCCAGTGCTCTACCCACAGCTCTATTTAGACATCTCTGAAAGCAGCCTTTTCTCAATTACGCATCAACATATCTTGTGATTTATCCAAACAGAGCTGTTAAGCTCCTTTTAAGGAAGGCAGAACATATACTCTTTGGCTGGTATCACGTAGCAGATAGAGAACTGAACTTGGAGCCAGGGAGACAAAGTAAATCCCACTGGTGACAGCCTCTGTGAGATTGCAACTCGACTCTCAAAGTCTCATTTTTCTCATCTGTAAAATGGAAGTGATGATTGCATCTACCTTATAGGCCAGTAATAATAATAAGGAAGGTAATATATGTAAAGTATTTCATAAATTTTAAAGCCCAGTAATTTTTATTAGTAGTATTTATGGTAGGAGTGTTGATTTATTATTTAGGAGTGGTAGTAGTAGTATATGTTATATCAGCTGCACATTTCACCTATATCCCAGGAAGGGGCAAACATTTGAGGTTCTGTAACCATATTCTCAGGTTTATTTATCCAGAAAGATCTTAATTATTTTAACCCTCTTGTTTGCTTCTTTCCATGCACAAAGAATGTGTGGGTTTGCAACAGTGTAGTGGGAGGTGGTAAGAGAGGACAGAGACAGAGTAGAAGATGTTGTGCATCAGTTTTAGAGGCTATTACTCTCCATCCCTGTCACAGAACAGAGAGATAAATAGTTGAATGGAGATTGATTGGGGTGGAGGGTGGGACTTGGAGAGGAAGGGAGGCATTGTAGCTAGATTGATTGAAAACTAGAACTTCCCAGATCCTCCTGCTATTCACAATTTATCTTTATAACTTGACCAAAATGTTGTGATTTCTCAAAATATTAGACACATATTTAGGTGTAATTACAAGGTAGAATTCTCTGTAGGGGTCTTATTAGTGTGAAATTTCCATTGTGCATGTAAAATATGATTTAATTTGCAAAAAAATGTATCTACATACAGCTATTCAAAGAAAGAATTCTACTGTATGAAGTGAAATATACGCTGTGTAAGGTTTCATACTCTACTGTTGGACTTACTGATCTCACAACTTTTGTATAATAGCATAAATAGCTTGAGGTTGACCAGAAGTCTTAATCAGAGGGATTCAAGTCCCTTTTTCTCAACCAATGGTAATACATTATTTTGATACAGTAGAAAAGATATTCCTTGTTCCTAGGTAGGTAGAGGCTATTTCTCAGTTATAAAGTTTTATACTTTCTCTGGAAATCAGACCTCTGAATAATCAAGTGAACTGTAACCAATAATGCCTAAATATTTGGAAAGGTACGATTAAAAACAAAAAACAAAAGGTTTGGAATTGTAACCACTAAGGGTATGGGATAATCATTGCTGAAATCTGTAAAATTATCTTCCCATAATCACTATCAACACTAAATCATATCCTTGATTTAAAAAAAAAATAGTGCCCAAATATCCCTGTTTAATTGCATGAAAAAAATGCCATTGCTTGCCAGGAAGAATCTGAAGATGGCCTAAGCACAGATTGTCAGTTCAGTTTAGCTTGCTGTGAATCCGTGACTGGCTTGATCAAAAAAACTTGTCATCAAATGCCTAAAAAGGTCCTTAGCAGACTCCGCTGAGAAAAATGAAAGAACATTCTGCTAAGATTTTGAAAACAGCCGTTCTTAATTGATATCACTAGGAATAGAAGCCAGCAATAAAGTGGAAGGAAGGTCTCTGATGGAAAATGCAATCCATGTGCACTATAGAGAATTAAATTATATGAAAGGTCTTTTTTAGTTTTGTTAAGTTGTTGTTGTTTTTTTCCAAATGTATGAGATATTTGTGGTCTGGAAGAGCTGAGGTGGGAGGAATATTGGTTAATTCAAATGAGAAAAAAGTCCTCCAATTTCTCTTTCTGATGCATGTCTTTTTTCTCTAAGTGAACAAATATTGTGCTTTTTACAATGATGCAACCCAGTAAATGCTGGATGATTAAGTGAAACTATAGGTAGCAATGGAATATAAGCTCCAAAAGAGAAGTGATCATAGAATCACAAATTTAGACCTAAAAATCTTTATATTCCCAGAACCACTAGCACCCATTTTACTGGTTCACCACATTCAGTGCTTTTAAAAAATCTGTTTCTTGAATGAATTACAGGAAGAGATATCATTTAGATCATCTAAAGTGCAGTGGATAGTGTGTCAGGCCTAGAGTCAAGAAGACTCATCTTCCTGAATTCAAATCTGGCCTCAGACTGCTATTGGCTGTGGGAGCCTAGGCCAAGTCCCTTAATCCTGTTTGTCTCTATTTCCTCATCTGTAGAGTGATCTTCCAGTGTCTTTGCCAAGAAAGCCCCAAATGGAGTCATGAAGAGTTGGACACAACCGAAAAACAAATTCTAACACCACACCCTATGAAATCTCCCCATGCCCCTTACACACAGAGTTCATTTTGTAAAATTAGAAACAAACAACAATTATTAGAGCTAGTATTTCACTGATCCGTAGTATGGAGTAGTGCAACAACAATGACTTTGGAGTAAGAGGACCAAGTTCAAAACCCAGCTCTGCCCCTAATTACCTGTTAGATTTTGTTCAAGTCACTTAATCTTCAGAAGCCTCAGTTTCTTCACCTGTAAAATGCTAGTTTTCACTAGTCAGCCCTTAGTAGATTTAAATCTGTAATCTTGATTCATAATGTCATGTCCATAATGTTGAACTATAACTCATAAACAAAAAAAAATCACCTGCTACTTCATGTTCAGTTTTGATAAATGTATCTTTAAATAAAGGGCATTGACTTTGTTCACTGAATAATGGACCTCTATGTCTATTGATTGCCCACTTATGCTAAATCTTACCTTCTAAGACCATATGATTTGGATGTCAACACAAAATATGAATGATCTAAATTTCTCAAAATTCATGATCTTTTTCACTGGGATCCATCACTGAAAGCAGTAGTCTTTCCAAGCATAAAATGAGTGCCAGATTAAAATTTACTAACTGAATTGAAAGTTGACAAGAAATGCAATTTCTCATTAATGTCACTAATTAATTGGGCTCCATATGAAGGCCCTAGTTGTTTTTAACATGGAAACCTAATAGAAAGGAACGGCTGGTTTCCATTCCCTTTAAATTATCTATTAAGGTCTTCTGAATTTTGAATAAAGATCATTTTAAAAGAAACTTTGAAAGTGATATTTCTATAAAAGAAGAAAATTACTTCCAATATTTTCTTTACTAGCTCTCAGGACTCTAGGAAACTTAACTATGTCTTGGTGTCTATATTTGACTTTTCACAGCCTCCTAACCAAGATAATGAATTTGGTTTTCCCTTCTGGACTCACACTTTACTGTTTGTCAAAACTGGACTGGCATTAAGCAATTTATTTTTGTACTAAACGGATTAACATTCCATTTCAACTATCATGATCTTCATGCTGTTTATTTAAATTACCCAAGTCAAACGCAATTGAAAAGATTAAATGTTTCCAATTTGCTAATTTTAAATCCAGAGGATCTTGAAACATTCTCCAATGTGAGGCAACAAAACCAAAACAAACAAAATCCAACAACTGAAATATCTTTATTTAAGGATAAAAGAAAACTAAATGAAGCTGAGGATAGATCTTATGGAGATAGCCAGTTTCGGTATACTAAGAAAAACTAGAAATTCAGGAATTAATTGTGTGTGCAAACATGCACCTATGCGTTTAGCCTCAATGTTCCCACTAAAGGGTATAATGAAAAGAATACTGGTTTTAATGTTATTGAGCACTGGGTCCAAATCCAGACTATAGGTATTATTTGATTTGTGGTGAGGTATAAAACACTGTCCTTCAATGCCTCACCTGTAAAATGGGAACAGGTCTCATTTTTTGAGAGACTTAAACAACATCATATAATTTTTGGCAGAATCTGAAAGCCCAAAATATAAAATGCTGGAGTATTTTGTGAAAATATTTTTTAATGTTAAAAAGTGCCATGCAGCAGTTTAATGTCACAATTACTATAAAAGAAGAAAATAAAAGAAATATTGAACTTTGTAGAAATGCATAAAGATACATTTCGATTCTGGCACTGGAACTTCAATATGCTCTAGCTCCACTGATCTTGAGTGAAAGATGAATCACAACCAATTTAGGTTAGATTCTTAATATTTAGGCTGGCAGTAAGTTGCAGTTGACCTTGGTCATTTTTTTCCACTATAGCTATTGGTAAAATTCTTTATCACTATAGCTATTAAAATTAAAATTCATGAACTTAATATTGCATTAAATTGTGATGAAGTTCTAAACAAGGGTATATGTATGTATTGTATAGATATATACATGTAGACTGACAGTTTTATTTGAAAGCAAGTACGTGATATATGTGTGTTATAAAAACTTTCTTCTATGACCATAAAGGAAATGTCCAATCTGAATCAAATTCAAATATTTATGGGTTCCCTTATCCGCCTGAAAAGAGTCATTCTAGTTTATTTTCCAGTCAACTTTATGGAGCATAAACTTTTGGAAAAACTAAAATTTAATTGAATTTTACTTATTTTGTTTTTTGCTTTTTGGAGGGCAATTGGGGTTAAGTGACATGCCCAAAGTCACACAGCTAGTAAGTGTGTCAAGTGTCTGAGGCCGGATTTGAATTCAGGTCCTTCTGACTCCAGGGCCGGTACTCTATTCACTGCGCTACCTAGCCACCCCCTGAGAATTTTACTTATTAATTTCTCACAACTTTTGGTGGAGATGTAATTGAAACAGTCAAGTTGCCAAAAGAAAGGATTGTTTTATAAGATTGAAAGTTGGAAAGGGGTTCAGCTACCACCAGTCAACTAACCCATAATTATACAGAAGAGATAATTGAAGCTCCCAAAAGTTATGACCTCCCTAAGTCATTCAGACTTGAGAGGTGTGACTGAAACCAGGGCTTTTAACTCCAAACACAGTGTGCTTGATAGTATTTCCTCTCAGTGAAAAGAGGAACAGAATCATATAGGGCAGTCATTCCTAAGTAATTGAGATAGATTCTCTTGCCTTCTGTTAGCCAAAAACATATGGCAAAGTTAATGAAATATTGAGTTATAATTATAACAAGACAGTAATGAAAATATTCAGCAACCCAAACATAGATTTATTCAATAAATAATCAATTTACTATTGTTTCTAAATACCTTCTAGCTTCGAGGCACTGGGGATGTAAAGACAAAAAAAAAAAACAAAAATTTCACCCACTCTCAAGGAGCTTGCATTGTATTTAGGGAGATAGCATCTAGACATATAAGTTTGTCCTAAAGCATATAGAACGTGAATTCAAGGGGTGGCTAGGTGGTGCAGTGAGTACAGCAACGACCCTGGAGTCAGGAGTACTTAAGTTCAGATCTTGCCTCAGACAATTGACACAAAAAAATTAGCCGTGTGACCTTGGGCAAGTCACTTAACCCCAATTGCCCTACCCTCCCCCCTCCAAAAAAAAGCAAAAAAAAAAAAAAGTAAGTGAATTCCTTCATGAAAATTTCATATTATTATGATCTCACAGCCTGTAGCAGCAAGCACCCCAACATCCCCAGGGTGGCTGCCAACACAGGTTCTTAGATCTGCTTTTCAAAAGGAAAGCAACTCAAAATGGGTTAACAATCTTACTTTAATCAAACAAACATATATTACCTAGTTCAGGGAGAAAAGGGAAGCACCCCGAACTTCAGAGTGTACAGAAGGATCAAAGAGACAGGCTTCCAAACTGTCCAACCATTATATCAATACCAAATCACAGTTGCCAGAGAGGGAAGCATCAACATCTGAGTTTTCAAAGCTGGGGGGCTCTCAACGGCTGCCCAGAGTCTCATCTGGTCAAATCACACAACACTTCTCAAAGTGAGCCCCAAAGCAAAGCCTCAAATCAGGGATTATATAGTCTTCTCCTGGCTCAGAGAATGTAACCACCCTATAGACCCACTGCCCAATCACACAGCATCAAGGTGTGGTCATTCCTGAAAACCAAGTCTCCTACCACAGGCTCCATGTGACCACATTCAGCCTATTAGGGGGCAGAGTATACTTTCAAATTAAAGAAGGTTCTCAGAGTCACTTAAGTCAATCAAAGTCTCTTAAGCCAATCAAAGGGCCTAGGGGCAGGGAAGATCTTCAAATCTGCATTTCCATTACACAGCCCCAAATCCCAAATGATATGATTATTATATCATATTTGATCAAGTCTTTAGTATATAATGGCAAATCATTGCAAACTAGACCACATTGCCATCCTTTACTTAAATAAGTATTAGGGCCTGATTTATTATAATAAAAATTCTATCAATTTGAAATCCTTATTACGAAGAGGAAGATAAGGGTGTCTATTATAAATGGCTACATTTAGAAAATACTTCCAGACTATTGGAGACTAGAAGAGACAGCATTTGGTCAAAGTTGAATATTTTTTACATTTAATGACTTTAACCACTGAAAACACAGGAAATAATTTTGTTTTCTCCAATAATAATGTAAATCCAATGTTAACATGTTCTAGATTTAGCAAGAACACTCTAGTAAACACAAAGTACTCTTTCCAGTTATATTCTTCCTCTATCTTTCTAGCATCAGGAGGGTTTAAATTTGGAAAAGATCTCAGAGGTCATCTACTTCAACTCCATCATGTTAGGAAGTAAGGGAAAGATAATAAAATTTGAAAATATGTCTTTTGAGTAGAAATTCAATTTATATATTTGTATGACACTATGCTGGTAGTGAAATATAACTTATCATAAGCTAGGGATTTTTGTCATTATAATAAACAAGCCTACACAAATATTTCATATGCTTTTAATAATGATGTATTGATGCAGGAAATGTCAGCAAGTAAGTCATTCAGTCAAATTTTATAAGCATCTTATGTGTGCTGGGAACCTTGTGAAGTACTGGGGAAAAAAATAAAAAAAACAAATAAACAAGAAGGAGCTTACAATCTATAAGTGGAGACAATGTGCAACAACTAGGTAAATACAACCTATTCAGCATAAACTGGAAATAATAAGGAGGAGGAAGACTCTAGAATAAAAGGGAATGGGAAAGATTTCCTGTAGGTTTATATCAGTAAACTTTTCATTTAAAGGTGTTGACGTTAAGGAAGCAACTTAATTTTATTTCTTTCAAATTTTGCCAAATTAATGTTGTGGATTTTTTCCCCTTAACCCTTAAAAATTTCTCTTTGAAATCCTTGAATCAGCCTCCTTCATCTTAACTTGGATACTTGGCCCACAAAACAATCTCACAAAGAGAAAATATAAATTTCTTTGAATGTCCCTCAGAAATATCCCCACTCTCTGGGAGTGGTAGATCTCTTGAGTTCAGGAGTTCTGAGCTATGTGGACTGAATCACCTAGGTATCCATATTTTTTTTTTCTTTTTGGAGGGCAATTGGGGTTAGGTAACTTGCCCAAGGTCACACGGCTAGGTTTTTGTTTGTGTGTGTTAAATGTAGGAGGCCAGAACCGAACTCAGGTCCTTCTGACTCCAGGGCCAGTGCTCTACTCACTTTGCCACCTAGCTGCCCGAGGTATCCATATTGAATACTGTACCAACACAATGAGCCCTTGAGAACATTAGAGATGGGGGAATGGAGAGAGGAGAACAGTTCTACTTATCTATACACAGGTCAGTGCTCTTCTCCAGGATCTGGTCCCTGAGTAGCCCTAGCACTTCCAGCCCTGGAAGGAAAGATGCCTGATTGGTGGAAAAATGGAAGGAAGGAAGAAGAATCCCAAATGGTCAACCAGTTCAATTAAAAAAATTGTTTATATTCAAGGAAAAGAAATATTAGAAAGTCCCATTGCAGGGATTCTTAACTTTTGTGTGTGTGTGATGGACCTCTTTGGCAATGATGGTGAAGCCTTTGATTTCCTCAGAATAATAAAATAAAATACAAAGGATTACAAAGGAAACCAATTATATTGAAAAATATTTATCAATTTTTAAAATTAAATTCATGACCCTTGTGTTAAGAATCTCCTACATTAGAGTAAAGCTATTTTATATCATTCTCATTTCTATTATTTGGTTGCTCCAGAGCCATCAATGTTCATATCCATTCCTAGAAAGCTAGCAGCATCTGGAGTTCAGCAGTTGTTTATTTCACACCTGTTTAAATAAGCTGTCTTTTCACAGCTTAGCATGAATTCATTACTGCTTGTGAACTTCTAAACAAGGGCTAAGGAAACCAAGTTGAAACAGTTTGAAGACTCAGACATGGTTTCATAACTACCATGGACATAATTCTTTGCCTGTTTTTTTAAGTTTTCAAGTCACAAAAAGGTCTTTAATGAACCAATACTACTTTGATTTATTTCATTGTTAAGACATAAAAGCCAAATGTTTGTTAGGACTTTTGTGAATGCTAAAACACTTTATTTTTCCTTTAAAAAACATAATTGTCCACATACAGTAATGTTTCACAGTAAATGTTTCAAGACATCAAATTACATCTGGAAGGACTGAGGCTTTTTTTGCATGATTACAAAATTATCATTAGTTCCAGTTGACATTTTAATGAATACTAGTATTGTAACAAGGAAGGTGAATGCATTTTTTAAAATTAGCACTGCCTTGGGAGGATATCAGGAAGCCTGGTAATTGGTCAAGTACTTTGGCTGTGTGCCCCTATGTAGCATTAATATTATCTTCAAAGGGCTATTTCTTCAACATTAAACATTATCTCAGTAAAAAAATTAGTAACTGATAAATTCTCTGCTGATGGGAAGCCAACAGAGTGCAGTCAACTGTGATTGTGAAGATAGAACTATTTGCATTCTATATTATTCATAAAGAATTCTTGGACGCCCACACATCTGACATGATTAGAACGCATGAAGAGTAGATTAAAAGTCTCACTGTATTAAGCCCAAGAAATGAAGTGGAAATAGAGATAAATTTTGGCCACTTTAAGAAAGTAATATTTGTTCAAAACTTCACAGTTTCCCTCCTAATTATTTTTCAGATTGTCTGGTTAAAGGAGCACCTGTTCTTTCTTTAATCATCTGTTTCATGATCATGACTGAGATTGCTTTCCCAGTGTTTGTTGGTGCATTGGTTTGTAAATAGGAAATTGTACTCAAACATAGTGATACTTTGTCAAGGTGGACTTAGTGTACTGAAAATGATTGTTCCCATGGTTTTAGAGAACCCTGAGAGTTACTGAATAGTAAATGATATAATGAGTCTTGAATATTTTAGTGATTATTTTTCTATGTCAGTTTATCTGTTTTAGCCATTTCCTTTATAGCTTTGGACAGGTCACTTGAATCTTACATTTAAAAGTAACTCATTAAGATTGGATTGCTCTCATGAGTTTTTTTTTTTACTTATAGGTAATTTATACTTTTGTTAAAAAAAAAAACCCAGAAAACAAATAAACATAAAGAACCTTTACTATTGGCTTGCTTAGAAATGGGTCTTTAGGCCTCCATTTTTCTGAATATTTCCTTAAAAAGAATTAAAGGGTAGGATTTTATTGCAAATGATCATTTTTGTGTGTGTTTATGATGTCCTTTGTGGCATTCTATTTAGAATCCTTTAAAACTTTTCACTTCAGTTGAAAACTAGCATGTTGGAGATGGAAATGTTCTTTGAGATTAACTAGTCCAATCTTTCATATATTCCTGATGGAGGGACCATGTTACTATTGATAATGATGAGAACTAATTTTATAAAGTGTGTTAAAAATTGCTAAAGGCTTTACAAAATTGTAATTTTGTCCTTACAACAACCCCAGGAAGTAAGTTCTATTATTTACATTTTACAGATGAGGAAACTGAAGATGGGATGTTAAATGACTTATCTATGGTCACACAGCTAGTAAGTGTCTCAGGTTAGCTTTGTACTCAAGTCTTCCTAGATCCATGTCAAACAATTTCTTCACTATGTTACCTAGAAGAAACCTTGAAAATTGAAACAGTTTGTTCAAGAGTGTAAAATAGGAAAATCCACATTTTAACTCAGATCCTTTGATTTCTAATCTAATGTTTCTTCAATTATGCCATGATGAAGTGGTCTAAATTTTGTCAAAAGACCTTCCCATGCCCTGAGCTCCTTCAGTATATCAGAGTCCTGATTTTTCCATGGGTACTCTGGTCAGTAGAAAATGGTACATCTTAACTGACATTTTTAAGCTGTTATAGTTGAAAAAAAATCTGATGGCAACCTGATGAATAACCTTCTATTTGGATGACAATTTTCCCCCTTTGATATTCCCTATAATATATCTGGGTAACATATTCCTCTGGTGACCCAAGTACACAAAATATCAATGATGATGTTTCCATGAGTAAATTCAGATGAAGAACCTTCCAGATTAAATAAGTCCTAAGGAGTTGTATGAGGCACATAGAGCTTAAAAGATTCACTTAGATATCACAACTGGTAAATATAAGATGTCACATTTGAACCCAGATCTTCCTGATGCCAACATTAACATCCTACTATGCCACAGTGCTTCTATCTCAAGATTGTCACTATTATTTCAGATATATTCATACCCTTGGCAAGTCATTTTGCCATTAGTACTGCAGTCAGCTTTCTAAGATGAAGTTGGAAAAAAAGTGTTTACCTACATTGGAAGAACTTTACCCATCTGCAGTTTTCCTTATCTTTGCCACTAAAAATCACAAGTCCAGTCCCAGTTACATCCATCTGGCTACACTCAAGCATATATAAGCATATATGCATATGCACATACACAAAGTTACTTCATTGTTTTATGTTTGTCAATTATTACCACATAGAAGAGGCTAGAATTTCCTTGCCCTTCCTCAGAGGACGTAATTAGAATGAGTGGCTGTTAGTTGTAGAGAGGTCAATTAAAGCCAAGAAAATGTCCATAAAAATGAGAGATGTCCAAAAAAAATGAAATTTGTTACCTGGATACAAAGTGAATTCCCCATCACTATCCGTTGTCAAGGAGAGATCTCTATAAAATGCCTGTAAGTGAAGATACCAGTTGTGGGGACAAGGGGAGGGTGGACAGAAGATTGGTTGCTATGTCTAAGCTTCCTTATAGTAGTGAGATTATATTGTTCAATGTTATTCTTAAATTCCTTACATGTGGAATAGGAGGTAGCAATATTACGTATGAGTAATTTTTTTTTCCTTTTTTGTTGTTGAGTCATGGTTTTTAGTCATGTCTGACTCTTTGTGACCCCATTTGGGGTTTTCTTGCCAGAGATACTGGAAGCTCCTTTTACAGATGAGGAACTGAGATGAACAAGGTTAAGTGACTTGCTAAGGGTCACACAGTTTGTGAGTGTCTGAAGTCAGATTGAAGGAATCTCCCTGACTACATCTCCAGCACTCTATCTGCTGTGCCTCTTAGCTAGGTGTCTTCTATTGTAATTACCCTTTAAAATAAGAATTTCTAAAACCTCCAGCTTCCAAGAACAATGCACATTTAAGTTGTTTTTTATATATTGTTTCCTTCTTTCCACCATTCCCTATTTACTACAGGGAAGCTACTTCCTTTGTTTTAATGTATAAATGGGTATAAAGTCCATGAAGAGATTAAAATTTGGCCCCTAAGCATCTGCAGCTTCCAACCAAATCATGGCAGGTGATCTAGCAATTAGACTTGCTAACATTCACAGGAGAAAGGATTGCTTTCTTATTAAGTGTAATGGGCAATAGTCACTGGATTTCCCCAGAGAGGAGGGTTAATAGAAATCACTATCAGGAAAAGGGAAAGTGTAATCCCTAATTTCGGTCTATACAAGACCTTTGAAGAAGGTTTCCCTTTGCTGTTGAGATTCTGAGCAGCCAAAAGATTAGTTGCTTTCCTTTCTCTTCCCTCAAGGCAGGTTTAGTGCTGATTTATGAATTTAGGGGTTGAGGTTATTGTTTAACAACCAAACCAAGAGGAAAAAAAAAACAAATCTTCCCTTTCAGTAGTGATGGAATTGGTGTTTCTTACTGAGTTTCTTTTTAATGCTATCCCTATTAACCTATCACAAAATCATTCCTAGTCATTAAGGGGTCATTTTTGTATACTAACTTTCAAGTTAACAGAAATTTCAATTATGTTTCAACTTTTTTATCATTGCTGTGTCACATCATGCCATTGGATACATAGCAGCTTCGTGTCCTCAGTTCCTTCAAGGAAGGGTCTGTGGAGGGATTCAGCAAGAGAGAAGCAATTTAGCTAAATTGCTGACTACTTAGACCAGGAAGACAAAAAATAAACATTATTTTTTAAACCAACATATTTAGGTTCCCATTCTCTCTGTTCTTTTCATATCTGCATTGCTATATTTTTATTTTGTTGTTGTTTCAGTTTCTTTTTCTTTTTAGGACATCTATAGCCAATTTTGAGAATAAAAGATTAATCAAGAAAACAAGTTTACAGGAAGAGAGGTCCTGAAAATATGTTTTTTTTTTAAGAAGAAAAAAAAATAGGCAGTTAGAAAGCAAACAGCCCTAATAAGACATTAGTAAATATGAATTCCAAAATACATCTTTAGGCTATTTCTATGGGATGGAAATTACTGTCAAAATTAGTCATTTTAATACATTTTTGTAAAAAAAATTCCAATCAGTCCAGATTTTTGCTGTTAAACAGACGAGCAATTGTCTGTAATGAGCTTAATGTTTTGACACTTATTGGAATGAATAGATACTGTGGTAAGGTGATAATCAGGTAGAAGATAAAATGTTAGCCTACAAGTTATCAAGGTACAGTGAAAAGAATACTGGACTTCCCCACTGAAATAATAATCACAGGGGTTTAGTTTGCATATCAGCTGTGCTAGTCAGACTTGGACATGTCACTTAACTTTATAGGCTTCCATTTCTTCATCTTTAAAACAAGAGATTTCTGTAGTAAGCCAAAATATTTGATTCTTGGGATCAGTTCCTGTGTAGATGTCCATCATGATGCAGCTTTGGCTTCCAGCTTTGAAGTCTGCTCTCCAGACTCCTTTGTTATGTGAATGCATAAAATAGGAGTTAACTGACCTTTCCTAAGACTTTTTGGTGCATAGATAACATGGCCTTATTCAATTTTAAGCTCCTTCCAGGATATGACAGATTAAGATATCCCCAGGATATGACAGACTAAGCTATCGATAAGAGTACTTGAATCTTTGTCTGAGTGGTCTTTAAAAACCCTGTTCAAAGAATCATTAAATGGAGTTCATGGTTCTTCCTTGAACTACCTACATGGCCTGGTCATTCTTATTCACATCTCCGACCATGCTTAGTGCTGGACACTGAGCCGCCCACGACAGATTTCTACTACATGACTTGTCTAAATTCCTTTCAGCTCTAGTTTACTTTCCATAACTCTGGAGTTAAGTGGCTTGGCCAGGGTCACACAGCTACTTAGTAATTAGTGTTTGAGTCTGGATTTGAACTCATGTCCTCCTGATTCCAGGACCAGGGCCCTATATACCATGCCACTTCACTGCTCCAAAACTTAGCATTTTAAAAAAAGCATTCTGAGACTGAGTTGAAGGTTTAAGCTTACACAGATATTAATTCTTGAAATTGGTTTCTAAGGTTAGGAAAAAGCACACTGGCAATAAAGTTGGTGCTACTTACTGTTTTCAAGATTTAAAAAAAAAAAAAAGATTTGGGTGTGAGAGCTGGAAGCCCTGGCTTTTCCTTAATTGATCTTAGATTATAGTTTTTATGTAGTTCACTTTTTCAACAAATATATACAGCTTCTGATGCTTCCTTCATCATTCTTTAATTAAAGGCTTGAATGCAATTTACTCTACCAAAACTTCACAGGAGACTTATGGAGTCACTGCATCTTCAGGCCTCTTGGTAATGTTAAGAAAATCATAAAGTACAACATCAGTACATAAATAGAGAAGTTCTGCAGGCACTATGTCTGCAAATAAAAGAATTCTGCATCTTCTTGAGGGAAAGCTACAGGCCCTAAAGCAATGCCACTAATAATTGACTGCTGTGTGAATTTAAGATGAGCAAAGGAAGAAAACATAAGTTAAGAAAGCTGAAATGAAAAATTAATACTAAATTATACTCTCTACTTTTGGAAGAGAGAAATATTTAAGCCTCCCCCAGGCTATAAGAAAAGTGTTAATTTTGTTTTAAGAATATATTCTTTCTTTCTCTACCATGTATATATCAGTCTACAGTGTGCATCTTTGTTTAGTAAATGAAGATATTTCATTATAAATCAGAAAGAGAAGACAAAAAAGAAACAAAGTCTGTAGTCAAATAGTGGAAACTGTCTTCTTTATCTCTCAATGTAGAGCTTTCCACTATGTGCTTTTAACTTCTAAATCAACCAATATTTCAGGATCTAGTGGGATCCATAGAATAGTTTGAGTCATGTTCTAAGAGTGCATTCTGTCACATGAAGAGTAAGAATTTATTAAGCACCTATTGTATGCCAAGTACTGTGCTAAGCTCTGGGTTAAGTTCTAAGTCATACACACATTAACAGCTGAGGAGGTAAAATTTAATACAGTAATTAAGATGTCAGGTATATTCACACTTATATGAAAATTATTTTTATATTTATTTTTTGGTCTTTATTAATTTGTTTACTTTTATTTACAGGATGCAATTCCACAATTCCTTGAGTTTCAAATTTTCTCCCCCTCCATCTCATTCCTCCAAACCATGGTTTGCATATAATCAAGTATAGGATCTGGAAATACTTTCACATTAGACATTAGTCAGGTTATAAAGAAGGATTGTAACCAATGAAATGAACAATGGGAAAGAGGAAACAAAACCAAACAAGAAAAAGAGGAGGTAGTTTGCTTCAATCTGCATTCAAAGTCTGTTCTTTCTAGTTCTTTCTCTGAATGTAGACATCTCTCTCCATCATGAGTCTTTTGGAGTTGTCTTATAATCCTGCATTGCTGAGAAGAGTCCAGCCTATCAAAGTTGGTCATCACACATACGTTGTGTCTGTAATTGTCTACAAATTTCTCCTGGTTCTGCAGTTCTCACTCAGCATCAGTTTGTATAAGCCTCTCCAGGTAAACATGAAGTCCATCTGCTCCGTGTTTCTTATAGCACAATAATATTCCATTACAATTATATACCACAACTTGTTTAACCATTCCCCAATTGATAGGCATCCCATTAATTTCCAATTCTTTGCCATCACAAAAAGACTGCCATAAATATTTTTGTGCATATGGGTCTTCCTCCCACTTCTATGATCTCTTTGGGATATAACCCTAGAAGTGGTAAATTGTAAAATGAGGCAATCGGATTAGATAATCTTTTGTGTGTCTTCTGAGTCTAATATTGTATAATATTTTAGTAAAAGATGCTCAAAAGATAATAGATTTAGAGATAGGAGTGACCTCACATCATTTAGCTCAAGTCCATCCAATTGGCAGCTAAAGGAACTTCAAACAAGGGAGAGGTTCAGTGATGTAGATGCCATTTTATAACAAGTAGAGTTAACCCTTTGAAACCTTCACTACCATATTTTTTAATGGTGGACAGACACACAGGCTGTTAGATTGTAAAAGATTATTCAATAGAATTTGCAGTTGAATTATTTAGAAAATCTTTCATCAATCAGTCCATAAGAACTCTTTAAAGCATATGCTATGTGCCAAGTCTGTTCCTCACTAAAGATACAAAGACAAAAGAGAAATAGGCCTTGCCTTCAAAGTACTTATTTTCTAAGAAGTTGCAATAGATAGACAGACAGACAGATAGGTAGCTAATAGAAAAGTATGTAGAAAATATAAAAATAGGGGCAGCTAGGCGGCTCAGTCAGTAGAGTGTAGGCCCTGGAGTCAGAAGGACCTGAGTTCGGATCCAGCCTCAGACACTTAATGCACACACAAACACACACACAAAAAACCTAGGCATTTGACCTTGGGAAAGTTACTTAACCCCAATTGCCCTCCAAAAAAAAAAAAAAAGAAAGAAAACATAAAAATAAATATAAGTAATTTGACAAGGGAGACACTAGCAGCTAGGTCAAAGGGGAGATTTCAAAGACCTTATTTAGAATGTGGCTTTTCACGATAAAATTGAATGAAACAAAGGTTAGTAAGAGGCAGAGGTCAAAGGGAAATATATTCTAGGCATAGAGAAGATCTTGAAAAAAGGTACATAAATTGAAGGTAGAATGTTTTATTTGAAAACAGCAAATAAAACATCTAAAACCCAAAACTGCAGTTTGGCTAGATCATAGTGTTCAGATAGGGGAACAAAATTATGGAAAACAGGGAAGGTAGGTTCAGTTAAAAAAGAAAAAGTCTTTAACAGAGATTCTTTAAATGCTAAATAGAAGAATGGAGATTTGATCCTAGAGGTAATGGAGAGCGACTGACTGAAGTTGGAATATGGTGATATGGTCATATCCCTTCTTTAAGAAAATCATTTTGTCATCTTTGTGGAAAGTGAAATGGGGATAAATTTTATGGAGGGAGGACAATTAAACTATTCTAATGGTCCAGATAGTGAAAAAGGGTAATGGCCACATGAGGAAAGAGAAGACAAGTACGATTTTTGTGGAGATAAAATCCATCAAGTTTGTTAGCCTATTGGATATGTAGGTTTATGGAGAGTAAAATATTAAGGATCACTTGGCAGTGGTGACTCTGAGTAGTGACTCAAAGGATGGTGATGCCAATCAGTCAGTAAACAATTATTAAATGCCTGCCATGTATCAAGTACTATGTTAAGCATTTGGGCTTACAGAGAAGGGCAAAAGATAGCCCCTTTTCTCAAGGGGCTTTAACACTAGAAAGGGGGGAGACAAAATGAAAACAACTATATACATACACAAGATATATAGATATAGATAGATATGCACAAAATGCACGCATACAATAAATATATGTATGTCTATACATATATGCATACATACTTGTATGTCTATACATATATGCATATGTAAATATAGATATACGCATGTGTGTGTATGAGAAATAGAGATAATCAGAAGAGGGTAAGATAATACTAGTAACAGTGAATTGGGTATCCTTTTTTTTTTTTTTTGGTACAAAGTGGCATTTTAGTTGGGGATTGAAAGTACCCTTGAGAGAAAGAAGGAAACTTGCAAGAAGGGTAAGTTTGTGGAGGAAAACAATTATGTACATACTGAATATAAGATGCCTGCGGGACACTTTTAATATTGATTTTTTGACATCCAGATTGAAATGCCCATTTAGATGTTGGAGATGTAGGACTAGAGCTTAGGGAAGAGAGTCCTGCCTGACCTACACGTATGGGCATGTGATGGACTTTACTAAGGTCACTGAAAGAGAAAGTATTCAGAGGAAAAAAGAAAAGGGTCAGGAGTGAGTCTTGGTGTAGACACTAAATTAAGGGGCATGATATAGATGATGATACAGCAAAAGAAGTCGTTAAAGAACAGAGGCAACTGTTTCATTTAAAAAAAAATTACAGTATCTGATTGGGTAGAACCCACGTGCGTGTATCTGACTGGCTCAGCGCAGAGGCATGTAAGCGCAGGTGCGCAAAGTCGTGAGAGTCCGGGTGCACAGAGCCCTGAGACTCAACACCTGATAGGCTTATTGCCCAAAGGCACAAAGCCCTCTCTCTTGCACCTCGAGATCTAGTGCCCAAAGGCACATTTGTGCTACAGTTGTGGATTACCAGGGATTAATCCTTCTGATGTTTACAATTTAACCTGAGGCTGGGAAAACCAGCAAAAAATCCCACTTTGCTTGCCTTTCCGGCGATTTATAGTCATCAGAGCGAGCAATTTCAGTGACAAGGTAAGAAGCCAGATAACAAAGGATTGAAAAGTGAGCGATAGTAAAAAGGGATAAGTTGTAAAATGTTGATGATGGTATTTGTCAATTGCTGTAAATGAATGAGAGATGATATATAGAATGATAGCTTGAAGCTATGGTCAAGTGTCAAGTAAGGGGTTTTTTTGTTTGTTTTCTTTTGGGATGGGAGAGATAATTGGGTACTGTAAGCAGCAGATAAAACAGTAGAACTGGATATATTACACAGAGAAGCAGGATGATTGTTAGATAATCTACAGGAAAAGATGAAAGGGGCTGGTGGCCATTAGATGTAGATAAGGTGAGGTAGAACTTCCATAGACTATAGAATAAAGGAACTGATTTTTCAATAAGCATGACAAATTTTACAAATCTAACAGTACTGCCCTTCAATGTAGCCTCGGTATGCCAAAAGAATCATTCCAAGGATACTCAGACCATTTTTAGAACTTTTTCCCCCCCCAGAATTTCCTTTTGAACTTAAATTAATTTCTTCTGAATTTGGCAGATCTTTGTTCTTGAAGGCTGAATTCAGAAATAGGTAAATATCCATAGCCAAATGCAATGATAAAGTAAGTAGTATTTATTACATTGGGCTCAAAATAAGGAAAGACTGCAAAAAAATAGCAGGATGCATTTCTATGTATGACTTATCAACTGACTGAGAAGATAATTTTAAATAAAAAGTTCCTAAAAAGCCGTTAACAATAGCAACAATGTTTGAATAAGTTTATAGCTTTCCATTGTGACTCCTCTGAAGGCAATAATAACATTAACAATTCTAAGTTACTCTTTAATTAATAAATATATGACTTTTAGTGTCTCCTTGCTTTATAGTCCCCCTCATGTAGTTATGAAACATCAACATAGAGCTGATGTCTCTGTGTATTTCCAACATAAATGAATAACTGCATTGGTTCCACATTATAGCATCCTTGGAGTCTAAGCTATTGAGACCCTCTTTTATTTATTTATTTTTTACATACAGCTGCTAATTTCATTTCCCCCTTCCTTTCCCTTGAGTGATAAACATGATAGGCCTACCTAATGCTCTATTCAACTCTAGATCAATAAGATCATAGATGGTTTCCAGTTGAAGGCCATTATAGATTTAACACTAACCTGCAGTTAAATTAACTTTGGAGGTGTAGGTGTCATGTGTGCATGGGTGTGCATAGTAGATGTGAATGTGTATAGCTGAAAAATAAAATAATTGAAGTCCCCTAAAGAATTACAATTTTAATCCCTATCCAAAAATTTAAGTACACAGCAGTTTATCCTGCAAATGAAAGTCAGCGGCTGGCGAATAAAATTATAGCAGCAATAAAAGAAAAGTGTCCCTGTGTACAAAGATAATGATATCTCTGGTAATTAAGACACCAACAAGTTAAAGCACTGTGGAGTGTCTAATGGCATAGTAGGTTTGCTGGAGCGCTTTTGTCTATTTCATTTTCTTTGTGAGTGAACAGATAATAGGTGCATGGGTTTAAGTTGAAAATAAACTATATTTTAGCACCAAGTCCTTAATTATTTGACCATTTGGAGAACAATTAAATAAATCTAAGAAGTGGTTGTTAGTTTTAGAATTCCCAGGATTTTAAATGAAACACAAAAGGATGGTTTTAATCTAATTTACGATAAACAAACAAAAACAAGACTTGCTTTTGAAGTCCAACCAGCTTGTTTTCAACAATTGCTTGCTTTTCAAACTGCTTGTTCCTGCTGCTCTCCATTTTGCCTTTTAACCTTTTTCCTGTAAAGGGGTCCTAGATGATTCTTTATAGTATATAGCTTTTATGCCAATAAGGTTGATAGGATCATTAAAAATTTAGAAGTTCTATAGGCTATTCCTACTGAGGGATAAAATACATAACCCAGAACACTCTTATAGAACCAGGACTTAGATTACATGTTCATATCCATAAATTTTTGATTTGGTGGTGAATGGTGGTGGTGAATTCTCTACTTTATGACTTTGTCTAAATTTATGATCTAAGCATTTCAGTTCATTTCTAGTTTTTGTTTATATTCTTTTGGAGCTAATACATTGAAATATTTGGGTTTAGGCACCATAAGAGATGGATACACATACTTTTACATTTACATATATGTATATGTGCTATATCTAGGCACTCTGGATATTTATCATGGATAGAAAGCAGACTTATCTGCATTAAGTTCCCCTATCTTAAAGCATACAAGTTGTGTGATCCTGGACAGGTCCCTAACACACTCTTAGTGTCTTGGGCAACTTTCTAAGACTACAATTTGTTCAGAAGGTGGCAACCTACTCATGAGTGTCAATATAGCACTCACATACTGTAGTTCTCTGTACTAATGAAATCCTACGTTCATTACCTATTCATGTGTGATGTGTGTCTATGTCTATTATACATATGCTTTCATTTCAAAATGAGAAAACTGTCTTTTTCTAAACACAAAAATCTTTTCTATACTCCGCATTTATCTTAGCTGCTGTTGAATATACATTGTCTATATATCTACCTGTGTTTATATCTGGGTTGTCACATGTATATATGTCTTTCATTTTAAAGTATTTGATTCATTATTGTTCATAAGCTAAATGAGAGGACCTGAGGCATAGAGAGCAATTATTTAAAACCAAGTGGATATTTATCAGCCATAAGATTGGTCAAGTCAAATCAACAAGTATTATTAAGCACCTGCTGTGTAGCAGGAATTATGCTAAGCACTGTGTTTAAAAGGAAAAAAAACCAGTCCCTGACTTCAAGGACCTCACAGTCTAATAAGGGGACAGTATGCAAAACTATGTGCAAATAAGATAATCTTCAGGATAGATCAGAGGTAATGTTAGATGGAAGGCATTAGCATTAAGGGGGATGGGAAAGGCTGCTGGCAGAAGGTAAAATGTGTAGATGAAACTTGATCACAGGAAATCCAGTATAGGAAGATGACAAGATAATTCCAGACATGGAGAAAAACCAGTGAAAGGGGCCAGAAACAGAGTTTGACATTAAGGAAACTTTATTAAATAACTACTACTGGCTAGGTACTGTGCTAAAAGCTTTACAAATGTTCTCATTTGATTCTTGTAACAACTATGGGAGTTGGGTGTTATTATCATCTTCATTTTACAGCTGAATGGTGTATAAGACCAGATTTGAACTCTGATCTTTTTGCCTTCAGTCCCAGTATTCTATCCATTTCACCACATGGCTGGCAAAGACAGAATTCCAGGCATGAATAATAGCCATTAAAAGAGCACAGAAAGCAGTGATGGAATGTCTTGTGTGAGGAACAGCAAAGAATCCAGTGCCACTGGATCACAGAGCATGTGAAAGGGAGTAGAGCACAAGGACCCTGGAAAGGTAGGAAGGGGCCAAGTTACAAAGTGCTTAAAAAACCAAACATAGGATCTTATATTTGATCCTGGAGGTAACAGGAAGTTATTAGATTTTGTTGAGCAGGGGAAAGGAATAGGGGGTGACATGATCAGACCTGCACTTTAGGAAGACCATTGATTGTTCCAAACCTCCATTTCTTCATATTACTAATCAGTATTTTAGCTCTGATAAATAGAGGTGATCTTTAGTTTTATGTAATTTGCAAGTTTTCGGGAACAGATTCTTAGAAATTAAATGTATAAGTATATAAATGTATAAATTATTTATATTTCTATATGTATTGTAATATCATGTATGAGCCGCTTTCCAGAAGAATGCTACTGTGAACAGCTTTTAAGGTTCTGATTACACAGTATAGTGAACACTGTATTTATTCCATAAAAAAATCAAAGCAAAACATTCACAGAAAATCAAGGTACAGCATTCACAATATTACAACCTATCACAGAAAATCACAATATAGCATTCACAATAGCTTATCATTAAAATGGCCATATAGTTTCCACCAAAGTGGTTACAATATTTAGAATAAAGAACAATATTTCAAAGTGCAATAGTCAAAGTCTTCCACTCCTGGGGCGCTCTAAATTAACTCAGCCACTTATTCAGCAATCAATTACTAAATATCATTAATCACTAAGTACAATCATTAGAAAATATACAAACCCTCCCCTAGGTCACTAGTAAACTACAATTTCATCATTACCCAGTACCTACAGAGAGGTCTTTTCATCTTGACTTGAGGCCAATTCTCAGATTCCCTGGATCCCCTTCCATGGTCCCAGAATCTACCTGGATTCACCGGACTGTCACCTGTGTTCAATGGCAGACAGCTCCCAGTTCCTTGTCCAGATCTCTGGGTAGGTCCTGCTCCACACTGAAGTTCACAGGGTCCAGTCCATCTCAAATCTTTCACAGTTTCTGCTCCTGGGAATTAAAGGCCCAACCAAGCCACAAACAGACAAAGTCCCTGCATCCTGGTCATGCTTCCTCAGTCTTCTTTAGCTCATTCAAAAAATCAGAATCACCTTATACAGTCTGGGGGGAGGGGAATCCTGGGCTCCTCAGTTTCTGCCACCAGATTCTTGTCCCAAGAAATTCTGACTCTTCCTTTCTGGGCATTTTCCTTATAAACACAAAGAATTAGCTACTTCCTGTTTCAGCCAACCCCTTCCTCTTACATCAGGAACTGGGATTCATACCTTCTGTTTCTTTCACAGAAGTTTGATTAATTACCAAGTGCTAAGTACCTGCTTACTTGCCAATACAAAAAGGGGTCTTCAAATTCTAATTCCATTACCATTACATGTGTATATGTATATATGTACATGTATATGTATATATATAACATGTATATATACATGTATATGCATACATGTATATTTAAATAAAATGGATGATGGGGATTAGCTAATCAGAGTAGACAAAAGTATGTCCATATACTAGTCTGCTGGAATAGAATGAGAACTGCATTTGAAGCATCTTTAATTCATTCTTCACAGATTTCTAAAATCAAGAATAATATACTGTACATACTGTTTTTCCTAAAGGGTCAACATCAGCAAAATCTGATGCTGTGAAATGATTAGGGGGAGAAATAAGCAGATTTTCAGCATACACTAATATAAAACTTGAAATATGCTGTAAAAACAATAGCTATGACCACAGAACTATGAAGCAAGCTCTTCATGGTTGAGGAACTTCTTTGTCCTAAACCAGAGGGTGTTTCCAAGAGTCATTTAAATCATAAAGAGTGCCAGAGTTCAATACACTGCAGTGACCAAAGGGTATGGCAATGATAAATTTGAATCATAGGAGAAAAACAGTAAAAGTAGCATGTCCTTGCCTTAAGTATTCTTAACTTCATGAAAATAAATTTTACAAGGTACACATGAAAGATTATGGTTAGATTTCACTTCTTGGCTTATAAGAAGAGATAATATATAAGTAAAAAGCAGGTTGTTATTAAAAAAAAAAACAGCAGTGGATTAGTCAACCTTCAATAGCAACCTCTGAAATATTTTTTCTCTTTAAGTCAATTTTCCATCAGTTCCCATAAATCAATGAGCAAATAATCGGCAAGTAGAGATATAATTATATTAATTTATATTTACATGCTCATGTATTTTTATGGCATTTACTTTTTTGAATATGAATCAGATACTAATAAGTCCGTCTTTTTCTGGGAGAAATACATTTTGAGATTTGTGATCTAAATTACTTTATATTTATGCTTTTATACACACATATATGTATATTGTTGTCTCATCTATTAATATATAAGATCATTTTAACTAAAATATATTGATTCTTTGCACTTTTATTTCCACTATTGGACAGTATATATCACAAAAGCAAAACTTAATAAATCCATTTTATTGATTAATTCATGATATGTAGGCATAATTGTAATAGTGAAAGATTGCATTCAAACACATCTCTAAAATTTTATTAATATTAAGATATGAAGAAAAAGGCCAATAGATTGAATATATATATATATATATCTTTCATATTATTTTTTAACCAGAAATGGTTCATAGGGTGAGGAATGGGCAACTAATAGATGTAATATGTTTTGGAGTGGGGTTACTTTGTATTTTCCATTTTACAGCAACATAGGCAACACAGGCATGACAGGGTAAGTACTTAGATACTAGTGATAGCTACAGAAGCCAAAAAGCAGAATATGTGAATATGAGAAGCACTTGTAGGAATTGGTGATGGATTGCCTTCTGGACATTGGTAGAACTAGAAAGATGTAAAGAGAGAAAAAAGTAAGGCAGTCACAGGGCTCAAAACATCTCTCTCCATTTAAGGTGCTGTAGGAATTGTCTACATGGTAACTGGGGATTGGTTTCATTCCAAAAATAATTCCCATAAAAACAATGCTATATCTCTCAGGCATCTAGTCACCTCTGAACAAATTATTTATGTCTGTGTATGTATTTATGTGTACATATATATGTATGTATATATGTGTATATGTGTGTGTGTGTGTGTGTGTGTGTGTGTGTGTGTGTGTGTGTGTGTGTGTGTGTGTGTAATCTAGAATGAAACTGCTGGTTATTCCAAAGAACAACTGATTTGTAAAGTCCTAAAATCCCTACGAAATACATTAAGCACAGACATCATTTGGTTTTCTTTTGCTCTGAATATCCCTCTCCCTCTTACCCTCTACGTAGTATGTTTTTTTTGTTTGTTTGTTTTCTGTGTGTGAGTTATGAAATTCACTCCCAATTTTAAGCTGCTTTTATATTAAAAAAAATCTTTAAATTTGTAGGTCTAGGAAAATTTTTGTTTTTGTTTTTAATTATGAATGGTTTTCTTGTTGCACTATAGGCCTGGGGAACTTAAAAGCATGTCATATTCCAGGCATTGACACTAAATTAAATGGAAAGTTGAGGAAAGTTTTTAGTTATATAGCCATAATGATGATAAACTATTGGAAGATTTTTTTTTAATATCAGGATTGAAGAATTACATCAAACTAGCCATTTTCCACTATTGGTATAGACAAGAAAATATCTATTATATCTCTTAAAAATAAGTTTTGATTCTAAGTTTAGTTTACCTTATTAAATTGATCATATAGTTTGGAATATATGTATTTATGTCTCTCTATTTTCTTATTTTGGAATTAATAATTTGAAGTTCACTGTTACTAGCTAAGGCTAAAATAGAAGCATTTGTGGCATCCCTTTTTGTAAAAAGCTATGAATACAATGCAGATATATGCATGGTGGGGATTTAGAAGAGTGTATTACTTCCAAAGCCTGGCACTAGTTTGTCAGTATTATTCAGCTAGATACATTAGCCATCATAACGAAACCATAGAAAATACAAGGTGGGAGGGTGATCTTTTATTTAAAGAAAACCTGATAATATTATTTAAGCAGGTAATTATCAGTATTTGATCACTATATAGGTAACTGCTGATGTTGTGAACATATTAGGCATTGTCCATTTAACTCAGTTTATGTAAACATTTGCCAGTTAATAAATTAAATTGTATTATGATAATTTTAGGGTAATCTCTGATTCATTTTATTATTGATATTAAGTGAGACAATAAATGTAGTGGTATGTGACTGCAAATTACTTGCCACAATTTTCAAATTTCCAGTGGGGTAAAAATGGAAGGGAATTTTGCTTTAAAAACTGAGTTCTGCAGATGCTTCTGTTTGGATGATAATTTGTAAATTCAATAAAGATATGCAACATTGCAGTTTCCTAAACAAGTTCTATAATCACCTAAGAGGTTGACCCAACTGTCTATATTTTGAAAAAAAATAGTAAAGGATGAAAATTGTCTATTGAATAGGCTAATATGTGGCTGTATGAGTAATTCATAAAAAAGGTCCAGTACTGTATATTTCTCAGACAAGCAATACAAACATACAATGAAATGAACCCAGAATTAAACAAGAGGGAAGAGGATTGGATTGTCTTTGGGAAATTGAACAATATTTTTAGTGATGCCATGTTTCTGCATGAAACAAAGGCCCATATTTTTTTTTTCCTTTACCAATATCTTTCTGGTGATGTTCTTTATTCCTGTGAGTGACTGAAGGCCACAGTCTCTGATTAGTCAAAATTGAAAGGGTGATGTTGGCTGCTAGGAGCCTGCAAATCATTACAAATGAGGAATTGTACTGGTAAAGTGGCATTAAAAGTATCCAAAGATAAATGTATGACAATAAAAAAGAAAATTAACTAACATAGGAAGGGTCTCAGCAGCGTGGGGATACTCCCTGTGTAGAATTTCTGGGAGGACATGGAATAATCACTAATAGTAGCTATGCTTGAATTGGAACCTACATCATTGAAAGGAAGAGCCAGATCACTAGATCACAGGTCCCTCAAACTATGTTAACATTAGTCGTATTTTAGTTTTTCTTCAAATGAAGTTTCAAATTTCAGGAAAAAACTTTCTGTTAATTTTTGGAAATATTTAAAATGATAGTGGTAAAGGGAAAGGGGAATTGATATGACTAAACTATCAATTTAGTTGGAAATATAAAAAGTAGGTGATTAATGTTCAGAAGTCCTTTGCAGGTAGTCATTTAAAAGTCATTGGCACCCTACAAATTATAGGCACAAAAGGGTTATTTTAATTATATATGTGTATGTGTGTTTGTGTGTGTGTATACACACAATATATGTATGTATATATCTACTTATATACACACATATATGTATGCATGTGCATATTTATTATATCAGCATATGTATATCTCAATTATATGTGCATATATATGTTCTATGACATTGTAATTATTTTTACCAAGGAATACTAAATGCTTTACTAATGAATGCAAGAGTAAAGCAAGGGTGCTCATGTTCTTCGTGTTATTTGACATTATGTTTTTTTTAAAAAGTACATCAGCTAGATCAGGCGTTCTTAACCTTTTTTTGCGTCAGAGATTCCTTTGGCAGTCTAGTAACAACTGAGCACCTTCTCCAAATTTTTTAAATGAACAAAACAAAATATATAAGATTACAAAGGAAATTTATATCTACACATATACACACATGCATACATGTATACATGTGTACACACATGCATATATGCACATTTCTTTGAAGTTCAAGACACTCAGGTATAAGACTCTCTCAATTTAGCTCATATGAACCTAGGACAGCACAGTCAACATATACTGATCATCAAAGAGCCTGTACCTGATATCTTAGCAATTTTACAGGACCTTCTAGAGTGTGTGCCCTATTGATATACCTTTCAAAAAAAACAAGAGTAACTTCCATGTCACAATGAAATATTAGAGTAGAATTATAGTCTAATATTACATTATAATATAATTTGAAAATTTTAAGCTAAATTCTGCAACCCTCAAGGTGTTTGATTTTTCACTCAGATCATACCTTATCTGAAGCTTTTTGCAATGTTCAACATTTCTTCCAGATGAATGGATGCAGTGATAATAACTACCTTTCATATATATATATATATATATATATATATATATATATATATATATATATATTTCTTCACTTAAACTCCAGTGCAAAATTGAATTGAAAAAAGATGACTATATATGATACTCCCATGAGTTTTAATTTTTAAAAAGCATTGAATAAATTCAACCTGTTACTTTCAGTGATGATGGCCCTAGGCTTGTCCAATCATATTTTAATAAATCAAATAAACATTTATAAAGTGTTTACTGTGTGCCTGGCACTATTTTCTACCCTATTGTAACATCTATAATCACCCCAAAACGGTCATATTAACTTTATCCATATTTCTTATTTAAATCAATTATGTAAAAGAATTAAAAATAATAGGGTAAAAACTTCAGTGTGGGCCATATTTCAGGAGGCTTTATTTTAGAAGTAGTCTCTTAACAAGTCAAAATTGATGTTTGTTTGTTTGTTTTAACTAAATATTTTCCATAGTAAAAAAATATGCACCAATAACCCTAGTGGGGTCTTTTTTTTAGTTTTTGCATATGGATTAGATTTCAGTTGGCCTTCTTGTTTTCAAATGAGAGTTAGATTTGTTAAATAATCTGTATGAAACAGATGTTTCTTACAAAGATATTTTTTCTAAGAATTTTAGATTTACACATTTATTTATCGAGTTGCTGAAAAATTGAGTACTTTTAAGCCCTCATTTTAGTTGGGTGACTAATTAATTTAAACACAATGAAAGCATTGATTTTTCAGATCATTCAACAAATGATCATAGTTTTATATATTACATCCGAAATAAATTCTTCTGAATAGTAAATGAAGGATGATGTTAGACAAATTAGTTCCTACCATTTCTACTTAAGAGATTTAGCATTAAATTTAACAACTGACTAAGAAAATATGAACAATAAGAGCAAAAACTAGGATGGAAGGGGTATAATATGATTAGATCTCAAATTATATTACAGTATAATAGTTATTGAAATTATTTATCATTTTGTAAGAAATTACAAAGTTGATCAGTTAGATACGTTACCCCTAGAAGCCAATACATAGAGCTGTCTTGGTTTCTATTAATCCAAGAGGGCTAACAGAAAACTGAAATACTTTTTGATGGAAATGAGGAAACTGAATAGAAGTATATTGGAAAACAATTTAGAATGGCATTCTATACCATATACTCATACACATTCCAAAAGTATGAATGATCAAAATATAGAACTTTGAAGCATAAAAAATTAAAGAAAATTATAATTTTGATAACTATGTAGGAGATAATTTAATGATCTCCTCTAGCAGAGAGCATTATGTCATGGACTTGTGATATTTTTTGGTGGTTGGAACTTTCTTCATTTATTCTAAGCATCAGCCAAATATAACTTTTAAACTTGAAGAGTTGCCTGAGGCTCAGAAAGGACATACCCACGGTCACATAGTCCTCCCTTAATCCAAGTCCAACTATCCAGCTCTCCTCTTCTCCTTACAGTGAGAATGTTATAAAAGACAAAAATGACAATTTTCATAAGGTATAATTAATACCAGCAGTGGTTTCCTCATTGAATCCACATACTGTGTAGGCTTTCTTCTGAGTCATAAAACTTGACACCGCTTAAAAGGCCTTATTTCTGGCTCTTCAGCTTCTCCTAAAAGTCAACCTTCACCTAATAGTCACTTAATAAATGTCAATTGATTGATATGAAGGCATTTATTCCACACAAGCCATCACCTTTCAGTCATTCTATTGGTTGTTGTCAGTTAACCTTTTTTCTAGCATTTGAAACTTTTTTCATTTATTCAAGTAATAAAAATGTACATACCTAGGTATATTTGTGTACATGTATATATACATGCATGCATGTGTATATATGTGTATATATATATGTTTATCTATCTATATCCATATGTCTATTTATTTATATCTATGTACTCCACTATGCTGAATATTTTGAAATGTAGAGGTGAACAGCCCTGACCTTCCCCCATAAAGGTAGTGTGTTCTAATAGAAAGAGCACTCTTCTTGTACAGTATTTGTATTTGCTATTTGTATCAGGATTGCCATTCCCTGACCAACACTCACACATGCACACAACTCCTACACAGTATAAACTCCTGTCAGTAAAACCTGTTTTGTGATTTTGTATTCCTATTTAGACATAATGAACATAAGGGACAGCTTATTCATTTAAATTCATTAAAAACATTCAACTTTGAACCTTGGCCTTTTCACTTCCTAGCTCTCTTTAGGGACGTTGGGCAAGTCACTTAATAGTAACATTGGGATCAAAAACTTACACTTAAAAAAGTTTTCCAGAAACGTTATAAAATGGTTAATGGAAGCATTATTCTCATTTTTCAAGTAAGGAAAAAGAAACTAAGAGAGGTTACACCCGGTTGTTTAGGGTTATAAAGTAAGTGTCAACCCAAGCTCTGTCCTCTGTGCTTAAAACTAATGTTCTTTCCATTGTAGAGTGATGCTTCCCCAAGCTTTGGTACTTCTTCTTGAAAAGGGATGATGATAAAATGTAGGCTATCTAAATGGTCCAGTAGATAGAGTTCTAGGCCTGGAGTCCATAAAACGTAAGTTCAGATCAACTCTCAGATACTTACTATATGATTGATGTCAAATCACTTAACCTTTGTTTGCCTCAGTTACCTCAACAGTAAAATGGAGATTATAAGAATACTTAACTACCATATTAGTTGTGAGGAATAAATGACATGATAATTATAAATAATTTAGCACAAACCCTGGCACATAGCAAGTGCCACGTAAATGTTAGCTATTATGATTATATTTTTACTTAATTCACAAAGCCATTGTGGAAATAAAACAGCTTTGTATTCTATTATACCATATAAGTGTAAAGGACTATAGTAATGGTGAATATTAATCACAGTTGTTAAAATAACCAATAGCCAATGGAAAGAGAATTATCTGTGAAATCAGACCTAGATTAGAACTCCAGTTCTTTCACTCCTCTGTGTGTGTGTGCATGCATGTGCATGTATGTGCACATACATCACTTATCCTGTTTGAACTTTACTGGTAAATTGAACTTAAAACAAAAAACGCATACACACATATATGTGTGTATATATATATGTGCACACGTTAAATATAACATGTAATTTTTATATTATATATTATATGCATTGTACATACATGTAGAGAGAGAAAAGAAGAGGGAGAGAGGCTACATGAAAGTCGAATTTCCACAACAACAAAATTAGTGAATTACTATTATTGGGATGGGGAATTTCAAGACAAAAATTGATAGAGCTCGCAAGGAAATTACATTCTATTATTATGATGGAACTTATAAAAAACAACTGGAATTGTTATTTAGTTAGAGTGAGGGGCTTCTAATGATGAATTTTCTCTAAGAATGCAGGTCATTACCCCCTCTGTCCTTTTTTCCTAAGTAGTTCATTGCCTGGGTCACTATGAGATTAAATGCCTTGCCAAGAATGTGACCGAGACAGAACTAAACCTATTTATTCCTAACTTCAAGATCAACTTTTTATCCACTAAACCATCCTGCCTCTTTTGAGAGTAATCCATCTTGTGAGTGAATTAGCATGTCTGATTAGGCTTGTTTCATCAATAAAGCATCTAGATTTAGCCATTCCCCAGTAAGTGGTAGATGTAGTATATGAACTTTCAACTTTTTTGTCAATTTAGATTATATCTTTATTCTTGTTCTTTTAGTAGTCAGTAATCACAGCAATTTAAATGCTAGCTACCTATTAATGATTAATTTGAAGAATTAATATTCCTAAAAGCTCTGTAAAAGAAAAGGCTAGGAGCGGCTAGGTGGCGCAGTGAGTAGTAGAGTGTCGGCCCTGGAGTCAGAAGGACCTGAGTTCGGATCCGGCCTCAGACACTTAACGCACACACAAACAAAAACCTTAGCCGTGTGACCTTGGGCAAGTTATTTAACCCCAATTGCCCTCCAAAAAAAAAAAAAAAGAAAAGAAAAGGCTGTCTGTTTTTCCAACTCTCCTGAAGATATTTTGAACAGCTCAAGAATAGAACGTATCATCTTCTTAATCTAGCTTTATTTCTTTCCTTTAAATCAAGAGGGAATGGTTTCCTCTGGAAAACATTTTTAAAGGTCACCCACAATTCATGCTAGGAGACACAGGTTTGTTCTTTTTGTAGGTAACGATAGCCCAAAATGTTGCCCATTCATTGTCAGTGTGATGGGCCCTTCCTTTTAAGTTCACTAATGAAAATAGTCTTCTGAATAGTAATATGGGTGAAGATTAATGGAAGATTATATCTCCTAGTGCTTCAAGAAAAAGAAAAAGCTTCATTTCCCTGGATTTCTTTTGAATTGAGCGAGTATTTATTAAGCACTTAGTGGTATGGTAGATTAAGAAGATAACCTCTGATTTCAGAAGGGATATGAGTTCATATTCTAACTCTGACACATACTGGCTTTGTGATCCTCACCAAATTGCTTAACTTCTCAGTGCCCCAAGAATAATATAGTATTTGAGACTATAAATTTCAAAACAGTTGCATTAATAATGACAACATCCTCACCAGTAATTCCCTATGGCAATAGAATCCCAGTTGTAGGTCAAAAGGGGGAAAAAAAGTAATAATCTCCTCTTAAAGGAATCTATTAAGTTATGCATAATTTCAGGGTAGCTAGGTGGTATGAGTAAGAGTGCTGGCCCTGGAGTCTGGAGGACCCAGGATTGGTTCCAGCCTCAGTACTTAGCACTCACACATAAATAACTAGCCGGCTAATGTAACCTTGAGCAAGTTACTTAACCCCAATTGCTTAAAAAATTATAAATAATTTCATACAATTTCAAAAGAAAACTAGAAATTTTCTTTAAAAATTAAAATCACCTTTTCTTTTGTACTTTATAATTACTAACAAAATAATAGGATCCAATAAGTTTATTTACGGAAATTAGTCAATGAATTGTAATATTTCATGCAACCAAATCTGTGTTCAAAGCATATGCCTGGAAATAACTTATGACTAGTTAAAAAGTAAGTTGTCCAGAGATAAAAGTATATATTTTTCATTTTCATTTTCATTTTGACACATTAATGTAAAGAGAGGATCCTGCCACATTAGCATCTAATTCATTCTAATCTCTAAACTTGCTTCAAATCCAGTCCTAAACACATGTCTTACAAGAAGTCTTCCCTGGTTGACACTTCCCTTTTACCATATTTTAAAATTAGAATCTTGATGAATCACTGAAAAATAAGCTTAGCCTTCCTTTCAGCCAAGAGGTGATGGTGTAAAGGTATGGAAACAGACATCTATTCCACTGGGCTCATGTGGCCAGGTTTTGTTTTATTTTTTGTTTTGTTTTGTTTTTTAATTTGCTTTGATTGTATCTTTTGTATCTGTTTGTCACAACAGAGGATCCATTGTAAAATTACATTAATAGTGATGGAAAGCAGCCTCTGTTATTTTCTAGTTTGTTTCTTCTGATTCACTTCTGAACTTATATTTTTATCCTCAGAGTACTCTTTAGATCCATTCATGGCTCATTTTCTGGCTTTACTTTCCTTCATTGTTAATATTTACCCTAATGTCAACTAGTTCAAGAATGAACTTTCTACAATCTTTGAATCTCTTCACCTTATTTTGTCATCCATGACATGCTAGTCCTCACCCCTGGATTAACCTTTCATGTACACCCTTCACTGAACAGCTAGTATAAGCTAGTACAAATAAACTGATGGAGCTTATTATAAATACCTGTAATGTAATTTCACCTTGGCTTTTCCTGCCATAACATTCTTTTCTTCTTTCCTAACCAGTTGTCCTTGCAGGATCTGTTCTAAATTTTCTCTTTTTCCCTCAAGTCCACATACCTTTGCCCTTTATTCTCTCATCAGAGAACTTTGCCTCCTACTTGACTCTTTCACTCCTTCATCTATCTTAGGCCATACCTCAAAACTCCCCATTATTTCTACTATTACTTATTTCTTTGACTCCAAAGTTGGATAGAGGTAGCAATTCTCCTTACTCAGGATTAACCTTCCTAATTTTACCCTTGAGTCCATCTTCTCCTCCATGTTCCATTCCTCTTTGCTGGTCCTGCCTAATTAATCATTTCCTCTCTCACCTTTAGTTTTACCTATCTGTTGGTTCTTTCCCAACTGTGAGAAAAACGGTCCATATCTCACATTCAAAAAGAAATTCATCTCCTTTTGGGCCTGCCATTTCCTCAAGAAATGTATCTCTTCACTTTTATTAAAAAATTGCTTGTTGGTTCCACTCCTTCTCCACCCACTTGCTTCCCAATTCTTTGCTTTCTGACTTCTAAACATACCATTCTACTAACACTGTTATTTCAAGGTACCTGACGATGTGGCTCTCTTTTCATAATGTTCTCTAGTTCTTTGAAAACATTTTAAAACATTTTTACTTAAAGTTTGAGTTCCCAATTTCTTCCCTCCTTCCCTCCACTCCCCTGAGATGGTAAGCAATCAGATATAGAACAGACATGCAATTATGTAAAATATTTCCGTATTAGTAATTTTGTATAAGAAGATTCAAATAAAAGAAAAAAATAAAGGAATGAAAGTGAAAAATAGCATGCTTCAGACTGTATTCATACAATTTCTGTTCTTTCTCTGCAGGAGGATAGTATGCTTCATCATTAGTCCTTTGGGATTGTCTCACATCATCGTATTGCTGAGAATAGCTAAGTCATTCATAGTTCTTCATTGAACAATATTGCTGTTGCTGTGTACAGTGATCTAATTCTGTTCACTTTCACTATGCATCAGTTCATGTGTCTTTCTAGTTTTTCTGAAATCATCATACTTGTCATTTCTTATAGCTTAATAATAGTCAATTATAATCATATACCATTGCTTGTTTAGCCATTTCCCAATTGATGACTTTGATTTCCAGTTCTTATCCACCACAAAAAGAACTGCTATAAATATTTTTGTATAAATAAGTCTTTTCGCCTTTTCTTGGATGTCTTTGCAATGTAGACCTATCAGTGGTATTGCTGGATAAAAGGGTATGGACAGTTTTATAGGTATTTGGGCATAGTTCCAAATTGCTCTCCAGAATGGATATATTAGTTCACAACTCGGCCAACAGTGTTTAAGCGTCCCGGTTTTCCCACATCCCTTTTCCCTTTTTTATCTTTTGTCTTTTTAACCAATCTGATAATTGTGGGAGGGGTGAGGGGAACCTCAGAGCTGTTTTAACTTGCATCTCTCAAATCAATAGTAGTTTAGAGCATTCTTTTTTTTTAAACAAATGCTTTATTAACTTCTGTTTTACATCATTCATTTCCACCAGATTTTGAGTTACAATCATTTTCCCCCCATTATTCCCCTACCCAACCTCCCAGAATAGTAATCCCACAAGATATCACTTCCTCCAATCTGCTTTGTCCCATACCTTCTCCCATACCCCCATCGACTTTTCCATTAGAGGAAGGTGAGTCTTTGCATCCCAATGCCTGCACATCTTACCTCCCTATTACAAGCAAAAGAGTATTAATAATAGTATTTATATATATTTGAAACATTTAATGTTACAACCTCAAATTTCAGGTCCATTTCCTTCCTCCCTTGTCACCCATTCCCTCTTGGGAGATAAGTAATTCAGTATATGTTGTACATGTCTAGCTATGCAAAACATTATCATAGTAGATATATTGTACAAGGCTGCTTATAATTCCTCCCACTCATCCCACCCCCCACCTGGTCCATTCCCTACATGATCCTGTCCCTCTTCTATAGTGGGTACTTCCAACCTCCCCTCCCCCCAAGGATGCCCCCCCCCCCATCCATCATCCCTCCTCTCATCCCCCTTTCCCCTATTCTGCTGCAGGTTGAGATATCCCATTTAGTATGTATGTCATTCTCTCCCTGAACCAAATTCAATGAGAATGTGGTTTTGCCTTTTTTGCCTTCCTATTCTCCCCCTCCCTTGCAACCACTTCCCTTGCTTCTTCTACATGAGATAGTTTACCCTACCCTGTCTCTCCCCATCTCCTCTTGCCACTTTCCTCTCTCACCTCATAATTTCATCCTTTGAGTATTCTCCCTTCCCAACAAATTCAACCTATGCCCTCTATCCATATATAACTGTAACCATATACACACACATTCACAAATGTATTCATATGACCACACACCCTTCTTCCATTATTTTCATAGTGAGAAAGATATCATCAGTCACAGTTATTGCTTTTCCATATAGGAATGTAAATAGTTCAACTTTGATAAGTTCCTTTTGATTTTTTTCCCTGATTACCTTCTCAGGCATCTCTTGCTTCTTGTGTCTGGATGTCAAATTTTCTATTCAATTCTGGTTTTTTCCTCAAGAATGCTTGGAAGTCCTCTATTCCACTGAATGACCATATTTTCCCCTGAAACAAAATACTCAGTTTTGCTGGGTAGGTGACCCTTGGGTTCATTCCCAGTTCTTTTGCCCTCTGGAATATCATATTCCATGCCCTTCGAACCCTCAGTGTAGAAGCTGCCAGGTCCTGGGCTATTCTGATTGTGTTTCCACAATATTGAAATTGTTTCTTCCTGGCTGCTTGTAGTATTTTCTCCTTGATCTGGGGATTCTGGAACCTGGCTATAATATTCCTAGGAGTTTTCTTTTTTGGGATCTTTTTCAGGAGGTGATCTGTGGATTCTTTCAACCTCTATTTTGCCCTCTGATCTAAAACATCAGGGCAGTTTTCCTTGAGAATTTCTTGAAGGGTGATTTCTAGGTTCTTTCTTTGATCATGGCTTTCAGGTAGTCCAATAATTTTTAAATTGTCTCTCCTGGATCTATTTTTCAGGTCAGTGGTTTTTCCTATGAGATATTTCACATTGCCTTCTATTCTTTCATTTGTTTGGATCTGCTTAACAGCATCTTGATTTCTCATAAAGTCACTAGCTTCCATTTGCTCCAGTCTAACTCTGAAGGAATGAATCTCCTCAGTGAACTTTTGAGATTCTTTTTCCATCTGGCAAATTCGACTTTTAAGGCATTCTTCTCCTCATTGCCCTTTTGGGCCTCCTTTGCCATTTGAGTTAGTCTATTTTTTAAGGTGTTGTTTTCCTCAGTCAGGCTGTTGACCCTCATTTCATACTTTTCCTGCATCCTTCTCATTTCTCTCCCCAATTTTTCCTCCACTTTTCTTATTTGATTTTTAAAGTCCTTCTTAAGGTCCTCTATGGCCTGCAACCCGTTCATGTTTTCCCCTGGGGCTTTTGGAGCAGGACTTCTGACCTCACAGTCCTTTTCCCGCTCTATGCCCCCAAAATAGGAGTCTAGGTTGCATTTTTCTGTTTCCTTTGCCTTGGCATGTTGCCACTTAATTACTTGACTTTTGGGCTTGTTGCCACACTATGGCTTTAAGGCCAGATAGAGGAATTTTCATCCCAAACGTGTGGGGGGCAACTTCCGTTTCTGGCAAGCTGTAAACCCACCCAGGACTTCCACCCTAGATCACAATCCAGATCCAGGGAGGTTAAAGCAAGAGCAATTACCCCCCAAGACTGATCGCTGGATCTCCCTACAAATTTGCAGGCTGGGAGCGGGAGCTGCCCCTGAAAACTACAAAATGGCGTTTGTCCTCAGCGGCTTCTAGCCCCCAGGGGAGGGAGCCGACGCATTCCCTAATACTAGTCCCAAAGTCCATAGGACACTAACCTCTTACTTTGTCCTAGGCAAGTCTATGTTGATAATTCTGGAGTCGCCACAGCTCCTGGTGTTCTGGGGTTCCTCCAGCTGGCTGCTGGCCTTGTCGCCCTGGGGCTAAAACCTCGGCTCATGCGGACCTGGGCTCGGCTCGGCTCGGCTCCTGCGCTCTGCGCACTGCACGCTGCCAGGTCCCAGACCACTGCGCTGGTCCTTCCTGCAGGGCTGCTGGGCTGTCTTCAGCGGGAGTTTAGCTTCTCTGTGTCGTTCTGTGGGTGCTGGGGCTCCAGAAGTTGTTCAGAGTCCCCTTTTACATCATTGGGGGGGAATCTGGGGGCAGAGTGGCTTGGATGAGCTGTTTCTACTCCACCATCTTGGCTCCGCCCCCTAGAGCATTCTTTTGTATGACTGTAGATGTGATTTCTTTGTCTGAAAACTGCCTATTCATATCCTTTGACCATTTATCATGGACATGACTTGTATTTTCATAAGTTTGATTCAGTTCTTTATATATTTGAGAAATGAGGCTTTTATCAGATATACTTGTTGCAATTTCTTCCTAGTTTTTTGCTTTCCTTATGGTTTTGGTTGCATTGGTTTTGTTTATGCAAAATCTTTTTTTTAATTTATGCCATAAAAATGATCTATTTTACATTTTGTAATGTTCTCGATATCTTATTTGTCCTGTCACCATAGTAACTTTCTATAGTCAAGGTCTGCTTTTGGGGGGTTTTGCTCATATTTTTCTGCCTTTTTTGTGACTTGGTATTTTTATATCAGAATTGCACTCTGGTCCAGCATTGTCACAGGATTTTTGTGCTGGGACTCAGGGTTTTACTGCTGGCTTTCACTGGACTTCAGGGCTTAGATCCTTGCTTTCTCTGGAAGGTAAAGTTCCCTTCTGGCTTGTACTATGGTGTGGGATCTTCTTATTGGCCTCCCCTAGGTATGGGGTTTAGCTGCTGGACTGTTCCAGGAGTGTAGATTTGCTTCTGGGTTGCTAGGATCTCAAGGATGAATTGCCCAAGGCTTAGAGCCTTGCAGCAGGCCCCCTTCTGTGAGGCTGGCTGCTGGGACTGCTGCAGCTGCTCCTTCTCCTGCTTCTCTTCCTTCTCCTCCTCATGTTCCTCCTCCTTTCAGATCTTGCTCTCCTCACACCCCAGTGAGACAAACCTTTCCTGCCAGACTGGTAAGCTACTTCCCTGCTCCTAGACCAATTCTGAGGCATGTTTTTAGTAGTTTGCAGGGGAATTTGGGAGGGCTTCAGAGGGTTCCTTCTTCATTCTACCCACTTGGCACTGGAAGTCCCCTGATGGTCTCTTAATTGCCAAATCTGATGACATTTTCTTAGTGTTAACTCTCTGTGACCAAGCTGCAGTTTTGTTTTGTTTTTGTTTTTTTAATACAGTTGACTATGTCTCTCCCTCAAAAGATGGGTACTTATATACTAAGAATATAAGAGACTTTAGAGGGCAGTGAGTTTAATCTTCTCCTTTAACAAGTGAGAAAACAGAGCCTGAAAGAATTTCTGACTTTCCCCACATCATGCAGATTTAAACTCTGTTCTTCCTGACTCCAAGCTTTGCCACCCATTCAGCTTCCTTGGCCTCCAGGACAATACTCACCTTGTTTTTCTCTGGCCTATATGACTCTTTCTTAGGACCACTTCATGGACCATACAATTCGCTCTTTTGCTGGCATTTTGTGTCCCCAGAAGGGTGACTATGACTGCCCTCTGAGAATTATTACAGTAAATAATGAGTGGCGATGTTTCTAGTAGCTTACAGCCTATTATAGTGGGTTTTCCACTAACACTTATTTAATGAGCTTTTTAACAAAGGTATTTATTAAGATGTTATAGCAAGAACAGTATTTACAACACAACCACTTACTCTAAAAAAGAAGCCTGGGTTTCACTTTATGTGCACAAGGGTCCATGGTGAGAGTGGGTACAAACTTAGGGTACAAAGTTAATGAGAAATGCATGTAGAGAATGCTTTGGGCAAAGGCATTATTCACAACTGGTTTCTAGCAGCCCTTTCTCTCCCTTCATAGAGTCTTCATGAAATTTCTTTTAGGCATAGAATATCGCCGGCCTCCAAGAGTTGGTACCTTGTTAGTGACATTTCTCTCTGTCATGAGACACTTCTTGAAACTGACCTTACTTAGATGACAGTCACTCAGGACTGTGTTTTCCAACTGGCCCAGTCTCTCATCCCAGCCCAATTCACTCCCTGCTACTTGTATAGTATCTTTTAGCTTTTTGTTTTTGTTTTGGTTATGCTTTTTGGAGGGAGGAATGCAGGGCAATTGGGGTTAAGTGACTTGTCCAAGGTCACACAGCTATTAAATGTTAAGTGTCACAGGTCAGATTTGAACTCAGCTCCTCCTGACTCCAGGGCTGGTGCTCTATTCATTGTGCCACCTAACCACCCCTACTTGTCTTTAATGACATGGTCAGTGATGGGAACCAGTTGTTGTCATATTCCCATTCTTCTTGGGGAAGTGTTCACATGTTTGAGGTAGACACCTCCTAATTCACTGACCAGTAGAAAGCCCATCAGTTATCCTCAATCTGGTTTTGCCTGTCTGCTGTGAAGGTTTAGCAGGGTGTGACTTCTTTGATGCCTCAGTTTCTTGGAGCCACAGGTGAAAGTTGAATGCTAGGTAGACATCAAGCAACCATGAAAGGGCACATCAAGCCTTCACATCAGAGGTGCTAGTCCTCCTTGAACCCCGCCCCTATACCTCCCAATAGGGTATATTTGTTCCAGTGGCCATGGAGGCAGTTGAAACAGACTCTGTGGAGTGCTTGGAGCTTGGCCAGACATCAAAGACCCCCAAGGTCATCCATTGCATCTTGGGCCATTGCCAATAATCTTGACTTTCCTTGCCATTGGACTTCAGTGACTCTGGAAGAGAGAGTGAGGCTGACAACTTTGTGCAATCCTACCTCCCTTAAATCCAATTTACTCACCAGTCAAGACTTTACCCTGTGATGTCACTGGTCCTCTTCTAAAATGAATGACAAACAACAATAGTGATGGATGTTCAAGGTGAAAGAAACTCTCCTCTATATCCACCCTTTCCTCCACAAGATATTTTCTCTCTGGAACTGTAATCCTCTGAACTGGAACTCTCCCACTACTAGACTGATTCTGTACTTGACTTTTTTTTTAATTCATAGGTCCAATGAACATGACTGAACTTAGTCAATCTCATTGCTTTCTTATTTGATATAATCAAAGATTTTCACACCTCATCAAATGTCCATAGAACTTAAAACTGTTATATTTATACACTTAAAGTACCATGTCCATTGATTCAATGTCTGGACCTTTTATGCTTCTATCAGCTACGATGCCATGGAACCCCATCCTTACCCTAGTCTCCTTTGTTGGATCATCATCAGCATCTCATTCCTAGGTCTGGGTGTTTCCCAGGTTTCTGTCCTGAGTCTCCTTCTCTCTTCTTTCTATAGTCTTTCCTTTGGAGATCTCATCATGGGTTCAGTTTTATCATCAAGCAGATGACTCCCATAACTGTGGATCCAGCCCCTGTGCTCTTTCTTGAATACTGAATCTCCAGCTGTCATTTGTACCTCAGCTTCAACATGACTCAAATTGAATTCAAATTCTTCCCTAGAAAACTCATCTCTCCTCTGAACTGCCTAACTTGAAGACATTTATCAGGTCACCCAGATGCATAACCTCAGAATAATGTTTGACTCTTCTATTTCAGCTTCCATACCCTAACAGTGGCCAAATCCTGTCACTTTTAACTGCTGTCTGTCCCCTTCACTCTCCTACCCCACAGCAACTACTCTATACTTCTTTCCTGGGCAACAACCTACTAATTGCACTCTCTGGATCCTATTTCTCCTGTATTCCATTCTTCTCAAAGCTTAGAAAACAATCTTCCTAAGATGAAGAACAGAACTTGTAATTTTCCTGTTCAAACAGATTAAATGGTAACCTTTGGATATGGAATATACTCCTTAGCCTGGCAGTTAAGGAGCCCTGAAATCTGACACATTATTTCAGATTATTTCCTTTTAATGACTCCTGAAGATTAATAATTATTTCTTTTTTTTGTATTTGCTATCTTTATCACCTAGTACAATGCTTGGTCTCCAGTAGGTTTGTAAAAGTTGCCTGATGATTAATTGATTCATTGATTCTCGAGTACAACTAAATTACACAACAAACTATTCCTTTAATTTAATGTATCTTCTGCTTCTACCAGTGAATATTCACCATAATATATTCCTGGTTTCTAAGAATAGATTCCCTTCTTATCTTTGCTATGCAAAATCCTTTTCTTCCTATAAAGCTCAGCTCATATTCCACTTCTTCAGTGAAACTTTTCCTGACACACCTCATACTCACTTACATAGAAAGTTAGTGTTCACCAACCCATGGGATTTCTCAAAGAATATAGTATGAGGGGCGGCTAGGTGGCACAGTGAATAGAGTGCCAGCCCTGGAGTCAGAAGGACCTGAGTTCGGAGCCGGTCTCTGACACTAATCCACACAAACAAAAACCTAGCCGTGTAACCTTGGGCAAGTTACTTAACCCCAATTGCCCTAAAGGGGCGGCTAGGTGGCGCAGTGAGTAAGAGCGTCAGCCTCGGAGTTGGGATGACCCGAGATCAAATCCGGCCTCAGAAAATGAGCACCCATGCATAAACAATGACTAGCCGTGTAACCTTGAGCAAGTTACTTAACCCCAATTGCTTAAAAAAAAAAAGAATATTTTATGAGTTTACCTTCAGTTGTATCCAGCTCTTCATGGCACCATTTGGGGTTTTCTTGGCAAAGGTGCTGGAATGGTTTGCCATTGCCTTCCTCATTTTACAAATGAGGAAATTGAACAAATAAAGTTAAGGGACTTGCCCAGGACCACAGAGCTAGAAATGTTTGAGTCAGGCTTTTTCTGACTTTAGGCCCTTCACACTGTTCCACCAAGCCCCTATCACTCCCAACCTTGTAATATACTTATCAACACAGGTTGCAGCAGTCCTCTCCAGTAATCGCTAAACTATCGCAGGACTGGATAGATTTTTATTATTTGCATCCACAATGCCTGTAATAGCTAGGGCCTGATTAGTGTGAATTAAGAATCCTCTGCAGGGGTCATATTATTTGAAATTTCATTGCATATTTTAATTTGACTAGAACCAGTTACAAATTTAACATGATTATACCTTTGAATTCTATGAATTCAAATACATGTGACTACTTTAGGGGCTTTATTCTTCACACTAATCGGTGCCTATCTGTAACTCCAATGGAATTGTTTTAAAGAAGGGTTCAGTGTTCCAGGGACCTTTACTGAGATTAACTATAGTAGACCCAAGCTCAAACCAATCTTGTTAGATGCCATTGATGCACTTAGCCAAATGTTTGTCAGGTCTTCAAGAGAACTGCAAGCTGAATTTCATGTAAAGGGAAACTTAGCCTTAAACATAGCTAAAGTTGTATCATGACAAGCCTCCAAGAAAGGCAGTATCTGGTCAAAGGCAAGTTAGAATTTCAAGTTGTGTCATCTTCTTGGAGATAAAATGAGATGATGGTCATGTCTTTAGATATACAGAAGAGGATGGAAAATGAAAGCCAAAGAGCAAAGAGTAATTTCCAGTGATCCATAGAGATCTCTATTCAGGGTAAATGAGATGTGGAAGTATGGTGCTAAAGATTGGGTGGTGGGGGAGGGAGCTGAATAGGAAATGACAGGATAACCTCAACCCCTAGCTAATGAGAAGCAAAAACTTAACCCTTCTAGAAGGGTATAGAAGTCTGACAGCATTGATAACTCTAGTTTATCTTTGCTACAAGACCTAAAGCCTGATCCAGCATCTAACTTAATTAGGGTAGGAACTAAATTACTCTGGGGATGGAGAGAAGGGTATCTCAGAACAGAATTCAACCAGGATTTGAGGGATTGGGTAGTTTTAAAAAAGTAGGAAAATAATATTCTCTATTTATAAAGAAACAGGATTTAACTTTAAAAGACTGCTTTAATTTTGCAACTCACTTTTTGTTTGCTATTTTAAGCATTAAAAAATGTCATAGTTCCAAGATAGGGAAGAGATTGGAAGCATCTAAACCATAATGAAAGCTAGCATCTCATTTGAAGTTTTACTTAAAGTGTTAATATAACTTTGACACAAAACTTCAGGGATATGTGAGTAAGATTTAAATCTAAGCATTATATTACGTTTAGTGTCTTCAATTGAGAAGGAAATATCTATATTGAATATCTTCACCCAATACACATTTTTAAAAATCTGTATTTAAGTGAATGTAGGGTGCTGTACTAAGCAATAGTAATTGACAGGAACAAGATGGTGATAATATTATCTAGTTTGATGAGGTCATTGTAAGAAAGTACTAACAAAGTGGTCATTTAAAACACATACACACACACACATACACACACACAAACACACACAACACTGTGACCTGGAAGCCACATTTCAGTATTTTTTGATTCAGTTCTTTAGTGTCGTGTAAATTCCCAAATCTAGCCTACAGTTTGAGGCATGCTGAAAAACTTGTATTTATCTTGGAGAAATAATGTTTCTTTTTACCTCTTTTTGATCTTAGACTTTCAGCAGACTTCTTTACCCTTTCCTGTGTGTCTTCTAACTACTGCAACCTAAATATCTGCCCTTCCATCCAAGTCTTTCACATTCCTAGTGTTGCTTCATTGCATAATGAGTCATCTGACTCTGCTATGGTATATTTCAAGCTAATTCTTCAAACTTAAGATAGCCACTGCTTTTGGTCCCAATTAAATCATCATTCTCAAGGGGTACCAGCTCCATTTTGCAATTACAAGACAATAATCTAAGTGCTATGTGCTTGTCTATTCAAAATGAGGTCACCAGAACTGACAGATAACCTTTTAAAAAATTGCCTTACAATTTAAGTGCTAAAATCAAGTAAAATTCTAACTGATTAATGATTCATGTTTTGTAAGATCAACTTGAAAAGAAAAGAATGACAGGATGGTATTGCATTTTTAATGAACCTAAATAAAGAAAAATAGAGTCTGGCTTCAATAATACTTTTTATTGACATCTGAAAAATGTCTACATATGATAATATCTCTAGCTGGAAATTGTTGCATCTGGAAAGTGGCTCAGATATTGCCCTACAAAAAGTGTTTAATTATGCTCCAAAACACTTAAGACTATACATCGAGGAGGGGATATTTACAGCTCCTTTGATTTGTAAAGGAAAGACTTTGTGAAAAGAAAACTTTCAGGTTGTATTAGATATTATCTGTTTTTGCTCAGTTTAATTTCTAGCTCTAATTCAAATCCCTTTTATCCTTCTTCATTGAATATGTCAGACATATTTGCTTATTAAAGTTTATTCCAGTGAAAGAGGAAAAAGATGATTTTTTCACATATATCTATCCTTATGTTGTCATTGTATTTTACCAATGAAAAGAAGCTAATTATCTATAGCAAGCACATGTATGTCTGTGAAACTTTGAAATATGTGTGTGTATGTTTTTTTATCTGAAAAACAAAGCTCTTGAGGAGTGAAAAAAAGTGATTAAAGAAAAAGAAAGGAAAACATCTCTCACACAGGTAGTCTTTAATCTGGGAACCACAAAGCAGAAAAAAATACAATAAAATGAAAATTTATAATCACTGTAGTTCATTCCTTCAATAAGCATTATTAAATACCTATTAAATGTTCATGTTGGTGATATATAGATGAAAATGAAATAATCCCTGCCCTCAAGGAGTCTATATTTTTTTTGGAAACAACATATATAGAAACAAAGTGAACACAAAATCTGAAAAAAAAATGACTAATAATGTATCTGGAGTTGATAAGGAAAATTGATGTGTGTATGTGTGTTTGTGTCCCTATATGTTTGTATATTGGCTACAGTACGACCTACTCCATGATGCCTCTTTTTAATTCCAGCAGTATAGCCTTACTAGTCTTTATATGCCAACATAGCAGTATATGACATTAATACAGGTAGCTGTTGAAAATCACAGCTATTAGCAATAATACAGTACTTTAAGGTTTACAAACCCTTTTATAATTCTTAAGTCATTTGATCCTCACAATAGTCTTGGGAGGCAGGTGTTATTATCACCACAATTTTATTGATGAGGAAATTAAATAATACAGAGGTTAAGTAACTTGCCCAGGGTTACAAAGTTAATAAGTATCTCTGAAACTGAATTTGAACTTAGTTTGTTCCTGTCCCTAGATTCAGCATGTTATCCATTGAGCCACTTAATTAGATTTACTTAATTTTTCTGATTATGTCTAAGGAATTTTATTATTTCTTTTTCCTGTCTGATATCAATTTAAAGACATTTTTTTTCTTGCTGTGAAGTTTCAAATATTTATCAAATGAAAATTACATTTAAATTTTAGTAAAATTTTTGTAAATAGCTCCTATTATGAATTGTGTGGCATTTACCCCCTTATAACACAATTTTATACAGTCAGTTATTGGCAGCAAATTATTAAAATCTTTCAATTACAAAATAGCAAAGGATGCTTTTTATTTGATACATAAGAGATTTCAATTAACAGAATACCTTTACTGATCTATCCTCTATACCAAAAACAAAAATATAAATAAATCTAAGAAATATCCTGATAGGTTAATATAAAATCCTTATTTCCATACTCTTCTCATGTGAAATAAATTTAGAAGCTGACCCTTTTAAAGATAAATTAAGTCCCCTTGATGCTTAGAGATAGATTAATTCATTTTATGTAAACTAAGTCGAATATAATTAACTGAGTTAGAAGCATTTGTGCTTGAGAACAGGAAGTAATACTTAAACTTCACTCAATTCATTTTGGACCAACTTATAATACAGAACATATACACCTAAAAGATGATTTTACAAAGTCATACACAGCCCTTTTCTGTTATTTTTTTTCTTAAAGTTTCTTGAAGAAATAATACTATTTCTCTCATTCATTATCATTTCCAAAAAGATACTGAAAATTTGTCGAGTAATTCTGTGGAAATTTAAATAAATAAAAAATAGAAAAGTAATTTCAAGATAAGTACATTAAGGCCCCTCCTTGAAATAAGTTCATGAGCTTGGCTTTACTTTTTTTTTTGGGGGGGGGGTAGGCTAGACAGTTGCAGTTAAGTGACTTGCATAAGGTCACACATCTAGCAAGTGTGTTAAGTGTCTGAAGCTGGATTTGAAGTCAGGTCCTCCTGACTCCAAGGCCAGTGCTCTATTCACTGTACCATCTAGCTGCCTTCTCTTCTTTACTTTTAAAAAATATCTTATTCTCTGACATCCTCTTTTTCCTAACCTTTTCTTATGGGTGGCCCTAATTTTCATTCAATCCTTGACCTCCTCTATTTCTTTTGCTTTTCCTTATTAAACCTTTATTCTCAACCATTTGAGATCTATTCTTATGACTTTGGCCATTTCTTTTATTGGAAGCCACATCATTTATAGTGGAAGCAACAGTGGAAAGGGCACTTGGGAATTAACCTCAGAGAATCTGGTTTAGAATCCCGATCCTGCCTCTTGTGTTACCTTGCACAAATAACTTACCTTTTCTTATCCTTATTGTTTAAAAAGAAGGAAAGGAAAAGGAAGTTGTCCTACATCATTGTCACAAAACATTTGGCAACAATAAAAGGTCTCTGAATGCACAACATCCAAAAAATCAAACACATAATGAATCTGAAGTGTTTCTGGTAGCAATTGTCCATGTTCTATCAGGCAACTTCAATGCAGCCTTGGTTCAGAAGACAAAGCATGAGGCACTTTGTACTGTTCGTGTCCCCAGGCCATGCAATACCAATGAATGCTGAAACTCAGAAAAGGGGTCTAGTGGATAGAGTTTAAGAAGCCCTGGCCCAGATGACCACTAAGGTGCTTTCTAGCTTTAAATCTATAATTCTAGGAGTCAGTGGATCTCAAATTAGCATCTTTGACACTGACCTTTTACCCATTCTCTCATGTGTATTACTGGCTTAAATAGCACCTCTAATTCTAAGTCCTATAATTATATAAAACATAACATTTAAAATTCAGTTTCTCATAATCCTGTTTACAAGTTCCCCTCAACCATCCAAGCAAGATGTTTCCTCACTCCAACCAAATCTCCTATTATTCTTACTGGTAAGACCTTTCTCTCAGTGTTCTAATTCCATAACTTTGAATGATATTTGCAAGCTCTTGGTCTTCTGCCTTCAAGAACCAAAGTCAGAAAGTTTTGCCCATTTTTCCGGCAAAAAAATTGCTTTGATCCACTTCTACCTTTTCATTTCCACACTTCTTGTTATAGTCCAAGCCTTAGAGTCCCTCAATCTTTAGGTTACTATAATAGCATTCTATCTGGTTTCCCTTCCTCTTCATGTCTCTCCATATTCAGCTTAATGTTCAACATCTATAATAATTTGTTCTCAAACACTATTCTCGTCATGAAATTCCTCTATTCAAGAATCTTCAATGGTTTTCATTTTCAATTATGTTCAATTTAAACTTCTCAGCCAAGTATTCAAAATACTTTGACAACTGACACCTTTTGGCTTTCCAAACTCTTTTTTTTTTCATTTCACTTTAACATGAACTTTGCTTTATTGAATTCATTTAAGCCACAATTTAGCACCTACTATGTGCCAGTTTCATCTGTTTGTGGGCTCTTACATTTACATTTTTCTCCATCTCTGTGCCTTTTTATTTTCCATTTTCCAAGTTTGAATGTCAGCTTCTGCACCTGCCCAGCTAAATAATACTATATGTTATGAAGAATTAGTGAAAATACTAGGAAATTTTAATCTGTGCCAGAAAAGACTTAATTACATGAGAAGACACAACAGCAACTTTGAAAGATTCTCTTTGTGACTCCATAGGACTGAACTGTGATCAATGTGTAGAGGTTAGAAACAAACAGCTATTGGCTCAATAAAGAGAGATCAATTAAAGCTGTTTAAAAATGGAACAGAATACTTTAAGAATGAATTCCTTATCCCTGGAGGTATTAAAAAAGAGTGTGAATGACCATTTGATAGATATTGATAAATAGTGGAATTAATCTGTGGTTAAAATTTTATCTATATAGCCTCTAAGGATCACTCCAACTCTGGTAGTTTTCACTAGCTTGTCCCCCATGCCTGGAATGCTCTCCTAATTTCTATCTTCTATCCTCTGTTCCTTCCCATGCTGTGGCCATTAATAGGCTGGCTCTGGAATTATTCAGCTAAACAACCCTTAAGATCAGAATTCTATTTGTTAGGTACAGTCAGGGGTTATTTCTGCTCTGAATTGGGATAATATCCCTGACTTCCTTCAAATTTCATCTAAAATTCCAGTTTCTACAGGAAGCCTTTTCCAGTCCCCCCCTTAATTCTAGTACTTCCACTCTAAGATTACCTCCAGTTAATCCTGTTTATAGCTCATTTGTACGTAGTTATTTGTATGTTGTATCCCCAATAATATTGTGAGCTCCTTGAGAGCAGGAGACTGTCTTTTACCTTTCTTTGTATCCCCAGCCCTTAGAAAGGTACTAAGCATATGTTAGATTCTGAATCAGTATTTATTAACTGACAGATTCTGTAGTTATGTGTATTTTGGTGAAAACATCAAGAGCATCTGTAAATAAACATTAAATGGAACATTATAATTATTGACAGACATCCGTATAACTGTTTGAAAACAGATAAACCCTTACTGTAGGTTAATCCTTAGCTGTCAATATTCTCCAAGGCTCTGTCCTGGGCCCCGTTCTCTCTTTATAGTCTTTCTCTCAGCATGTTCATCTTCTAAGCTGCCTTGTTTCCATCTAAGGCATCACAATTCTTGAAGGCTCCCAGGTTTGTAGCCTCCTTATTTTTCCCTTCATTATACATATCCAATGAGTTTCCATATCTTGCAATTTCTCTCTAAGATATGTTTCATCCAACCCTTTCTAACTTGCCGCACAGTTACTGCCTTAGTGATCTTGGTACTTCTCACCAAGATAGTTCCAGTGGCCTCTTGGTTTTTCTCCTTGTATCAAGGCTCTATGAACTCTAATCATTGTTCCACATAACTATCAAAGTGATTTTCCTTTAATGTAGATCTAAACATGTCACTCCTCTACTCTGTAAACTCTGACAATTCTCTATTGCCTCTAGACTAAAATAAATACTCATGTCTCTGGTTTTTAAAACTCTTCACAACCTGACCCAAACCTGTCGTTCTTGCCTCCTTAAAACATTCCTTGCTGTACTCTGTGATGCACCTGAGGGGCCTTCCCACTCTTCTTCTTCTATAGAGCTATAGATCCCACCTCACACCGTTGCTCTGGCCCTGTCTTGTGCCTGGAGTATATTTCTTTGACACTTTTCCATCATGAAAGACACAGCCCAAACACCATATACTTTTATATGAAGCCTTGTTAATTCACATGTCCCTGCTAACAATCTTGTATTTAGTTGTGCCTTTATTTTGTGTGTACTTAGATTTCCTGTCTTTCTTGTTATAAATTAAGCTTTTTGAGAGTAGGGATTAGTTCCTTTTTTGTCTTTGTATTCCAAATACCTGGTAAAGTCTCTAGGGCATAGTAGACACTTTAAGGAATGATTATTGCTTGTTATATTAAAGGCAAATGAGATTAAATGATGAGAACTTATGAACCACTGGGTTTACTTAATCTACTCTGTCCCTTAAGGTTGAAGATTTATAAATTGAGACACCATGTGGTAACTTCACTTGTTCAGTGTCACAAAAGAAGGGAGTAGCAGATCCACATTTGGAACTCAGGTTTTCTGACTCCATATTCTCTCATGAACACTAATAATGGATGGGTTGAATTCTCTAATGCTACATTATTCTTTCACTCACATAAAAGGAACAAGGGAAGGTGTATAGGTAGTTTGAATAAATGGCCTTTTTGATTATTTAAATTCAGTTGCTAAAACATTTTGAGTAAGCAAAATTTCCTGAACCATTGAATGAAAAAACAAAAGGAAAGGGACAGGAAAGAAGAGTTGTCTTCATGGTTAATTTAAACCAGGGGTTTCCTTCTACAGATAATAATTAAGGGAATATTATCCTTTAAGAAGGAAATTAAAATTCAGATATATTCTGGAAGTACATACCCCTTTCATTTATCTTGAACAAAATTCAAGAATTGTACTTATAATTGAAATTTCAAGACCAAGACTAGAGAGGAAGCAGGCCTCCAGTGAAGTGATCCTAGCATCTGTTATTTTTTTAAAAATAGAATAATAAAATCATAGATCTAGAGTTGGGCAGGATCTTAGAAGCCACCTAGTCCAGCCACCTCACTTTCTAGGTGATTAAACTGAGTCCTAGGGAGGTTAAATGATGAAAGGAAGGATGGTCACAAAGGTAATAAATGTCACAGAGGAGATTTGAACCAAGTCCCTGAATTCTAGAGACAGTGTGCTTTCCAATGCTGTATTTAACTTTTTTTTGTCACCTTCTTAGATAAATGGATAGCAACTCTTAAGAACTGGTTGTTAAGTTTTTGGTGAAAGCGGACACATTTCGGGGCTTGATTTATTGTTTTGCTGATTGTCTAGACTGAAGATATTTAAAGTAAGAGAAAATGTCAGTAATGTAAATTAAGCTTAAAACTATGTTATATGCATATATTTTGAGAGTTCAGTTGTTAAACATTTAGATGAAGACTTAGATATATTGTAGTTTATCTTAAAGGGTAAAAATTTATCTGGGGATTATTTCAGTCTACAATGTGTTTTGTTAGTCAAAAGAACAAATACAATCTTAAGCTGTGTTGAGAGTCATATAGAAGTAGTGGTCTTGGTGCACTCTGACCTTGTCAGACCACATCTGGAAAACCGTATTTCAATTCTGGAAGCTATATTTTAGGAAGAACAGTGAAAATTTGGAGAGGCAGCCAGAGTGGTAAAGGGACTTCTGAGATTATAGGTTATGAATATTGGTTGAATATTTGTCCTACAGAAACAAAGAGTGGATTTGTAGGTGTTTGGGGCAAGAGAGGGGCATGATGACAACTGTTTTCAGGTATTTGAAGGACTGTTATTTAGAAGAAAGATTAGAATTGTTTTGATTCATTTGCCTCAGAGGGCAGAACAAGGAGCAGCTCCCCTCCCAAACCCCCAAAGCAAAACAAAACAAAACAAAACAAAACAACAACAACAAACAAAATAAAACAAAACAAACAAAAAAAAAAACAGCAATTCAAAAAGGGATTGAGTTATCTTGAGGGAGGTAGTGGGTTATTATATGTCAGAGTATGTCTTTAAATAAAGTCAGAATGCCCATTTGTCAGTTCCTGAGGTCCCTTCTAACACTTAGGTTTCATGATTCTATATTTTTGCTGCCAATGTTAATAACTGTTTCTGAAAATGAAAACAGTAGGTATTTATGTAAATACGAAAACATGTCACTGGCATCAGTAGATTGCTGCAATATCCCACAGTGCAGAGGAAAACCACTTGAAAATATAGTCTCACTGCTGCTAACATCCAATTTTCTGATTTCCTGCTCAGTAAAGTCATTGTATAGAGTACTGCTCTCCTGCTCTGTAAAGTCAGGATAAATAAACCCTGTGTATTTATCTTGGCCATGTGGCATCAGGCACACTTCCTTTAAGGAATAAAAGGTTGCAGTCATTCTGCAATGCAATTATCTTTTTTTCCTCTACCTTAAAAATGAACATTTTTCTAAGTTAAATTTCTCACATAAAAATGAGATTATTCTCACTTCGTTTTTGTTTGTGGGTTTGTTTTTATATTATTTTTTACCTTAAATATTTTCCAATTTTGGATTGGGACAGAAATGCAATGTTGGTGGAGTTGTGAACTGATCCCAGCCATTCTGGAGAGCAATTTGGAGCCATGAACAGAGGGCTATAATACACTTTGATCCAGTGGTACCACTGCTAGGTCTATATCTCAAAGATATCCAAAACAAAGGTAAAATGACCCATTTGTACAAAAGTATTTATAGTAGCACTTTTTGTGGTGACTGAGTAGTAACTTTAAATGGAATTTCTTTTTCTATATCTTGCTATCAGGTCTTGTTAGTAATATATAGAAATGTCAACTATTTATGTTGGTTTATTTTATGTCCTACAACTTTGCTAAAGTTGTTTATTATTTCAAGCAGTTTTTTACATGATTCTCCAGGATTCTCTAAATATATCATCATATCATCTGCAAAGTGGTAACTTAGTTTGTTCTTTGGCTATTCCAATTCCTTCAATTTCTTTTTTTCTTCTCTTATTGCTAAAGCCAACAATTCTAGTACCGTATTGAATAACAGTGGTGACAATGGACATATTTAAAATTTTTGCATTATATCCATTAGAGAAATTGGTCTATAATTTTCTTTCTCCTTGGGCTTTTCCCAGTTTAGGTATCAGTACCATAATATAAAACAAGTTTGGTAGGACTCCTTCTTCACCTGTTTTCCCAAATAGTCTATATAATATTGGAATTAATTGTTCTTTAAATGTTTGATAGAATTCACTTGTAAATGCATTTGGTCCCTGGAGATGTTTTTGTAGGGAGTTCATTGGATGGCTTAATCAATTTCTTTTTTCTGAAATGGGGTTAAGTAATTTACTTCCTCTTCTGTTAATCTGAGCAATTTATATTTTTGTAAATATTCATCAATTTCACTTAGATTGTCAAATTTATTGTCATATAGTTGGGCAAAATAGCTTTTGATTATTGTTTTAATTTCCTTTTCATTAGGGGTGAATTCACCCTTTTCATTTTTGATACTGGTAATTTCTTTTTCTTTTGTTTTTTTAATCAAATTAACTAAAAGTTTATCTATTTTATTGTTTTTTCCCATAAAACCAGGTCTTAGTTTTATTCATTAGTGTAATACTTTTATTAATTTTAGTTTTTATTAATATCTCCTTTAGTTTTTAGTATTTCTAATTTGATATTTAATTGTGGCTATTTAAGTTGTTCTTTGTCTAGCTTTTTCAGTTTCATGCCCAATTCATTGAGCTCCTCTTTCTCTATTTTGTTCATGCAATCATTTAGAGATAAAGAACTTACCCTAAGAACTACTTTTGCTGCATCCCATAAGTTTTGCTATGTTGTCTCATTATTGTCATTCTTTTGTATAAAGTTATTGATTGTTTCTACGATTTGTTGTTTGACCATTTTTCATTCCTTAGGATTAGATTATTTAGTTCCAATTAATTTTTAATCTTTCTTTCCATGACCCTTTATGACATGTAATATTTATTGCATCATGATCTGAAAAGGATGTATTTCATGTTTCTGCCTTTCTGCATCGTATTGTGAGGTTTTCATGCCCTAATACATGTTCAATTTTTGCGTAAGTGCCATGTAACACTGAGAAAAAGGTATATTCCATTCTAACCCCCTTCAGTATTCTCCAGAGGTATACCATATTTAACTTTTCAAAAATTCTATTCCACTCTTTAACTTTTTTGTTTATTTCGTGGTTAGAATTATCTAGCTCAGAGAGGAGGAGATTTAGGTCCCCTACTAGTGTAGTTCTGTTGTCTATTTCTTCCTTTAATTCCCTTAACATCTCCTGTGAGAATCTGGATTCTATACCATTTGGTGCATATATGTTTAATAATGATATTACTTCATTGTCTAGGGTGCCTTTTAATAGGATGTAGTTTCCTTCCTTATCTCCTTTAATTGGATATATTTTTGCTTTTGTTTTGTATGAGAGCACGATTGCTACCCCTGTTTGTTTTTGTTTTTGTTTTTTTACTTCAGCTAAAGCTTAATATATTACTCCAGCCTTTTACCTTTACTCTGTATCCCTCTGTTCCAAATGTATTCCTTTTAAACAACATATTGTAGGATATATGTTTAATCTGTTCTGATATACACTTCTGTTTTATGGGAGAGTTCGTCCCATTCATGTTTACAGTTATGATTAATATCTGTGTCTTTCTCTCCATCCCACCCCATCTATGCTTTTCTATCTCCCTTTGTCTCCTCATTAGTGTTTGGCTTTTGACCACTGCCTCCCTCAGTCTGCCTTCTCTTCTATCAGAAAAGGACAAGTTAAAATTTCTATACCTGGGTGTGTTATTCTATCCTTGGGCCAAATCTGATGAGAGTAAGGTTCAAACAATGCTCAACTCTCTCCTTTCTTTCCCTCTACTATGTCTTTATACCTCTTCTCGTGATTTAATTTACCCTTTTCTGCCTCCTCCTTTCCTCTTCTCCCATTATAATCTCTTTTCACTACTTAAGGAGGTCACATCAAAGCCAAATCATACCCACACCTTCTTGTATATGTATATCCATTCTAAATAAATATATAGTTCTTAAGAGTTACAAGTATAATATTCCTATGTGGAGATGTAAACAGTTTGCCCTTATTGATTTTTTTCTTTCCTGTTAATGTTTTTATGCCTCTCAAGTCTTTTATTTGAAGATCAGATTTTCTGTTGAGTTCTAGCCTTTTCATCAGAAAGGCCTGGAAGTCCCCTATTTCATTGAATGTCATTTCCTCATCTGAAATATTATGCTCACTTTTGCTGTGTAGTTGATTCTTGGTTGTGATCCAAGCTCCTTTGCCTTACAGAATATTATAGTCCAAACCCTTTGATCTTTAATGTGGAAGCTGCAAAGTCCTGCATAATCCTGACTGTAGTTCCATGATATTTGAATTATTACTTTCTGGCTGCTTGCAGTATTTTCTCTTTGACCTGATAATTCTAGAATTCCATTGCAGTATTCCTTGGTGTTTTCAGTTTGGGGTCTCTTTCAGGAGGTGATCAGTGAATTCTTTTGATGACTATTTTACCCTCTCTTTCTAGGACCTCAGGGCAATTTTCTTTGATGATTTCTTGAAAGATACTCTCCAGGCTTTTTTATCATGGCTGTCAGGTGGACCAATAATTCTTAAATTATCTCTTCTGGATCTCTTTTAAAATCCTTCTTGAGCTCTTCTAAGAAGGCTTTTTGGATTTGAAACTATTTCAATATTCCCCTTTGAGGTTTTGGATGTAGGTATATTGACAATTGTTGTCCTCTCCTGAAGTTGTGTTTTGATCTTCCCTGTCACCAAGATAATTCTCTATGGCCATTGTTTTTCTTTCTGCTCATGGTGTTTACATTTTTTCTGGTTTTTAAAGTTGATCTCTGCTTCTGGGGCCTAGGGAGCACTATCCCAGGCTTCCTGTGCTGGGGGCCAGGGGCCTGGTTGCTGGGTTTGTGTGCTGGGGCTTCAGGTGTAGGTAGTTGGAGGGCATAGGGATTTGAGCTGGTGCCTATCTAGAGCTGGTGGTAGTGTCTGGTGTGTGTTGGGGCAGATGGGGTTAGTCTCTGTTTCCCTGAGTTACACTGAATCTCCTAGGATGGGGGTGAGGGTGGGGGTGGTCTGACTGCTGGAGGGCATCTCCTCACCCAGGGTTGCAACAGAGCATGGGTAGATTTGGATACTGGTGAATGTCTGTCTTGATGATCATCCTTACAATATTGCTGTTAGTGTGTACAATGTTCTCCTAATTATTTTCACATTACTTTGCCTCAGTTCATATAAATCTTATCAGTTTTGTTTTCTTGAAATTATCTTGCTCATCAAGACAGGGAGGAGGAATTCTGGTGGCTGCAGCCCAGGCAGCCTCTCAAACCAACTAACCCCAGGACTTGCCACTTGTCGTTTAAGAGGCTTGCTGCTGGTTGTTAATATAGTGCCTAGACTTGGAGGTGTTTATTCTTCACAGGGACAAAACCTAGTCCTGGGATTTTTCTTCTTATCTTCTCAAATTGTTCCAGGAAGACACAGGTTATGGCCCTGTTCTTGTTTATTTCCATAGACACTTTGTTCACACCAAGGTGCTATTTTAACTGTTCTTTAGGGAAAGATCTTGCGAGCTTGGAATTTTCTGACTTACTCTGCCATCTTCCCAGAGTCCTTCCCTAAAAACAGGTGACTTTAAAACATTCCATCTGAGACCTGATAGCTCCGGGAGTAGCTGTTGCTGCTGCCAATTCAGTCACTCCCAAGGACTGTTCTTCCTTTGCTGAGACTAGGGTTGTGCTGGCATGGTCTCTGCTAGACTGTATCCCTCTCTCACCAAAGACCAACAGACCCCCTCCTATTCACCTTCTAAGTTGTGTTTGGCATCTTTGGTCAGGAAAGTCTGAAAACCACTACACCTGCCAGTGATTCAGTCCACCAAAGCCTGTTCTGGTGTTGCTGGGGCTGCATTGACACATTGTGCACCGGTCTGTACTCCTCTCTCAACCTGGTGTGACAGACCTTTCCTGTCTCCCTTCCAGGTTGTCTTGGCCTTGAAATGTGCTTCACTCTGTCTTCTTGTGGGTTCTGCCACTTTAGAGTTTGTTCATAGACATTTTAAAGCTATTTGGGGAAGAGCTCAGGTGAATCCCTGCCTTTACTCTGCTATCTTGACCCCACCCTCAGTTGACCTCCATCTCTTAGGTACCTTGAATATTAAAAATGTTGTGATTCTATGAACTTTCTACACATTATACAATTGCATGATGTCTGCAAAACATCCTTTCTCTGCCAAATACAACATCTTTAATTAGATTTCTTTTCATGGGCTTCTTCTCTCCTCTCTGAAACAGGATAATGTAGTACATTTGTAAATTTCCCAATACCACATTTGCGCCATCATTAAACATTAAAAGCAAGCATTGTATTTACAAGTAAACTTAAGGTCCTTAATACATTATCAAATTGTATTTTTTTTCCTTCTCTGAACCAAATTATAGTGCTTATTGCCCAAATTAGATTTTTCAAATACTGTAACATTGTAGGACTCCTAAGCCAGTTGAGCTATGATACTGTATTTTTCTCTTCCTTAAGCAGTAGTTTAGATAAAAATTTTGGTTTTTCTTTTTTCAAATAAGAAAAGAAGCAAAAACAGAGAAACCTCAGAAAAATCATGTAGTCCTCATCAAGAATACATTATTTGGACAACCCTTAAAACCTTTTCAATGTCATCATTTTTATTATTATACATTCAAGACACTAAGAGATACACCTTTCATGAGAATATTTGCTGGTTTCCATATAGGTTCTATCAACCCTTGGTCCGGCAACAAGCATTTACATATAACTAAAACAAGGCCTAGAATTTGTCTAATATCATACTGCACAATACCTCATGACATCCAAGAAATCTTTGCTCCTTCCTAATCTATTTTTATCCTTATATAATATAGTCCAGTTGTTATTTTTTTAAAGCAGTTGGGGTTAAGTAGCTTGTTCAAGGTTACATGGTCAGTCATTAATTATGTGTGGGTTTTTTTTTTAAATTTTTTTAATTTTCTGAGGTCGGAACCGATCCTGGGTCTTCCTGACTCTGGGGCCGGCACTTTTACTCATAGTACCCCCTAGCCATCTCTAGTTGTTGTTATTTTTATCTGAGAAAATAATAGTAATAATAATAGAAGGCCAAGGATTTGGAAGCCAGGTCAAATGTCAATGTCAAAACTAGAAATCTTTCTATTATACCAGAAGATCACTAAGATTCCACTTTGGGACAGGGTGACAGATAATGGTAAAGATATTATGATGATTAATGTAAAAATAAATAGGTGAATACAATTTTCTAGTCCTATTTATCCATCCACCTCAGTGACCTTTTCTAATATTCACTAAAATAAAGGTTGATTTTTTTATCTTATATTCCATTGTTGAAGTTACTTCCTCCATCATTCCAATTTGTGCCTCTTTGCCACTCTTTTCTTCTTTGATCCTTCTAAAATATATTTATTGCTTTTTTGCTTTTATATCATCTACATTTTAGTCTATATCATTGCTTTTTCCCCTCAGATAGCCATCCATTAAAACAATTTATTCACATCCATTTTTATTTTTAAAAGTTGTTTAATCTCTTCCTAGGGAGCTATAGGTTTTTGTCTTATTTTATTTATTTTATTGTATTTTGATGGCACCAGGACACCATATGTTCTATCAATTGTTTGTCATTCCTACAATGTAACAACCATTAAAGTTCTGCTTTAATACACATCATAACATGGAATTGACTCTTAGTTCTCAAAAGCAATGCCAACCAAATACAAGTTCTGAAAAGCTAGTAGATTTTTTTAAACAAATGCTTTATTAACTTCAGTTTTACATCATTCATTTCCACCAGATTTTGAGTTACAATCATTTTCCCCCCATTATTCCCCTACCCAACCTCCCAGAATAGTAGTCCCACAAGATATCGCTTCCTCCAATCTGCTCTCTCCCATACCTTCTCCCATACCCCCATCGACTTTTCCATTAGAGGAAGGTGAATCTTTGTGTCCCAATGCCTGCACATCTTATCTCCCTATTACAAGCAAAAGAGTATTAATAATAGTATTTATATATATTTGAAACATTTAATGTTACGACCTCGAATTTCAGATCCATTTCCTTCCTCCCTTGTCACCCATTCCCTCTTGGGAGATAAATAATTCAGTATATGTTGTACATGTCTAGCTATGCAAAACATTATCATAGTAGATATATTGTACAAGGCTGCTTATAATTCCCTCCCACTCATCCCACCCCCCACCTGGTCCATTCCCTACATAATCCTGTCCCTCTTCTATAGTGGGTACTCCCAACCTCCCCTCCCCCCAAGGATGCCCTCCCATCCATCATCCCTCCTCTCATCCCCCTTCCCCCTATCCTGCTGCAGGTTGAGATATCCCATTTAGTATGTATGTCATTTTCTCTCTGAACCAAATTCAATGTGAATGTGGTTTAGCCTTTTTAGCCTTCCTTATTCTCCCCCTCCTTTGCAACCACTTCCCCCCCTACATTAGATAGTTTACCCTACCATGTCTCTCCCCATCTCCTCTTGCCACTTTCCTCTCTCACCTCATAATTTCATCCCTTGAGTATTCTCCCTTCCCAAAAAATTCAACCTATGCCCTCTATCCATATGTAACTGTAACCATATACACACACATTCACATATGTATTCATATGACCACACACCCTTCTTCCATTATTTTCATAGTGAGAAAGATATCATCAGTCACAGTTATTGCTTTTCCATATAGGAATGTAAATAGTTCAACTTCGATAAGTTCCTTTTGACTTCTTTTCCCTGATTACCTTCTCAGGCATCTCTTGCTTCTTGCATCTGGATGTCAAATTTTCTATACAACTCTGGTTTTTTCCTCAAGAATGCTTGAAAGTCCTCTATTCCACTGAATGACCATATTTTCCCCTGAAACAAAATACTCAGTTTTGCTGGGTAGGTGACCCTTGGGTTCATTCCCAGTTCTTTTGCCCTCTGGAATATCATATTCCATGTCCTTCGATCCCTCAGTGTAGAAGCTGCCAGGTCCTGTGCTATTCTGATTGTGTTTCCACAATATCAAAATTATTTCTTCCTGGCTGCTTAGAGTATTTTCTCCTTGGTCTGGGGATTCTGGAACCTGGCTATAATATTCCTGGGAGTTTTCTTTTTGGGATCTTTTTCAGGAGGTGATCGGTGGATTCTTTCAACCTCTATTTTGCCCTCTGGATCTAAAACATCAGGGCAGTTTTCCTTGAAAATTTCTTGAAGGGTGATTTCTAGGTTCTTTCTTTGATCATGGCTTTCAGGTAGTCCAATAATTTTTAAATTGTCTCTCCTGGATCTATTTTCCAGGTCAGTGGTTTTTCCCATGAGATATTTCACATTGCCTTCTAATCTTTCATTTGTTTGGATCTGCTTAACAGCATCTTGATTTCTCATAAAGTCATTAACTTCCATTTGCTCCAGTCTAACTCTGAAGGAATGAATCTCCTCAGTGAACTTCTGAGATTCTTTTTCCATCTGTCAAATTCGACTTTTTAAGGCATTCTTCTCCTCATTGCCCTTTTGGGCTTCCTTTGCCATTTGAGTTAGTCTATTTTTTAAGGTATTGTTTTCCTCAGTCAGGCTGTTGACCCTCATTTCATACTTTTCCTGCATCCTTCTCATTTCTCTTTCCAATTTTTCCTCCACTTCTCTTATTTGATTTTTAAAGTCCTTCTTAAGGTCCTCTATGGCCTGCAACCCGCTCATGTTTTCCCCTGGGGCTTTTGGAGCAGGACTTCTGACCTCACACTCCTTTTCCCACTCTATGCCCCCAAAATAGGAGTCTAGGGTTGCATTTTTCTGTTTCCTTTGCCTTGGCATGTTGCCACTTAATTGCTTGACTTTTGGGCTTGTTGCCACACTATGGCTTTAAGGCCAGATAGAGGAATTTTCATCCCAAACGTGTGGGGGGCAACTTCCGTTTCTGGCAAGCTGTAAACCCACCCAGGACTTCCACCCTAGATCACAATCCAGATCCAGGGAGGTTAAAGCAAGAGCGATTACCCCCCAAGACTGATCGCTGGATCTCCCTACGATTTGCAGGCTGGGATCTGGAGCCGCCTCTGAAAACTACAAAATGGTGTTTGTCCTCAGTGGCTTCTAGCCCCTAGGGGAGGGAACCGACGCATTCCCTAAACACTGGTCCCAAAGTCCATAGGACACTAACCTCTTACTTTGTCTTAGGCATGTCTGTGTTGCTAATTCTGGAGTCGCCACAGCTCCTGGTGTTCTGGGGTTCCTCCAGCCGGCTGCTGGCCCTGCTGCCCTGGGGCTAAAACCTCGGCTCAGGTGGACCTGGGCTCGGCTCGGCTCCTGCGCTCTGCCTGCTGAGCACTGCCAGGTCCCAGACCACTGCGCTGTTCCTTCCTGCAGGGCTGCTGGGCTGTCCTCAGTGGGAGGTTAGCTTCTCTGTGTCATTCTGTGGGTGCTGGAGCTCCAGAAGTTGTTCAGAGTCCCCTTTTACATAGTTTCGGGGGAATCTGGGGGCAGAGTGGCTTGGACGAGCTGTTTCTACTTCGCCATCTTGGCTCCAAAGCTAGAAGATTTTAAGAATCATCATGGCAGGGGGGTGGCTAGGTCGTGCAGTGAGTAGAGCATCGGCCCTGGAGTCAGAAGGACCTGAGTTCGGATCCGGCCTCAGACACTTAACACACACACAAACAAAAACCTTAGCCGTGTGACCTTGGGCAAGTTACTTAACTTTGCCCTCCAAAAAGAAAAAAAAATCATCATGGCAGAGGAGTAGGATTTGGATCACTATAATACATATTTTTTAACATATTTAATGCCAAAAACTTTGTTTTACTTGGTTGGGCATATTTTGATAAGAATATTTTCTTTTTCTTTTTCTTCAGCAAAAGGAGGAAGGGAAGGAAAATAAATGTTTGTTAAATGAAAAAAAATTTTCAGCTGAACATTGACCTGCCTCACTGCTTTTCTTAATTTTAAAATAAATTTTGTTTCTTTTCTACCACTCCCCAACTCTAAGTGAGAAATAAAGACCAAGAAAACTTATAAGCCAATATAGTCAAGTAGAACAAATTCCCACATGTACCATATCTTTAAAAAAATACGCATATCTCATTCTGTACTTTGAGCCTATCACCTCTCACTTTATGTCAGTTTGTGCAGGTCTTCCCAGGTTCTTCTGAAATGATCCCCTTCATCATTTCTTAGAGAATAATAATATTACATCATGTTCATATACCATATCTTCTTCAGCCATTTCCCAATCTAGGGGCATCCCCTCAATTTCTGCTTCTTTGCCACTACAGAAAGAGTTACTATAAATACATTTGTGTGCTTGTCATTTTTTGTCTTTCTTTTTTATCTCATTAGAGAATAAACCTAATAGTGGTATCACTGGGTCACAGGGTATTCACAGTTTGATTAAATTTGGGGGCACAGTTCAAAATTGGTTTCCAGAAGAGCTTGACCAGATTTCACCTTCATCAACAATGTATTAATCTACTTCTTTTCAATTTCTGAGTTACCACCTCACACATAGGAAGTTGAATAACATAAGAGAAAAAGGATAAATGCTAGAGGTGATATGGAAAAATAAATACATTAATTCACTATTGAAGCCATCCCAGAGAACTATTAGGAACATATACCTTAAAAGCTCTAACACTGTGTATACCATTTGAACCAGCAATATCACTATTAGGTCTGTATTCCAAAGATATAAAAGAAAAAAGGAAACAATTTATAGGTACAAGAAATATTTGTAGAATCTCTTTCCATCATAGCAAAAACATTGGAAATGGAGGGAATGTGCACTAATTGGCAAATAGCTGTAAAGTTGTGGTATGTGATTATGATGGAACAATTGTTCCATAAAAAATAACAAGAAGGATAGTTTAAGAAATACCTGGGGGTGGCTAGGTGGCTAGGTGGCGCAGTGAGTAAGAGCGCCGGCCTTGGAGTTGGTATGAGCCAAGATTGAATCCAGCCTCAGAAAATGAACACCCACACATAAATAATGACTAGCCGTGTAACCTTGAGCAAGTTACTTAACCCCAATTGCTTAAAAGAAAAATACCTTGAAAGACTTCTATGACAGAGTGAAGTGAGCAAAATCAGAACTTTCTATACAGGGAAAGCAATATAACAATGATCAACCATGAAAGACTTAGATACTCTCTTTTTTTAAATTTCCAAATGCTTTGTTAACTTCTGGTTTGCATCAATCATTTCTGAAAGATTTTGAGTTACAATTTTTTCCCCATTTCCCCCCACCCACCAACCCAGGATAACAGTCCTACAGGATATCCCCTCATCGAATCTGTTCTCTCCCATATATTCTTCCATACCCCCTTCGACTTTTCCAGTAGGGCAAGGTGAATCTCTGTGCCCCAATGCCTGTATATCTTATTTCCCAATTATAGGTAAAATAGTATTAATAATAGTATTTATATATTTTTAAAACATTAGATTTTTAAAACTTCGAATTCCAGTTTCATCCCCTTGTCACCCACTCTTACTGTGAAGATAAGCAATTCAGTATATATTGTACATGTATAGCTATGCAAAACATTACCATAGTAGATATATTGGTAAAGACTGACTATATTTCCCTCCCTCCTATCCAGCCTCCCACTTGGTCTATTCCTACTTTGATCCTGTCCCTCTTCAAAAGTGGGTGCTTCCCACTTCCTTCCACCCCAGCCTGCCCTCCCCTCCATCAACCTTCCCATCCCCCTTTCCCCCCCACTCTCCTGCAGGGTTAGACACCCCATCCAGTATGTATGTCATTCTTTCCCTGAGCCAAATTCAATGATAATAAGGTTTTGCCTTTTTGCCTTCCTGTTCTTCCCCTCCATTGAAATCATTTTCCCTTGCCTCTTGTATATGGGAGAGTTTACCCCATTCTGTCTCTCCCCATCACCTCCCATCACATTACTCCCTCACCTCTCAACTTCACCCCTTAAGTATCATCTCTTCCTATTAAATTCGACCTGTGCCCTCTATCTATGTATACCTGTAAACATATATATATATATGTATATATGTATGCATATATATATATACACACACACATTCACATATGTATTCATACACCTTCTATTCCTTTCAATTATTTTCATACTGAGAAAATTTTATCAGTTGCAATTATTGTTTTTCCATGTGGGAATGTAAATAGTTTAACTTTGATAAGTTCCTTATGATTTCTTTTCCCTGTTTACCTTCTCAATCATCTCTTGCTTCTTGTGTCTGAATGTCAAATTCAATGTCTATTCAACTCTGTTTTTTTCCTCAAGAATGCTTGAAAGTCCTCCATTCCACTGAATGACCATATTTCCCCCTGAAACATTATACTCAATTGTGCTGGGTAGGTGATTCTTTTTTTTTAATCCCAGGTCCTTTGTACTCTAAAATATCATATTCCATGCCCTTTAGTCCCTCAGTGTGGAAGCTGCCAGATCCTGTGTTATCCTGATTGTATTTCCACAATATTGAAATTGTTTGCTTCTGGCTGCTTATAATATTTTCTCCTTGATCTAGGAATTCTGGAACCTGGCTATAATATTCCTAGGAGTTTTCTTTTGGGGATCTTTTTCAGGAAGTGATCTGTGGATTCTTTCAACCTCTATTTTGCCCTCTGGTTCTAAAACATCTGGGCAATTTTCCTTGAGAATTTCATGAAAGATGATTTCCAGATTCTTGCTTTCATCATGGTTTTCAGGTAGTCCAATAATTTTTAGATTATCTCTCCTGGATCTATATTCTAGGTCAGTTATTTTTCCCATGAGGTATTTCACGTTGCCTTCTATTCTTTCATCAATTTGGATCTGTTTGACAGCATCTTGATTTCTCATAAAATCACTAGCTTCCATTTGAAGGAAGCTGAAGGAGTGATTCTCCTCAGTGAGCCTTTGAGATTCTTTTTCCATCTGTCAAATTTGGCTTTTTGAGGCATTCCTCTCCTCATTTTCTTTTTGAGCCTCTTTTGCCTTTTGAGTTAGTCTATTTTTTAAGGTGTTATTTTCCTCAGTCAGTCTGTTGACTCTCATTTCATAATTTTCTTGAATCTTTCTCATTTCTCTTCCCAATTTTCCTTCCACTTCTCTTATCTGCTTTTTAAGGTCCTCTGTGGATTGTAACTAGCTCATATTTTCATTTGGGGCTTTTGGTGCAGGAGTTCTGACCTCCCAGTCCTGCTCCTGTTCCCTGTTTCAATACTCTTTGCCCCCCAAATAGGAGTCTAATATTGAATTTTTCTGTTTATTTTGTTTCCTTTGCCTAGGCATGTTGCCACTTAATCACTTTGACTTTTGGGCTTGTTGCCACAGTAGGACTCTGCCACCAGCTGGGGACCTTCAATCCCCAATGCTGCTGTTTTCTCAGCTTCTGGAGGTATTAGTTGGGTGCCCTCTCTGAAGCCTCCAGATGCTCTCGCAAGCTGGTCACACACCCCAAGACCTCCACCCTAGACTGCAATCCAGATTCAAGAAGGTTAAAGTAAGAGCAATTACCCCCAAGACTGATCGCCTGGTCCCCCCTAGAGTCCACAGGCCAGGAACTGAAGCTGCATTGTGTGTCTGCTGCTGCGCTGAAGCGTCTAAGTGACTTCTCACACCCAGGGAAAGAGGCCAATGTGCTCTCCATACTAATGAGTCCCAAAGTCCATACAGCACTAACAGCTCACTTTGTCCATGGCATCTACATGTTGATAATTCTGGAAACACCCCAGGTGCTGGTGTTCTGGGGTCCCTCCAGCCAGCTACTGGTCCAGCCACCCTGGGGCTAAAACTTCCAACTTTTATGGGTCTGTGCTTGGCTCCCAGAGTGCTGTGCTGGCCACTCCCTGCAGGGCTGTCAGGCTGTCCTCAGCGGGGAGGTTAGCTTCTCTGTGTCATTTTGTGGGTTCTGTAGCTCCAGAGGTTGTTCAGAGTCCCCCTTTATCTATATTGGAAGTGGTAGGAGCAGGAGCTGTATGGAAGTACTGTTTCTACTCTGCCATCTTGGCTCCACCCCTAGATACTCTAATCAGTTCAATAATCCAAGATAATTTCAATGCACTCATGATTAAAAATAGTAGCCAACTCCAGAGAACTGATTAAATGTATGGTGAAGCATCCTTCTTTCACTTTCCTTATTTTTTGTTTTAATATTTTTTGCAAAATAGCAAATACGGAAATATATTTTCCATGACTTCTAATGTATAATTGATATCACATTGCTTGTTTCTCAATGGGAGTGGGAGGGGTTAGACTGAGTAAGATAATTTGTAACTCAAAAGGAAAAAATATGTTAAAATAAATATTTTTCAAATATGTGGTTGCTTTCCCACAGGCCCTTTAGCTTTTAACATTTTTTTGTTATTTTTCTTATGAGTCTTGAGCTTAATTTCTTCCTCTAAAAACTGTTGATTATTATCCTTTGAACATTTATCAATTTGAATCAGTTCCCTGACTCCTGGATAATGATTCTTTAAGCATAGTTACCAATGAAACAAATTTTAAAACACAATACAGATTATTTTAATAGGCATTAGAAGAAAGATGTTAAGCTATTCGTTTATCACATTTTTCCAATACATTAAATGACATCCTAGTGACATGAGAAGACTTAATTTACCACCATCATTTATCTTATTCAATTGGTAAGATCTGACTCATATACTTAATCTCCCCCCTTTATTATAAGGTCTTTTCTTTTTTAAGGAAATATGTAGAGGTTGTTGTTGATTTGGGTTATCAAATTTGAAGTTTTCTACTGACTTTTAAAATGATGACTTTTAAAAGCCATCATCATCATCAAAAATAACAGTAATAAATATTTCTTGCTGAATCATTTGTTAAAAGTGAACTTTCTCAAATATACTGCCAAATCCTTTAAAAATGAATTTAAGAGGGGCACAGTCAAGATGGCTAAGTAGAAACAGGATTTCCCCAGGACTCTGGCTTCTACCTCTCCCAATTCACAAAAAAGGTAACTCTTAACAAACTTTGGAGCTACAGAACCCACAAAATGACACAGAGAACCTAACTTCCCACTAAGGACAGCCTGAGAGGCTGGCAGGAAGGGGCCAGCACAGTGGTCTGGGAGCCGAGACCAGCCCCACAGGAGCACTAGGTTTTAGCCCCAGGGAGGACCTGACCAACCATCTGCTTGAGGGACTTCAGATCTCCAGCTTCTGTGGTGGTTTTCAGAATTATCAACACATAGAGACTAAGGACAAAGTGAGAAGTCAGTGCAGTGTGGACTTTCAGATCCAGTAGTTTGTAAATGCAGGTCAGCTTTTATTCCCTGGAGAGAGGGGCCACTGAGGCACAATGGCTCTGCCACCCCCACCTTGTGGCTTCTTCAGAACTCCTGGCCTGCAGATTGTAGGGGGAACAAGTGACCCCAGTCTGAGGGGTAATTGTTCTTGATATAACCTGCTTGGGTCTGGATTACTCTCTAGGGTGGAGGTCCTGGGGTATGTGACCAGCTTGCCAGAGCATTTGGAGGCTTTAGAGAGGGCACCCAACTAATACCTCCAGCAGCTGAGAAAACCCCAGCAATTTGGGACAAAGCTTCCCTGTCTGGGAGCAGAGTCCTACTGTGGCAAAAAGCTCAAAAGTAAAGTAATTGAGTGGCAACATGACCAGGCAAAGGAAGCAAAGCAAGCAGAGCAATCCAACTTTACACTCCTAATTTGGGAATAAAAAGAATCAAAGCATGGAACACGAGGAAGACAGCAAAGTCAGAACTCCTGCACCAAAAGCTTCCAAGAAAAATAAGAGTTTCTTATAGGCCATAGAGGACCTTTAGAAGGATTTTGAAAACCAAATAAGAGAAGTGGAGGAAAAATTAGGAAGTGAAATGAGAACGATGCAAGGAAATTATGAAATGAGAGTCAACAACCTGACTGAAGAAAATAATACCTTAAAATAGACTAACTCAAATGGCAAAAGAGGCTGAAAAAGCCAATGAGGAGAAGAATGCCTTAAAGAGTCAAATTTGCCAGATAGAAAAAGAATGTCAAAAGCTCACTGAAGAGAATCATTCCTTCAGACTTACTTGTGAGCAAATGGAAGCAAGTGACTTTATGAGAAATCAAGATACTATTAAACAGATCCAAAACAAATGAAAAAACAGAAGGCAATATTAAATATCTCATTGGGAAAACCATTGACCTGGAAAATAGATACAGGAGAGATAATTTAAAAATTATTGGACTACCTGAAAGACATCATCAAAAAAAGAACCTAGAAATCATCCTTCAAGAAATTCTGAAGGAAAATTGTCCTAATATTTTAGAACCAGAGGGCAAAATAGAGGTTGAAAAAATCCATCTATCATCTTCTGAAAAAGATCCCCAAAAGAAAACTCCTAGGAATATCATAGCCAGGTTCTGGAATTCCCAGATCAAGGAGAAAATATTACAAGAAGTCTGGAAGAAACTATTTCAATATTATGGAAACACAATCAGGATAACACAGGATCTGGCAGCTTCTACACTGAGGGATTGAAGGGCTTGGAATATGATATTCTGGAGGTCAAAGGAGCTAGGATTAAAACCAAGAATCACCTAACCAGCAAAACTGAGTATCATGTTTCTGGGGAAAATATGGTCATTCAGTGGAATAGAGGACTTTAAAGCATTCTTGAGGAAAAAAACCAGAGTTGAATAGAAAATTTGACATTCAGATACAAGAAGCAAGAGAAGCATGAGAAGGTAAACAGGGAAACAAAATCATAAGGAACTTATCAAAGTTGAACTTTTTACATCCCTACATGGAAAAACGACAATTGTAACTTATGAAATGTTTCTCAGTATGAGAATAGTTGAATGGAATAGAAATGTATATGTATGTGTGTGTGTATACACATATGTGTGTATGCATACATATATATGGCTATATAGGAGGGTATATGGGCATATGAATACAAATGTGAATGTGTGTATATATATACATATATATATACATATATATACATATATATATACATATATATATATATATATATATATATATATATATATATATATATATATATATATATATATATATGAGTACAGGTATACATAGAGAGAGGGGATAGGCCCAATTTAATAAGAAGGGCTGATACTTAAAAGGTGAGAGAGGAATATAATGAGAAGAGATGGGGGAACACAGAATGGGGTAAACTATCTCAGAAGAGTCAAGGGAAAATGATTACAATGGAGGGGAAGAATAGGAAGGCAAAAGGGAATAGGTCAACCTTGTTTTAATTGAATTTGGCTTAGGGAGGGAATGACATACACACTAAATAGGGTATCTCACCCTACAGGAGAGAAGGGGGAAATGGGATGAGAGGGCGATGATGGAAGGTAGGGCAGCCTGGGGGGGAGGGAAGGTGGAAGCACCCACTTTTGAAAAGGGACAGGATCAAAGTAGAGAATGAACAAGTGGGGGGTTGGGATAGTAGGGAGGGAAATAAAGTCAGTATTTTACAATATATCTACTATGGTAATGTTTTGCATAGCTACACATGTACAACCTATATTGAATTGCTTATCTTCCCAGTAAGGGTGGGTAACAGGGGAGGAAGGGAATGAATCTAGAATTCAAAGTTTTAAAATGAAATGTTTAAATATATACATATATATGCATATATATACATATATATTATATATACATATACTGTTATCAATATTATTTTACATGTAACTGGGAAATAAGTTATACATGCACTGGGGTATAGAGATCCACCGGGTCCTACTGGAAAGTTGGAGGGCATATGGGAGAAGGTATGGGAAAGAGAAGATTGGAGGAAGAGATATCCAGTGGGATCACTATTTTTGGGTGGTGGGTAGGGGAAAACAGGTAGAAAATTAGGAACTCAAAGTCTTGCAGAAATTAATGATGTAAACTAGAAGTTAATAAACCATTTGATAAAAATTGAATTTACTTTTCTAGTCATCTAATAAAATCAGCATTTCAAATATCTGTTGTCACATATTCTTAACCTTTTCATGACAACAGTATCTTGAATCCATTAAAGAATCTTTCATTAGACAGAGAAGTGACTTATGAGTTTGGATATGTTACCTCTTAAAGTTTCAGTAAAAATTTTCAACAGTCCTAACTTCCCTTGTATACTCTAAAGGCAAGTCTGCACAATTCATTTCTGAAAAAGCTAATGGAACTGAAAAACTTCAGGTGATGGAACTAATTAATTTTGCAAAAGTCCTGGAGAAATGAAAGGGTTCTTCAGACAATTAATTGCTCACTGCTCCTACTGTTCCTGTATCTGAAGTTTTAGGCAATGAAAACTGAGAAATTCATTGCTCATAATATGCCAGGCAACTTGTTGACTCTATCAAATGACTGCAGTTCAACTGTTCATGATTTCTTTGGAGACTATGATTATTTAATTCTTATATTTTCAAGAAAAATGGAAGTGTAGGAGTAGTCTTTGGGCTAACTTGTCTATTTCAATCATATTTGACAAAGCACTAAGGCATTTCATAATTTCCCTTTGCTTCTACAGAGTTTATTTTGCCTGTAGCAATTTCTTAATCTGGGATCCATGAACTTGTTTTTCTTTTTTAAATATATATTTTTATAAGTATGTTGTTATGTAATTGGTTTACATCTGAAATTTTACATCTACTATGCCTTTAATATATTCTAAGAAAGGGTGCATGTGCATCAGATTCCCAAAGGAATTTTCAACACATGTAGAAACGATTAAAAACTCTGCAGTAGCACCTGTCTGTGTTCCTCAGTCTTCCCTCTCTTCCTTTTCTTTTTCCCTTTCCCTCTCTCCTCCTCATTCCCTTTTTCTTTCTCCTTTTCTAAGTTTCTCTTTCTTACTCTGTTTCTCCCTCTCATCTTGGTCTGTTCTATTTCTTGATCCCTTTTATCTCTCTCTGTGTCTGTCTGTCTCTTCCCCTCCTTCCTTCCATCTCTGTTTCCCTCTTTCTCCTCCATAGAGTTTTTCCCTCCCTCCTTCCCCTTAGACCAGTGAGTGGTTTCATTGGTTTAATTTATATAAGATATGTTCTTCCAATTAACTATCTTTACTAATGAAGATGTGCATTTGCTTTGCAATTAATGATATGGTAGTGACCTGGAGGCATTAAGAAAGTGAGTTGTTTGGGATCATGCAGCAAGTGTGTGTCAGTCAGGAGTTGGATCCAGGTCTTTTGGATTCCTAGGTCACTTCTTGTTCCACCTTACCATGTGGTCCCTTTGTGTATCTCGGAAAGAATGTAAACCTTTGATATTCTGGGTAATCAGCCATAGGCATAGGTAGCCAGTTAAAAGGTCACAGTGTGGTTCATAGGTTGAATGGTCTCTTCATAGCCATTTCATCCTCACCTTTCTTTCTGAATTTACTTGAATAGAGCAAAGTCCTTTATACAGTATGTCCAGAATAACTTTGTTCTTTTTTCTTAAGCAAAGAGATAACTGAGAAATTTAACTTTATATATAGACCGTCTTTTAGACTCGTGTTGTAGCAACTGAAGGAGGCAAGAACTGTGAGCATTCAAAAGAGACAAAGCTAGTGGACTAAATTGTTTTTGCTATTGTTCATCCTTCATTTTTAATAGGACCAATGACATCAAGAGGTAATGTCTTGACTCATGAATTAGTTGGATTTGAGTGAAGTAGAGTTGCACAGTGTCATAAGCCTCTATCTTTCTGAGTCATAAAATTCTAGTGGCAAGGCAAAAGTTAAGATGCCTGGTGATGTCCTGAGGTGTAATGAGTGATCTTGGCATCTTTGATGTCTGACCAGTTTCGAAGGGCTCCACAGCAGCTGCTTCAGCTACCTCTGTGGCCTTTGGAACATTATTCTCCTTTGCTCATTCCACTGAGGAAGTTTTCACATTCTTGGGGTAAACATCCTCCTAACTCACCCACATGTTTGAGTCCTGTTGTTTACCCTCAACCTAGCTCTTCTGCCAAAACAGTTTAACAGGAGGTGTGGCCACTGCCATGCTGCAGCTTCATGGAGGCACAAGTGAGAATTGAGTGGCAAATAGACACCAAACATGAATGAGCAGCCCTGAAAAGGGCTTAGCAAGCCCTTACCCCATAAGGGCTAGTCCTCCTTGAACACCCCAAACACCAGGAAGTGGGTCTTCCATTTTTGCCGAGCAAAAGCATTCAGTTCAGTCTTCCTATACAAGTAACCTGTGAATTAACCTTTTGTGAATTGTTTATTGTGAGTTTAAGTGATTTGTGATCTCGTTGATGTGCATATTTTTTCTAATGGCATGAATTACAAACCTCTATGCCTTGCAATCCTATGCAACTCATGTTTAAGTCATTCCCTAGATGTCTCAGAGAGGATTTTGCTACTTGCTATAGGTCTTCCTCTGATTTCTTAATATTTATCTGCCATCTTTTACTCCTACTCTATGAGTGGCTCACCTTTTAAACTCCCATATGCCCTTGATGTTTCTGTCTTCCCCTTCTTGTGCACATGTCACCACTTGTAACATGTTACAGCCTGCTTACACCCACCATATATCTTTTTGTACTAATGCTATTATGCTCTAGGCTATTTATGTACCCAAAATAATTCTATTAGCAGATGTGAATATTTAGGTTCAGTTAAAGTCTTAGAGAAATGGAACTAGCTAACTTGCCTTAGTGATCACAAGATAGATGAGCTGTAGTAGATGAAGCTCTCTGCTCAGTCTAAGGATTATTTATATTTTAGGTCCTATTTTCAATAAATACACTTAGCAACATGATTTGCCCTTAGGAACCAAGAACCAAATTCAAGAGTCATTTAAAAATCCTTGTAGGGGGTGGCTAGGTGGCACAGTGAGTAGTGTCGGCCCTGGAGTCAGAAGGACCTGAGTTTGGATCCAGCCTCAGACACTTAACACACACACAAACAAAAACCTAGCCATGTGACCTTGGGCAAGTTACTTAACCTCAATTGCCCTCCAAAAGGCAAAAAAAAAAAATCCTTGTAGACCTTTATAAAAATATATAGGCATTGGTTAAAATAAAACAATATCTTAATTTGATGGTCAGTAACAGTAATATATTGATTTTATACATCTCTCATAACAAATATCTGTATGAGGAAACCACATATATACAAATATGCATATGTGTACATAAATACATAGATCATATATGTATATATTATCTGTTGTATATATCTATATGTAAATAAACAATATTAAAATGTTCAATAATCTATCAGAATCATCAGTATAACCCTATCCTAATTCCTGGTAAAACTTAGCACTTCAATCAGTGATATTCAAACTCCATGAATAACAAATTTAGTGGTTAAACATTTTACCTTCTAGTGATTTCATTACTTCATCAATTATATTTATTCAGTGTTATATGTGACTGAAAAGGGGGGATAGAATGTACTATCTCTGTAGCTTTTCTCCGAATTTGTTTGATTTGAACACTTCAGGAAAAATAGTTGTACACTTCAGAAAATAGTTGAGGTAACCCCCTAGAAAAAATGGGCTCTCACTTTATTACATGTGACTCTATTGGACCATGCCATCCTCTATGCCTCCTGAAGGAATATATTCCTAGTAATAACCTTTTCTAAGCTTCATATATCAATAAATTATTAGGACCAAACTCAGTAGTCACATGTTCCAGTGAATCTCTGATTTTTGTCAATGGATATATGCTACTCAGAGTTGTAGTTCACAGTCTAGGCGTGTTCGCCCATCCTCTATGATCTTTGTCCATCTAATTCTTTTATTTCATGACAGGAGATGCACCCAATGCACTGATATTTTCCTCTAGTTCTCTTTGCAGGATCTTTTCCAGAAAAATGTGCCAAAGGTTAAGTTCTAAAATGGGCATAGTTAAAATCTGGACAATAGGCATTCTTTATCCACCTTGTTGTGTGGATAATTAGATCAATTAAAAAAATATATGGATTCCATTTAGGAGGTTCTTCAGGTTTCTAAGACTAGATGCAACCAGAACAGGCTCCATTCATAAATGGAAACATCTGAAGGACTTGGACTCTGCATTGATTGAATCTCCTCTACAAAAGTACCAAACATCTTTGCAGAATATTCATCTCTCTGTTGTGTATATTATTTAAGAGTAAACATATTAAGTTACAGGGGCGGCTATGTGGCGCAGTGAGTAGAGTGCCGGCCCTAGAGTCAGAAGGACCTGAGTTCAGATCCGGCCTCAGACACGTAATACACACAAACAAACAAACAAAAAAACCTAGCCATGTAACCTTGGGCAAGTTACTTAACCCCAATTGCCCTCCAAAAGGCAAAAACAAAAACAAAAACAAAACAAAACCATATTAAGTTATGTGTTTTTGTACATTTCAAAGTATCTTTTCTGTTTTTAAAATTGATATTAAGGTACTTTATTAAAAGCTGGAAAGGACATAGAACACTTCTAGTCCAACTTTCTCAGTTAGAACTTTTCTGAAATTCTTGCCCTCATTTTTCTCCTCTTTCCTTTTAATATGTTTTTTGTTATTTTTGTTCTCTTTCACCCATGTGAAACTCCTCTTCCTGAAACATACATGACCATCCTTTCAGGTTAAAAATATTTGAGGAGGTGGGTTGTTTGAAAACCCTTTCTTTCTTGAATTCTTTGGGAGAAAGGACTATTTGAATCCAATTTATACAGAGGGGGACAATCATCTGTCCGGTAGGGGTTAGTTGGATTGATGATCTTTAAAAGACCTGTCCACCCTGAGGTTCTGTAATTCTAAATAAAATTATTTTGATACAGGGCATTCCTCTTTGAACTTTGTATTGGTTCCTCCTTTGTCCATTCACTGCTATAGTAAATGTGGATGTTGAATGTAATGTACTAATTTGAGTGAGAATGTCTAGGTTGTAACTATTTAACTAATCCATCGTTTCCAGGAATATCACATATAGGCTATAGGCTGGTACTTCCACAGTGCATGTGGAAAAAGAGAGATTTTATTTTCCTTAACTGACAAAATTTTGACTGTTTTGCAGTGTGCTTCTGTCTTGCTATTCTAATAATTCTGTCTTAGCTCCATTTTCATCAAGGTAATAGGCTGATACTTTATTTTTCCTTCCAATGTCAAATGTGACCTCAGGTATGAAATACAATAGTGATGTTAGAAAAAACTCACTAATCTTGCCTGCATCTTTTCAACTACATAATAGATACAAAATTTTAAAGAGTCATTTCAAAGATTAATTAATTCATGCCAATAAGGGGCTTAAGTGAACATAAGAGGTGCCATGTGAATGTTAAGTAACAGTGCTATGATTTCAGCACTTAATATAGTTTAAATTACAGAAATCCGGTTTGGTCTGTAATGTAAAACTGATCACAGTTCATATCACAACTGAACTTTCATGTGAGTACATCTTTCTTTATGCTAAGCCATCATCTTCATCCAAATGCCATTTTTTAAAAATGATAAATGCTTGTGGTTTTTTCATTAACTAGAATTTCCTCAAAGCTATGCTTTTCGGGTATAGCTGACAACTGTGCATATTTTTAACAATCTTATGTAAATTGTTGGTCACACAAAAAGTGGTCATTTTCTTTCAGTTTTGAATTTACATATAACCATAAGCATCCCTCCCATAAATGCAACTGACACATGCAATTCAACATTCCCGTTTTCTTGGTGATTTGTTTCATTACTGATATGCCTCAATTTAAATTTACCTATTCCATGACTGAGTCTACAAACAGGAAATTGGTTCGGTGAGCTGGAATTGGTATGACAAAAAGAACTGCTCACTTAGAGGATACTTTTAATACTGTGTTCATTGAAAAAACAGGGAATCTCCAGATTTTTCTGACTTAAATGTTCTGGCATTTCAGTTTGAATTTAACTGTGAGAGAAAGACCTTGAAAAGCCATAAAATTCATTGATCTTATATATTCTGGAGCTTGAGTTTCATGGTACATCAAAGTGATCTTTTTTTTTTCCAAGTCTTTGATTTTTTTTTCCATTCCCATTATTATTCAAGTCCTAGACGTGTTGCATTAAATACAGTTTTCCTGTTCTTCTCCTCTCAACTACTTATTTAACTATGAAGATAAAATGATTCCTAAAATTGAGATACAGCATATTCTATTACAAAAGACACTTGACTTAGAATGTAGACCCAAATTCAAATCTTTACTTCAGCACTTATTAGATGACAAACCATAACTTAATCTCACTGATCCTCAGTGTTTTCATCTATAAAAGAATAATAATCATATTTTCCCTGCCCATCTCACAGTTATGTTGTGGGGAAAGCACTTTGTGAACTGCAAAACCTTATAGGAATGTGAGTTATCACTGTACTTATTGATAGATCTGTATGAATGGATAATAATTGTTGAAATGGCTTAAATGATTGGAAGATTTTTCCCCCTCATGGACACACCTATATGAATTCCTACAATAAATTTGATGAAATATTTGATATATATCAAATTTGAAAGAGAACCAGTCATTCACTCCAGTATGGAAGAGGAGGTACTGAACACCTACTGGAAATGTTTCAGATTGAAAGAATGAATAGATAAATTGATTTATGAATCAAATTGTTCAGAGACAATATGAACAGCAGCTAAAACACATATCCTGGTTTGTATCACTGAGGAATTAAAAAAAAAAACAATGCAAGAAACCAAACGCTTAGAATTAAGGAATCATAGATACAGAGCTAAAAGATTCCTAACATCCAAATGCCTCACTTTACAGATGAAGAAACTGGCTGAGAAAGGTTAAGTGACTTGCCTAGGGTCATACAGCAAGTAAGGTGCTCAGGCAGGATTCAAATAAAGTTGTTCTTGACTACTAACCCAACAATCTATCCATTATATAATTTATAATTTTAGCCTAACAATTTAGGATTAAATCAAATCAAGACAATGGCATAACCACTTTTTCAGTCATAATGAAATTAAAGTGATAGAGGCAGTGGTATATTGTTAAATGTTTAACAACTGACTTTCCTGGGAGGAAAGACATGTGTTCGAGTTTAATCTGAATTATCAATATTTCTCCAAGACTTTCTTAACTCTTGACAATCAAAAAAATAATAAGCCAGTCCCTGATTTGTAGCATTTGCTAATTTCTTAAGTGTAAATAATCACTCTGAAAATTTAGCTGTTGACTCTCTTTAACTGGCTTAGGTTGACCCTGCATACCCTTGGGTATACAAATGAAACAGTGAGGTGGCATAGTATATAGAACCTTGGATTCTGAGTCAGGAAGATCTGAATTAAAATCTTGCCACACTTATCTGTGTGACCTTGGGAAAGTCAGTTAATCTCTTTCAGCCTCAGTTTCCTTACCTGTAAAATAGGCATGACACCTCTACAGTAGGGTTATTGTGAGGATTAAATGAAGTAATGAATGCAAAGCATTTTATAAATCTTAAAGTGCTTAATATAAATGTTAGCAATTATTAATACTATTAGATAAATACCTAGTCAATAATATCCTTCAATAGAATTGTCCAAGTCAATATTAGCATCTTTTCATTTCTGTATCATTCTTATTAAAAATTTTATTGCTAGTCTTTTGAATTTTTATTCCAATGACCCCTCTTGTATTCTCCCAACCAAATGCAACCCTTCCTTGTAACAAAGATGTAGCTGAGGTCTCTTGGAAAAAGTATAATTTTCCTTTGACTAATCTCAAATAGCAGTTGGTTAATGAATTGATCAGAGTTACACCATCTTTAAAATTGTTTTCATTATTGAGATCATTGTGCAAATTATTTTTTGGGCTCTGCTTACTTTGCTCTGCTTCAATCCTCACAATGTCCCATAATTTCTCTTGATTCTTATTTTATTTCTCATGTATTGCTCACTTGCTTGCATTGTAGATGTGAATGAAATTAAGTTATTCCTGTTTTTGTTGGTAAGAATCTGAAGTTACTAATATTTTATTCTAAAGAGAAATGAATCTTAGTAAATTAAAACATTTAGCACAATGTAGGTATGCATATATAAATTAAAATAGTTTAATAGTATTTCCTACTTTCAAACAGGAATAGAAATTTTAAATCCATCTTCTCTTAGACACTTGCAGCCAAAAAATTGTGCTTTGTTTTGTTGTTGTTTTATTCTAAGCAAATAATAATTGGAAGGAAATGGAATATACTCTCAAGTGATTCTGGGGATATCTAGCTTAACAGTGGTCATTCCTGCTTCTTATATTGGTATTAATTATTATTATAGTTACAGGAGTGAGTGGTCTCAGCTGACACATACCCCTGAAATGGGATTAGATAGAGGATATGAATTTCATGTAAGTTTGTTGGGATCTTCATGTTAGCTATGTGGTTCTAAATAGCATATGAAATGGGCAGGAAAGTTTCCTCTTTCTTTAAAAGATTCCTTGTAGCTTTATTTTGATTCAAAAAAGATCATAACCATAATTGAGTAGCCTTGTGGTGGAGGTGGGGGAAGTAGAACATTGTGGAAGCCTCACTAAAATTATTTATTTTATTTTATTTTATTAATTTATTTTAACCTGGAATTAGACCATAAGCATTTATTAAACACCTGTTATGTGCCAGACACCTTACTAAGTGCTGGGGGTACAAATACAAAAGAGAAAAGACAGTCCATAACACCTTAAGTTGAGGTATTAGAATTTATGGATTCACCCTCCATAACATGGTCATAATGTGATCAAGGGTGATGGGATCTTGCAAGATAAAGAGGTGTTCCCAACAATCACAATTGTGATTTCATTTCTATAAGGAAAATCTTACAGAACTAATCCTTGTACCAATGCAGATCAATATCTGAATATCCCCTCCCCCAATCTGCTCTCTCCTATATCCTCCCCCATACACCCTCCAACTTTCCAGTAGGGTAAAATGGATCTCTATGTCCCAGTGCCTGTATATCTTATTTTCCAGTTGCATGAAAAATTATACACACACACACACACACACACATATACATATATAATATATGTATATATAATCTATATGTATAATACACACACACACACACACACACACATATATATATATATATATATGTGTGTGTGTGTGTGTGTATATATATGTTTTAAACATTTGGGTTTAAAACTTTGAATTCCAGATTCATTCCCTTCCTCCCTTGTCACCCACCCTTACTGGGAAGATAAGTAATTCAATATAGGTTGTACATGTGTAGCTATACAAAACATTTCTATAGTGGATATATTGTGAAAGACTGACTATATTTTCCTACATACTATCCCACCCCCAACTTGTTCTTTTCTCTACTTTGACCCTGCCCTTTTCAAAAGTGTGTGCTTCTAACTTCCCTCCCCCCAACCTTCCCTCCCTTCCATCATCTCCCCTCCCATCCCCCCTACTCTCCTGTAGGGTAAGATATCCTATTTAGTGTATATGTCATTCCCTCCCTAGGCCAAATTCGATGAGAGTAAGGTTGATTCATTCTCTTTTGCCTTCCTGTTCTTCCCCTCCATTGTAACAGTTTTCCCTTGCCATTTCTATGTGAGATAATTTATCCTATTTTGCGTCTCCCCATCTCTTCTCATTATATTCCTCTCTCACCTCTCAATTTCACCTTTTAAGTATCATCCCTTCCTATTCAATTGGTCCTGTGCCCTCTGTCTATGTATACTTGTACACATATATACACACACGTACATATGTATTCATATGCCCAAATACCCTTCTATATAGACACACACAATACACACACACACACACACACACACACACACATTCATATTCCCTTCAACTATTCTCATAATGAGAAAAGTTTCCTAAGTTACAATTGTCGTTTTTCCATGTAGGAATGTAAATAGTTCATCTTTGATAAGTTCCTTATGATTTTTTTTCCCTGTTTACCTTCTCATGCTTCTCTTGCTTCTTTTATCTGAATATCAAATTTTCTATTCAACTCTGTTTTTTTTTCATCAAGAATACTTGAAAGTCCTTTATTCCACTGACTGACCATATTTTCCCCTGAAACATGATACTCAATTTTGCTGGGTGGGTGATCCTTGGTTTTAATCCTAGCTTCTTTGACCTCCAGAATATCATATTCCAAGCCCTTTCATCCCTCAGTGTAGAAGGTGCCAGATCCTTGTGTTATCCTAATTGTGTTTCCACAATATTGAAATTGTTTCTTCCTGGCTGCTTGTAATATTTTCTCCTTGATCTGGGAATTCCAGAACCTCGCTATAATATTCCTAGGAGTTGTCTTTTTGGGATCATTTCCAAGAAGTGATGGATGGATTCTTTCAACCTCTATTTTGCCCTCTGATTCTAAAATGTCAGGGCAATTTTCCTTGAGAATTTCTTGAAGGATGATTTCTAGGTTCTTTTTTTTTATCATGGCTTTCAGGTAGTCCTATAATTTTTAAATTATTTCTCCTGTATCTATTTTCCAGGTCAGTGGTTTTTCCAATGAGATATTTCACACTGCCTTCTATTGTTTCATTTGTTTATATCTGTTTAATAGTATCTTGATTTCTCATAAAGTCACTAGGTTCCATTTGCTCCAATATAATTCTAAAGGAATTATTCTCTTCAATGAGCTTTTGATATTCTTTTTCCATCTGGAAAATTTAACTCTTTAAGGCATTCTCCTCATTGGCTTTTTGAATCTCTTTTGCCATTTGAGTTAGTCTATTTTTTTTTGTTTTTTGCTTTTTGGAGGGCAATTGGGGTTAAGTAACTTGCCCAAGGTCACACAGCTAGGTTTTTGTTTGTATGTGTGTTAAGTGTCTGAGGCTGGATCTGAACTCAGGTCCTTCTGACTCCAGGGCCAACGCTCTACTCACTGCGCCACCTAGCCGCCCCGAGTTAGTCTATTTTTTAAGGTGTTATTTTCTTCAGTCAGGTTGTTGACTCTCTTTTCATGATTTTCTTGTATCATTCTCATTTCTTTTTCCAATTTTTCCTCTACTTCTCTTACTTGGTTTCCAAAAGCTCCTCTATGGCCTGTAACCAGCACATATTTTTCTTGGAAGCTTTTGGTGCAGGATTTCTGACTTTGTTGTCTTCCTCCTGCTCCATGCCTTGATCCTTTTTGTCTCCAAAAAAAGGAATCCAAAGTCAGACTGTTCTGCTTGCCCTGCTGCCCCTGCTTGCTCATTTTCCCACTCAATCACTTGACTTTTGAGCTTTTTGCCATAGTAGAACTGTCCTTTCAGAGAGGAGAGTTTTTCCAAATTCATTGGGGTTTTCTCAACTGATGGAGCTATTAGTTGGCTGCCCTCTCAGAAGCCTCCACTGACTCTGGCACACTGCTTCACATACCTCAGGACCTCTACCCAGGACAGGGATCCAGATCCAAGCAGGTTAAAATAAGAGTGATTACCCCTCAGACTGGTTGCTTGGTCCCCCTACAATCTGAAGGCTAGGAGCTCTGAAGCAGCCACGGGGCTGTGACTACCATGCTTTAGCTACTTCTAGCCCCAGGGCAGAGGCCAGACCACACTCCCAGACTCTCTCTTCACAAAGTCCACTGACCTCTCACTTTGTCTTTGGCATTTATTGTTTGATAATTCTGGAAACCACCACAACTGCTGGTGGTCCACTATCCCGATGTCCCTCTAGCCATGGCTGGTCAGGCTGCCCTGAGGCTAAAATCTTGGATGCACATGGGGCTAGGCTTGGCTCCCAGTGTGCTGTGCTGGACCCTTCCTGCTGGCCTGCCTTCCAGGGTTGGTTAGTTTCTCTCTGTCACTTTGTGGATTTTGTAGCTCTAAAGTTTGTTTAGAGTCATTTTTTACATATTTTGGAGGAGATGGAAGCAGGGGCCCCTCAGAAGTCCTGTTTCTACTCCACCATCTTGGCTCCACCCCCAGCCATAGAGTTTTAAACAAAAAATATCATTCCCTAAGTTCTTAACTCAATCATCCTTAAGTGATGCAAAGTACAATGTTCTCCCACCCTTAGGTCACAGTAAATCAGGATCTTGTCAGTTACCACTAAGTACCCAAGGAAAGGTCCTTTCATCTCGACTTGAGGCTGACTTTCAAACTCCATGGTTCCTTTTCCGTGCTCCCAGCTCTTGCCTGAGTTCACCCAACAATCATCTGGATTCACAGGTAGGGAGCTCTCAGCTCCTGGTCCATCTCATGGTCCAGCTCTTTGTCTAGCTCCTTGTCCAGTTCCTCATCCAGTTCCCATTCCATGTTGAAGCTCACAGTGACCAGTCCACCTCAAGCCCTTTGAAGTTTCTGTTTCTGGGAAGGTAACACTTAACAGAGCCACAACAACAGCCATACACATTGCCTGCACCATCAATTCACTTTCTGACTATGTAATCAACACAGACCCACAAACAGGGTCTGAGAAATCAATAGAAATCATAAGTAAAGTCCCAGGACCTCTGAAAGCACCAGTAAAACCCTCTTCCAGGATTTCTGTAAAGCTACAACAAGAAAGTCCTCTCTGAGGGCTTCTGAACCATCAGTAAGGTACCAGGGCTTCTGTAACAGCCACAACATCCTCTATCAGCAGACACAAAGTAACATCAACACAGGGAGACAAAGTGCCAGCATTACAGCTATGCTTCTGCCCAGTTCTTCTTAGTCCCAGCTCTGCTCAAGCTTTTATATATCATGAGCTCCTCTGTGTTCTGCATATCTCTTATGTCCTTCCTGTTCCAGTCTTTGGCAAGTCCCTCCCACTGTGGGTTTCACAGGTTCTGTTTCTAACAAAGTGATATCAAGTGATACAATCACAGGCAAGGCTCAAAGACACTTGAACTGAAACAAGGTGCTAAATACTTAAATTACTGAAACAAGGAGCTAAATACTCTTTTGCTTGCTATCACAACTCTGCAACTTATGGTTTTAGAGTTATCTGGGGGACTGAAAGGTTAAGTGATTTTCCTAGAATATAGAGGCAATATGTATCGGAGGTAGGACTTGAATCCAAGTCTTTTTTTAACTCTAAAGCAGTTTTTCTACCTATTGTTTATTTCATATTGTTATATTATTGTTTATATATAATCTCTGTTTCTTCTTCCTTTGAATATAAAAAGCAAAATATTTTCAGATTTCTGAACTGTGCTAAACATTGGTTATAATGTGTTTTCTTTTATCAACATATTAGCCCCAATTTTCACAGCGAGTAAATGACTCACTTTTTTGAAAGAGAATGAACTCTGTGGAAATCTAACAATAGCAGTGTAGAATACAAATCCAAACTCTTGTAGTTTGGAATTAATGCCATATTCCTTTCATCTGATCAACCGGCTCCCACTTGAGTTTTCTCCAAAGACTTACCACAAAAAAAGGAAAAGCAGTATACAGCAGGCACAAAGGAGGGTGCATTGAGGAATAACAGAGGAGATGCATTACATCTATTAGACAGATCATTGAAGAGTGGCTCCACTATTCATTCAGAGTAGGAGTATGAGTGATTGATATTTAGGTGCTTGGAATTGTTCAGATGCATTTTGGGAAGTCCTGAAACAACTGTATTAAGTGCTAAAGCTATGGTAGAGATGAGGAAGCTTGCCTTTCATATCACAAAATATAATTTTGTTTTCCTTTATTTTTACCTTGTTTTGGTATTTCTCTCAATTACTGTATTAGCAGTTGATTTTGAACTTTAGAATTGAAGTTTTTATCTTTCTGTGAAGCATATACACACATATGTATATACACACACACATTTACAAAATATTAGAAAGTAGACATCTATGAGCCAATTTATACCTTAAGGAAAAGAAGAATGAGATGAAAAAAGCCTGTATTGAATTTAATTTAGTTCAGTTCAATGAATATGCATAATTAAGAATTCTCATCCTTGCCAAATTGAGTACAACCACTAAGTTCTGTTACCCAGGCAGACAATGATAATATACAGGGAACATCAAGTCAAATAACCAGTTCTTTGGTAGTTTGATATCAACCTTTGGGGAATAGAGATAATGATTGAGACAGTGCCTGTGATTTTATTGGTTTAAATAATTCCATGTTGAGGAAACTCCCTCAAACAGTGCAGGTGGACAATTTCTCTGTAACATTCAGTCTTATAGAATTACCCAGATTGAGAAGGGGTTAAACAACTTCCCAGGGTCACATGCTCTTGATGTGTCAGAAGCAGGTCTTGGAACCAAGTTTTACTGGATTCAAGGTTAGCTCTCTCTGTCTATTATGCCAGTGCAACTTGTCATGACAACCTTTAAGTCAAACTAAAAATACTGGTCCACATTGGTAGATCTGCCTGTCGATGTAGTTGTGAAGGTCTTACTAGTTTTTTCTCACAATTCCTACTTAATATAGGGTTCTGAATAGCATCATATAACCTACTTTTAATAGCAAGTAACTAAAATAAAAACATTGATAAAATAATAAATCATTTTAAAATAAGAATTTTTTTTAATTAATTTTTAAGCAAATGACAAAACAGAAGCCTCAGTGATGAAATCCTAGAAGACATCAAGACTTGGGGATCATTTCAACTGAATTCTCCTCAGGAGAACACACAGAAATCATACCTCTGAAAGTGTTTTTATGTAGAATTGAACTGCTTGTCTGTCTCCTTCCCGATAAAGGTTTAGGTTCTGTCCTAAACTCAATGGTTTTCAAAGGCCCAGGTGATCAATGAAGACAAAACTATTTTTGTAACAATTTTAAGACATTTAATTTCTGCTAAGGTAACTTTGATATTTATTGCCTACATAAACAAAAGCTTTAGGGAGGGGTCTTCAATATTTTTAAGAGTAGAAAGGGGTCCTGAGACAGAGTTTGAGAACCACTAATCTAAATCATATTCCGTGCTTGAATTTACCAAGGGGAAAAAAGCTCATTAAGTTTTTTTTTGCTAATGTGTAAAACCTTATTGGGCTTATTTTGCTGAGTGTCAGCTAATAAGGAGAACCTTAGGAAGGTAAAATATTTTAAGAGAACAATAAAACACCAAAAACTCAAAATTTGGTGTCAGAAACCTGAGTCAGGGTCTTAGTTTCACTACTTACTAGCTACATAAGTTTGAACAACTCCTCTTTATACAACAGCAGAAAAGGTATTTAAACTACCTACCCTATAGTAGTGTTATGAGAATCCAATGAGATAATATATTTAAAGTGTCTTATGACCATACAATATCAGAGAAATATAGGTACTGTTTTCCTAGACATTTACATAGTGTAAATTACTTAAATATAATTTTAAACTAAGAACTATCCCATTTGTTGAGAACTTAAAGTTTGTAAAAATAAAATCCTAGGGATGAATTAAAAACATTTTCTCTGTGCTCAATGAAATTTTATCCTTTAGGGTAGTTGTGTGTGTCTGTGTATGTTTTCTAAACTGTGTAGTTCAGTCTTTTAAAATAGATGTAATGTGTTGGATCTCCATAATAGTTAGTTTCACTTTGTTGAAGGAATGAATTGAAAAAGTGTTTACTAAGTGCTTTGCTTTGTACAGCACACCAGGATAAGCACCTGGGATTCAAATCAAAGTATTGGAAAAACACTAAAGGCTCACTTCTTATGTTAATTCAACATGTATTTCTCATAAAAGAAATGTTGGTCACCTAGTTGTTTTATCCTAGACACTGATGAACCCATAAATTTTTGTTTTTTCTATTTCCTAGTTAGCTAATGTTTTCACCAAATTTATCAGATACCAGTTGTTTTATTTATAGTTCATTTTTTCATAAAGTTAAGATTAGTAATGACTTTTTTGTTGTTAGGCCATTTCAGCTGTGTCCAACTCTTTGTGACCCCATTTCTGGGTTTTCTTGGCAAAGATACTGGTATTGTTCACATTCTTCTTCTCCAGCTCATTTTATAGTTGAGAAAACTGAGACAAACAGGGTTAAGTGATTTGCCTTGGGTAGCATGTGCCAGTAAGTGTCTGAGGCTGGATTTGAGTTTTCCTGACTTTCAGACCCAGCACTCTATCCAGTTCACTACCTAGAAGCCCCAAACTGACCTAGAAAACATGTAGTGGTCACTCAGGTCACATGAGGAAGCAAAAGGGAAGGAGTATTGAGGAAAGACAGTCATTTATGAAGTACCTACGATATATGCCAGGCACTGCACCAATTGCTTTACAAATGTTGCCTCTTTTGGTGCTCTTAACAACTTTGGGAGATTGAAACTATTGTTATCTCCATGTTACAGTCAAAGAAATTGAAGCAAATGGAGGTTAAATGACTTCCCCAGGCTCACATAGTAAGTGTTTGAAGTTTGATTAGAACTCAGATCTCTGCCTTCTCTTGAAGCTCATATCACACTGTCATAATATTGGTGCTTTTGTTCCTCTCTAAATAAAGTTTGTTTCTTTCCATCTAGCAGGAATGAAATTGAATCTATACAATGTCTTGAGAATGAAGAAACAGAAATGTCAGTGTGGTCTGATCATCAAAAGGAATTTTGTTGTTTTATCTAGTCATTGGTGAAAGAGACAGAAGGCCCTAGAGAATATAGAACAGTCTGGAAGCTAGCAAGACATAAGTCCAAATGTGGCCTCACACATCCTGTGTCACTGTCACTTAACCTCACAGTGGCCCCAGACAACTCTGTAAAGATTATTTGCTCATCTGTATGGGTGGAGGAAGTTACCTTATCAGCAAGCTCCTTACACCAAGAAAATCATAGGTCTGCACCAAAAATCAATGGTGTAAAGGTCAAAGGGCCTTTACTTTCAAACTGAGCTACTGGTAAGCACCTAGAGAAGTTTTTCTTTATCTGCCTGTTGTAATGAAAATTTTAAAAACCACTTTTCATTATTATATCTTCAATCTACAGTCTTGGTGTTTGTGTAAGTAATTTAGTTGCTTACATGCAAAACTGTATGGCCTTTAATCAGGACCACTGCTTGACAGCTCCTGACCTAGGTTTTCAATTTACCCCAAATTCTAAAGAATGAGGTTGATTAGAGAGTGAGATGTTGTTATCACTTGTACACTATAATCATGCTTTATACACTTGCTATAATTGAATCGTGCATGCATTGAGAGGGCAACCTTAGTTTAAGAGCATTTACTGTGATGGGCCACTGGATGGTGATCAAGATCTCTTCAGAGGGCAAAATGATGATTTTTGAGAACAGTAGTTTTTTAAGCAGTGGGAGGGCTAGATCCCTTTCAGTTCACTGGTTCAACAGTGATACTAATTGCTTACGTAAATACAATACATTATTGTAATTTACAAAGCATTTTCCTCATTTGTGGACTATTGCAAGAATTTGCTGGTTGGTCTCCTGACTTCACATCTCTCCCCACTCCTATCCTTCCTAATATTTTTCTTCCTAAAATCTAGATCTGATCATATAGAATCTGCCTCCCTTCCCCATTCAATAAACTTTAGCAACTTCCTCTTTCCTCCAAGATCAAGTACATGTGTCTATATGTAATATAAAAGAGAATATATGTAATATATGTAAAATGTAAAAAAACAATATTTCTTTGACTTTCAAGTCCCGTCATAAGCTTAGCTTCCTCCCACCTTTTCAGTCTTCTTATGTCTTATTTTCTTAACATATTCTGTCATTAGATGATATTGACCTCCTTGCTATTCTGACATTGCACTCAACCTCCTTAACTGTTATGCTCCCTCTTCATCTCTGCCTCCTAGGTCTTCTGGACAAGGTCACATCTCAGCTCACATTCTGCCTTCTCTCAGAAAGCAGAATCTCATATGTTTTGGGTTTTTTTTTTGGTTTTCGCTTTTTGTTTTGGTCTTCCTTTGTATTCACAGCACTTAGCATAGTGCCCCATAAATAGTACAGTCTCAGTAAGACTGATTGACATGAGGTGGGAGGTAGGAAGTGTTGGTAACATGCCCCTTATTTAGGTAAGAATTGAAGCTACCTAATGCTACAACTGAGATTTGAACCCTGATTTTCTGAGTCTATCCCTGCTCAATTTTTTACACCATCTGTAATGTCTAATCTAATATGTAGGGAATGTGAAAGGACTTGGAGGCAGCTGGTGGCTCAGTGGAAATAGCACTGGGCCTGGAGTCAGGAAGACCCGAGTTCCTATCCAGCCTCAGAAACTTCCTAATTGTATGATCACCACTTAACCTCTGATTGCCTGACACAAGGATCCACTGGAACCACTGGAGAAGGAAATGGCAAACAACTCTAGGATCTTTGCCAAGAAAACCCTGTGGCCCATGGTATCACAAAGAGCTGGACATGATTGAACAAATGAACAACAGCAAAATGAAAGAACTTAGTGATATCCTACTTAGGATATCATTCAACATCATTAATTGGTAATTTCTTGTGAGAAATACAAATTAGTTATTTTTTTTAAACTGACCAGCCTACTTAGAACAGTATTCAATTCAAAACTCTGAAGGCTCAAGGTTGTCCTTAATCCAGTTCAGTACGTTTTGATTCTGAAGCCTTTTCCAATCTTCCATTTAAAAAAAATGTAACTTTATCCTATTTGTAGTCTATTCTTTATGCCTAGTTCTCTGGTGGGCACACAGTTCCTTCCTGATTTTACTTTGGAGTGATTTAGGTTTGCAGGACACCAAGTTCAAACTATTCACTATCTAAGGCCACCCTCCAGATTAGATGGCCCTTACATAATTTGGTCATGTGCCGCTGAACAGTCCTTCAGAGTCTCTCCACTCTGCAATCCAATTAAAACAAATGGAAGAAAATTCAGGCCAATTTGATTGTGCTGTGTAGTGCAATGAATAGAGGTCTTGGCTTGGGCTCAAAAAGACCCCAGTTTAAATTTGACATCAGCCACTTATTGGCGACATATCCTGGGCAAATCATTCAACTGTTGCCTCAGTTTCCTCAGCTATATAATGGGGGTCATAACAACTCCTATCTCCCGAGACTATTGAGATATCAGAATTGATATCTGTGAAGCACCTAGCACAGTGCCTGGTAAATAGAGGTGCTTAATAAACGCTTGTTCCTTTTCCTTCCCTCCTTGCTAATGTCCATCTCCTATGCTAATTCACCCTGGTTTAGATTTGTCCTGGCTTTTCTTAGGCAAGTTTCTGCTAGTTCCATACTATTGTTACTAGGAGCACAAATGTATAATACATTGATTGGCAGCTCAGTCCTCTCAGGCTGACAGGAAAACTAGTGAGCTGGAACACCATGATTTCTTATAAGCTTCACATAGATCATAACACATTTTCAATAGTATTAAGACAATTTTCTCATGCGTTGGCCCAAAATTTAGTGAAAATGTATTCATACAAAATTCATTCATATAGCTATATTTTTTCACATGTGAGACAAAAGCTACTAAAGATTGTTTAATCACATTTTTGTTTTCAGAGGATGCCAGGAATATAACCTGTAAATCACTGTGGATTACTGAAACTAAATAAGTCAGACTCAGATTTTGCAATTAATAGAAGAATTTTGTAGCACCTCAGTTATATGCCAGTTAGTCAAGTTGGCTGTTAAGTAACTCCTATGTCTGAGGCACAGAGCTAGGCCCCAGATATATAAATGCAAAAATGAGAAAGTGCCTGTAGGGAGCTTATATCCTACTAGACCAAGTACTCACTGAATGAATCCCTTTTTGAAACTAAAGTCATTGCATTTCCCATAAGCTAATTGAGAGTGAAATGTCAGTTTGATTCTTATTTCAGATGGTATTATTTTTGTGATATTTCTTTTTTCAAATGCTTTATTAACTTCTGGTTTACTTCATTCATTTCCACCAGATTTTGTGCTGCAAATTTTCTCCCCATTTTTCCCCTACCCACCTCCCCAAAATAGCAGTCCCCCAGGATACCCTCTCCTCTTATTTCCCAATTACATTTAAAATAGCATTGATAATAATAATAATAATAATATATATATACATATATATATATATATTTTAAACATTTGGTTTTAAAACTTTGAATTCCAGATTCATTCCCTTCCTCCCTTGTCACCCACCCTTACTGGGAAGATAAGCAATTCAATATAGGTTGTACATGTGTAGCTAATGCAAAACATTACCCACTTTGGTCCTATCCCTTTTCAAAAGTGTGTGCTTCCAACGTTCCTACCCCCCAGCCTGCCCTCCCTTCCATCATCCCCCTCTCATCCCCTTTGCCCCTACTCTCCTGTAGGGTGAGATAACCTATTTAGTATGTATGTCATTCCCTCCCTGAGCCAAATTCAATGATTATAAGGTTGACCCATTCCCTTATGCCTTCCTCTTCTTCCCCTCCATTGAACCCATTTTCCCTTGCCTCTTCTATATGAGATAATCTGTCTCATTCTGTCTCTCCCCATCTCTCATTATATTCTTCTCTTACCTCTTAATTTCACCTTTTAAGTATCATCCCTTCCTATTAAATTGGTCCTGTCTCCTCTATGTATACCTGTAAACATATATATATATATATATATATATATATATATATATATATATATATATATATATACACACACATTCAGATATGTATTCATACATCTATATAGCCTCCGATAAAGACTATATATATTTATATTCCCTTCAACTATTTTCACACTGAGAAAAGTTTCATCACTTACAATTATCCTTTTCCATGTAGGCATGTAAATAGTTCAACTTTGATAAGTTCCTTATGATTTCTTTTCACTGTTTACCTTCTCATGCTTCTCTTGCTTCTTGTATCTGATTGTCAAATTTTCTATTCAACTCTGGCATTTTCTTCAAGAATACTTGAAAGTCCTCTATTCCACTGAAAGACCATATTTTCCCCTGAAACATGATACTCAGTTTTGCTGGGTAGGTGATTCTTGGTTTTAATCCCAGTTCCTTTGACCTCTGGAATATGTTACAACTCATTTAACCTGTGTCTGCCTCAGTTTCCTTAGTTGTCAAGCAATGAAAATAGCAGCACTTATTTTTTTGCGAGGTTTTTGTGAGGATCACATGAGATAATATGTGCAAAGTGTTTTACAAACTTCTAAGCACTATATAAATGCTATTATTAATATTATTGTTTCCATGATATCCCTTTTCCTGCCTTTGGAAAACTGAGAAAGCAGCTGTTTATTGCAGATCTTCTGGTGGCTCTCTTCGTGAGTCGAAAGTAACTGACAATCTGAGATATTTACAGATTTCCTCAGATCTCTGAGAAGTAGTGGAGTGGTACAGTCCAGGGTTTCATAGTTTTCCTGGCCCAAAGCTATTCATTCCTAAATCAATTTTCATGCTGGAGTACTCTAAGAAGAAGCACCACTAATCATTTTTGGCAGTGGGTAGAGGTAAAAGCATGTTCCAGGGGAGAAGCTAAACATTTTCTTTAGACATGCCCTTAAACCCCAGACCATGTTGGAAATATCGTGGGAAGTTCTGAGAGGAGGTTGGGGGACAGAAAATGAGGATAACAAGATAAAAAATTATTTTTCTGTAGGTAGAAATATTTATTTTGGAAAATAGAGAGGGAAGGAGAAATATGGCTATAGGAGGAAGTTGTGTGACCATAACAGTTGAGTGTGGAAGTCACTCAGTTCTACCTAAGGAATTTTTTGTTATTTCTTTTTTTTGGCTCTAGGGACCAAATTATTTCTCAGGAATAAACAACAAAATGTGACTGTTGAAATTAATAAATATCCAAGAGGTAGAGAGAACTTGATGAATTTGGGAGTTTATGTCCTCACTGAATATCCTTAAATGATAAATTCTAGCTACGGGATATTCTCCTGAGTTCCCATTCTAGATGTCTCTCTTTGACACTGTCATTTCCCTTCTTTCCTTAATTTCCCCCTTTTCCTTCCATTCCAGGTATCATTGTTTATACCACAAGATTGTTGTGAGGAAGGCATTTTGCAAACTTTTAAAGTATGATGAGAGGCCATGTGGCATGATGGATAAGCCACCTGGCCCCAGGAAGACATAGGCTCAAATACTGCCTCTACAACATGCAGTTTGTGTGACCCTGGGGAAGTTACAATGCCTTAGGGCTCTAGGCTACACTCTGAGACTGTAAGATGGAGAGCATGTGTCAACCTACATTCTAGTAGAGGGAGTTTCCTGTCTCAGGATTTCCCTCTGCCAATGAAATCACTGGTCCAGTCACTATCTCTAAAGCTAAAGCACTGCAGAAATGAATTATTGTTATTTATAACAATAATCACCATCATTATCATCTTCACTGCCCTTAGCACTTTGCCCATTATTTTGTACCAAGCAGACATGATTTTTTCTGTTTGTTTTTTTGTAGGGGGGAGTTAAAGCAGTTGGGGTTAAGTGACTTGACCAAGTTAAATGACTAGGCCTCTTCATTGGATTAACTATGGATTTGAACTCAGGTCCTCCTGACTGCGGGGCTGGTGTTCTATTCACTGAACCACCTACCTGCCCCTCAGACATGGGTTTTGAAACAGCTATTACTAGTCTATTGCTGACTCTAGTCACTCCAAGCACATATCAGAACATAAGCACCTTTGAGAACCTCAGTCCTACAACATTCCCAGCTAGGTGGGGCAATGAATAGCGTGCAGGGGGTGGAGACGGGAAGAATCATCTTAGGAAACTCAAATCCTGCCTCAAACATTTACAAGCTGTTTGACCCTGGGCAAGTGATCATGGGCAAGTCCCTTATCCCTTTTGCCTTTGTTCCTCATCTGTAAAATGAACTGGAGAAGTAAATGGCAAGCCACTCTAGTATCTCTGCCAAGAAAACCCCAAAAGGGTTCATGAAGAGTCAGACAATACTGAAAAATGACTGAAAGACATCTTATAACAAACATTTCCTGTAAGAATCACCTATGTGATACAATTGCTTCACAAGAAATATGTATGTATTTTTTAGAATCTGTTTCAATGTGTAAAATCTAACTCTGCCGTGCCTTCTCAGCAGCAGAGCATAAATAACACACCATTTCTAACATCCTTTTTCAGTCTATTTTGCCTTTAACTCCTACAAACCTACAGGGAAACTAATTTCATTGAGCTGATGTCTTTTTTATTTGTCACTTTAAAAAAGTAAGGAAATCTATTTTTCCATTATCAAATAATATTTCTTCCTGTTTTATTGCATTTGCTTGCTTCACCATGATATCCTGATTTAAAATGTTTCATAGTTTTTTTTTTTTAAGTAAGAAAAATTTCTCTTAATAAATTTTAAAATTGCAAAGATAACTTCAGATAAATCTAAGTCTCTTCATTGGATTAACTACCAAGAACACTTGTCTTAAAGCATCATTCTAGACATTAAAGTCTACTTCACAGCTCCCTGTAATAGTCTCTTCCCACACTGGGCTGGAGCCTGAAGCTAACTTTCCTCTTCCTTTTCAATTGGTTCTTTTGATAAGAGGGTGAGCCTCACCTTGTCTGGTATAGTTTATCGACTGTTACTAAAGCACGGTACTCAATTAGCCCCCGAGAAATTAATCATAGAGAGATGTTTAAAGTAAAATTACATTAAAAGTATTATTGATATCTCTTAGCAGTATGATAATTGTCTGTAGGCCTTGTGGCTTCTCCTTGATTCAGATTTTTACCTTTGATAAATTGGGGTTAGGATTTCCCAAACCTCATTTGTAAATGGATTCTTCCCATGTTAAGTGTAATGTACTGTACAAAGCTTTCAAACTATCTTAATCTTACCTTGCAGCAGACTCTCCTAGCTTGAGCTGGCACTAGGAAGAATCTGCTGGTCAAACATCCCCTAATAATTTTGGCAATAATTTCCCTTGAATGTATAAAATATTGATTCTCCATAGGGCATCAGGTACTTGCTTTAAGGAAATCCCTACAAGGGGTAGTGATGAGATGAGAACTTGAAACATGTCCCAGTATCATTATTATTATGGCAGAGAGAATAATTCATTTTAATTGGGATATGGATAACTCATCATGCAGCCTTCCATACAGTGACATTCACAATAATAGCCTCTAAAAATAGATGCTAGGCATAAAACAAGAAACAGTCTTCCTCTGTATACAGCACAAAAAAGATTTTTAAATCATGTAATCATTTAAATCATCTCTTTAGTTATCTCTTTGTTTAGTATTTTGGTAGATTCCTGATTTCTTTGGTATGCACTCCATCAGTGAGGATCACAACTTTTCTGTGCCTTTCATTGTGCGTATCCCCTGACTCTAGAAGCCTTTTTCTGCTTCTTTGGATAGTGTATCAACTGGAATATTCCTCTATTATTTCTCATTCCTTTTAAAAACTAGTCCACTTGCTTTTCCCATGATACATATACATAAATAATATTTCTTATAATATAGTTCCATTATTCACAACTGTATGGCATCACCAGTAGATTACTGATACTTGAAGATAGGATTTTGTGGCAGCTAGTATTTTGGAATCATTAAAAGCACTTTCCTCAATTTTCCCAATAAAAAAAAAACAAAAAAACTCCCCTTTATGATTATAACCCAGTATCTGCCTTGCACTCACCGAGCTCCGTTTTTTTTTGCTTGCTTCACCATATCTAACAATAGGCATGCATATTCATGAAGAATATGATGGGCTTCCTCCCTAACTCCATATCATATTATTTGTAATATGATCAATTCAGTATACCTATATCTATGATTAGATAATGTTCTTGCTCTTTGTTTAAACATTATTAGAGAGACTTGGTCATGTTCACTTGGAGGCAGCATGGCATTATGACTGATTAATCAGGAGTCAAATCTCTTATTACTACAATTTATTCTTTTTTGATGCACTTATCATGGTCAGTTTTGTATAATGAGATTTATGTGCAAGCCTTACTTCCTTATACTAGTATACAAGTCAGAGGCAGGTAAATGGTGAAGCAGATAGAGCATTGGGCAGAAGTCTACAAGACCTTGGTCCAAGTGAGGCTTCAGGCACACTTAACTTTTTTGGCTCAGTTTCTTCGACAACAAAGGATATTCATAATACCAATATGAAAAGAGATATTTATGTGGTGTGTAGCATAGTGCCTGGAATATAGTAGTACTTAATAAATACTTGTTTCCTTCCTCCCTTCCTCCTTTCCTTCCTCCCTTCCATCCTCTGTTCCTTCCTCTCTCCCTCCCTTCCTCTCTCCCTTCTTTCCTCACTTCTTCCCTTCCTCCCACTGGTTCCCCTTCCCTCCGTCCTGTCTTCCCTCCCTCCCCTTCTTTCCTTCCCTTCATCCCTCCCTCTGTTCCTTCCTTCCTTCTTTCCTTCTTTCCTTCCTTCCTTCCTTCCTTCCTTCCTTCCTTCCTTCCTTCCTTCCTTCCTTCCTTCCTTCCTTCCTTCCTTCTAGAGATAGCAAATAGTAGGTAATATTTGGGTTAGTGAACAATGAATGGTTAATATGAAGGCAGCATCTTTGGAAATCAGCAGTTTAATAGATTATCTGCAGTAGAAAATATATGGTTGATGTGATTAAGTGTTTCCAATTAAAAGAAATAACATCATCCTATGTTTTCCCTTTCCATATCACTCTATAAAGCCTTACCCCAAAGTTTGTTAGCGATTAAAGTCATGTACTAACAGTTTTATACTGTCTCCCAGTAACAACCTAGAAAAATTATTTCAAAAATAAAATTATTCACTTTCCATTTCTGGTCGCAAATTTAGCATCCCCAAAACGAATTCATTTTTAAACAAGCCACCCTGAAACTGAACAAAATTAAAGCATTCCATTAAGATAGATGTTTTTCTCCTTTCAGGGTATTTTACTTAATATTATTTTGTCATGATTTAAGAAAATTAAATAAATAGTATCCTAGAAAATTATGCTAAAAAGCTCTGGTGTGGATTAATAGTTTTATTTACATTATTTTTATGGTGGCCTAGTTTTGGTTGTTTTATGTATGTGTATATGGACTTCTCAACTTTTAAAAAATTGTGTTTAACTCTAGAGAAAGAATTCTTGTTTATCTTAACTCTCCAAACATAAATGGCTAAAACCCAGAAGCATAATTTATAAACAGTGTTTTTATATTCAGTGTTTTTAATCATTTGATTGAGAAATAATGCAGAATGATGCATTTTAAAAGCATTATACTTTTTTTCTCCCATAATTCACAGAACCTGACTCTTTGTAACTACCTTAATGCTCTGTGGTTTTTGAAGCACTTTAAAAATATTATCTCATTTGGTCTTCATAACAACCCTGGGAGGTAGATGCTCTTATTATCCCCATTTTATAAATGAAGAAACTGAAGCAGATCGAGGGTCAGTGATTTGTCCATGGTTATACCATTACTAAGTGTCTGAGACCAGATTTGAACCCTGGAACCTTCCTGATCCTGTATCCAACCTTTGTCCATTGAGGTACCCAACTCCCCCACCATCCACATGTGAATGTACTTTAAAGTGTGCGTGCTACTTTAAAGAAAAAGTGATAGGATATAGTAGGTTATTGGAGATGGGTGTTGGTGTTCCTATGCCCAATTGAAGGAAAGTACTAACATCTATACTAGCCATTTTCTTAGAAGAAGGCCACATTTTCTGCACTGGAATATGGGAATATGGAAGTATCTATTCCCCCCACCCTTGTTACTTAAATTATATGTGATTTCACTGGAGTAATTACCCTGCTGCTTAGTAATGAGCACAGGTGCCCCCTTGGTACAAGGTTTTCTCTAGAAGTGGGAGAGAATAAAGCACTGTAATGTTTGACTCCAACATATATCCAGTGCTGTGAAAGGGGAGTTCCACACTATGAGGCCAGCAATTGGCACCTTGTGGATTCACCCATTGTAATTCAATTAAACTTTATTGAATTTCAGTGGAGAAAATCCATAGGGTGCAAAGCTCAGCCGTCTGATATGTAGAACTTCCCTCCAAAAACACTGGAAACCAATTAAAAAACTTAACTGTTTCCAAAATAGCATTGTAAATGAATAGGCCATCTAGGGATTGCTATAATTATGTTCTTTCACATAACATGTAGACACATACACACAGAGTGACAGATTTCAGCCATCTCCAAGACAAATTAACAACCTCCAGAAACAAGCCACTCACCATTTTAAGTTCCTTGAGGCTCCCTAAGAAATACTTCCTTTTGCTATTAACAGCTATTTTAGAATAACTTTCAAAGAGTTTCTGACTTCTTATAGGAGATAATACATAAAGATGTTAAAAGATAAATGACAATATAAGACAAAAATCTATTTGGTAAATATGTCACCATTCAATACATTATAATATCTATGTATTGAGAGAGGGCATTGTTTCAGAATGGGGCAAAAAACTGCTGGATTTAGGGTTCAGTATACCTAGGACTTTGAATAAGAATTTACAGTTAGCACAATAGACAATTAAAGAAACGGTGGGACCAAAGATGGTAGGGGTGTGTTAAAGCAACACACCATGTATGCTAGGCAGGAAATCAAAGGTAACTGGATTTTGATGAAGGGGCTAAGAAAATCAAGAATAGTAATTTAAAGGTACTTCAGGCACTGCATAGTTCAACTCCTTTCTGCAAAATAATTGAGAGGTCCAGAAAACGGAGTTTTTGTACAGTTGGATGACTGCTTTGAGAGGGAAGGAAGAGATAAGAAGGCTGTATGAAATCTCAGAGTTCATCTAGTCTGACTCTTTCATTTTATATATGAAGAAATTGGGGGGTAAAGAATTTAAATGGATTTCCCAGCATGACACAGGTATTAAAGTAATAAAACCAAGTTTTAAACAAAGTACCCTTAGCCCAAATCGAGCACCTGGAATTTTAGTTGCCTTTTGCACCTGGCCCTTAATTGATATTTGTCGTTATTGTTGCTGATTTGTGCATTAGGATACTTTTGCAGAGAGAAAAAAAATATTCTTCTCCCTAGCTTAAACATCCATTTTTTGTTTGTACATATAATTACTCAAAGAATTTTGTTTCCTTAGCCCACAATGATTGATATTATATTCCAAACAGTGTTTGAGGATGCAAAATTATGGTTCTCTTGGAAACATTCACCTATGATAAGAACCAGATATTTTAGATTAACTAGGTCTTGCCTCAAATTGGGTTAACATTACCTACTTGGGTTGATTGCAGCACCAGACAAGTAACTTGATGGAAAGCAACAAATAAGCAGTCTTGTGTTGTTGTTCAGTCACTTTTCAGTCATGTTAAACTTTTTTGTCACCCATTTAGGGTTTTCTTGGCAAAGATACTGGAGTGTTTTTCCAGTTCTTTCTCCAGCTCATCTAACAGATGAGGAAACTAAGGCAAACATGGCTAAGTGACTTGCTGAGGGTCATAGAAGTAGTAAGTGTCTGAGGTGAGACTTGAACTCAAGAGAGATGAGTCTTTCTGACTCTAGGCCCAGCACTCTATCGACTGTGCCACATAATTGCCCATGATAAGCAATAGAAATAACAAAATATATGATGGGTGGATGGATAGATATAGATATATTTGCACTCATATATATGTATATATACATATACATGTATGTATAAGTATGTATATAAGTATGTGCATGTATACACACACATACTGAAATAAGATATGGAAGTGTGCTTAGGGATTGAGCTTGGGAGAGTTCTGAAAAATACAAAGCAATGAATAAATGAGTTGGGTAGGTTGGGGGAAGATATGTCAAAATTCATCACAATATATATCAGGTCAACTTATACTCTGTGAAATATTGTAAATTATTAACTGCATATGGTAAGTTATTAACTGCATTTCACTTATAAGAAAGAAACTGCCTTCCAACAAAAGATTTTTAATGGCAGGTTTGCTTACAAAGAAAAAAGGTAACGTATTTAGGTATAACCAGGGGAAGAGCAATAATTATAAGTAGATAGAACATTTTTATAAATATGTGAAAATGTAATATGTACTTTTTTCTCAGATATTTTGGTAAAAGAAAGTAGTGCAACTTTTTTGAAAAGAGAGACCTATGCAGATATAAATTTAAATATAAGTGAATAGAAAATTTATAGAATAGAAATGACAGCTAACTGGAAAAAAATCTTATTTATTTCTTAGCTATATAAGGAACTGATTCAAATTGATGAGGATAAGAGCTATTCCACCAGTGATAAATTGTCAAATGACACGAATAGATATTATCCAGAGGAAGAAATCTATGTTCTCTATATATATTTGAAAATATGCTCCAACATCACTACTAATTAAAAAATGGGAATAAGAGCAATTCTGGAGTTCTACCTCAAATCTATTAAATTATTATATTTGACCAGAAAAGTGACACATGTTGGATAGACTATTAAAAAAAAAGACATTGCTCCATTGTTAGAGCTATGAACTAGTCTACTCATTTACAAAATCAATTTGGAAGTGTTTTCCAAACTTTTAAATTATGCTTTTCATTTGAGTGAGAGATACCACTACCCCAAAAAGATGAAAGAAGGATTCTATTTGTAATATATGTGTGTATACATATATATATATGTATATATATATATATATATATATATATATATATATATATATATATATAAGCTTTTTGTGTAGTTGCAAAGAACTTATGGGTGCCAAGGTATTGCCTATGAAATGGGGAGTGGTTGAAGAAACTGTAGAATATTAATGTAATATCATTGTGCTGTAAGAATATTTTTATGCCATAAGAAATGATAAAAGAGATGGTTTCAGATAATTGAACTGAAGCCAAGTGAAATGAGGAGAATAATTTTTACTAAACAAATTTGTAATTTGTAAAAATTATTTATTTCAAAAGACCTAATAATTCTAATCAATACAGTTATCAACCATGATTTCAAAGGACTTCATTTCCTGACACAAAGGTGATATACTAATATGGAGAATGAGACACATTAATGATTAATATGGCAATTTTTTTCTTGACTCTGGTGCAAGAGTATTTTGGGATGGGGAGAGGAGAGGTGGGAGGAAGAAAAATAAATGCTCCATAATTGGAAAACAAAACAATGTTTAACTCTAGCATATTTCTGAATACTCTTCTGGGCCTTGCCTGATTCAAGTCAGTCCCCTGATAGTTAGGTCCTATATTAGAATGAAATGAGATGGTTAGGGGGCATTTTAACAGATAACCAATGGAGATTTACTTAGTCCTAGAAGAAGGTCACCTAGACTTGTTTCACCTGACGGTAGCTTCCCTAAGTGATTAAATAACATTATTGTACAGTCAAGCATCCAAGCATCCTTGATATTTCTTATGGCTGTTTTTTATTAAAGTGATGAAGAAGTGACAGTAACAATCCAAATTTTTCCTCCCTTCAGCCAACCAAAGCTCAAGGAATGTGGTGCCTTTTAAGTAATCATTGCATTAAAAAAAAATCATTTAAATAACCATTGCCTTTTAAAGAAAAAAAATAGCCTAACTTGCTTGAGGGGAAGGGTTAGGATTTTGTTCCTACCAAAATACCATTTGTTTCCAAAATATTATACTAAGTGTTCAGTTGTATCCATCATACAGATGCTGCCTCTTGTCATGTTGTTTCTCTGCTCAATGACTCCCAAAGGCTCCAGAGAGAAATTTAGCCAATTTTTGCCTTTCTAGTTTCTCCCATATTCTACCATCAATTCACTTTAAGCTGTTATTCTCTGCCTCCTGAAGACCCCCTATGTTTCTTATCATCATGTGACTTTACTCATTTTCTCCAATGCTTGGAAGTACTCATGCTCTTTGTAGAGTTCTAAATTATCATTTACAGACCAGTTCATATGCTATCTCTTCTTCACATAGGTTTTTTTTTCCTCTGATCTGTGTTAAGAAATGATTTTGCAACTTTTCACAAAGTGAAATTGAAAATGTTCACTTCACTTACATAATACGATGTATTATACTAATCTATATTTATATGATAGCTACTGATTAGAGCTACATGTGAATTAGGACTGACTCTTATCTAAACTGTATGTCTTGCCCAGCCAAGTAGCCAACATAACATAGGCATTAAGTAAATTCTTATTGAATGAATATGTCCCATGAAATTAATAAAACCATTTTAAATTCAAATTAACAAAGATAATCAATTTAAGCTCATGGCAGGGTATAGGAATATACTATTTGCAAGTATATCTTTTTATTCATCTTCTTCACCACCCTGGGCAATAGCTAGTGAGTACTGTCAGTTTCAAAAGACCTTAATGATATCCATTACAGACTCTCTCTGTGTTGCCAAACTGTCTCCTTTTACCCATGCCAGAGACTTTGCACCCAGCTATTCCACATGGCTATTATCTCTATTGCAAGTCTGCACTGCCTGCTTCATGAAATACTAATGTCCAGGCATAAGTTAGCCTAGGTGCCTCATATCCCAGAGCATTCTCCATTGCATGGCAGCTTCTCCTGTCTTGGTTTGTGGGCTAAGTGAAGCTGTGATGGAAAGCATTATTAAGGACAGAGGCAATCTCCACGCTTTACTACACAAAGAAGAATAGCAGAAGGGAGAATCAGTAATTCACAGGAGATAATATCCAAGAAGAAAGGCAGCAGTAAAACCTATTATTTCAGCTGTCTATACCCAAATGCAGGATGATATGGGGCTAATAACAAGGTGAACTAGGGGTCTTAGTGCAAGGAGGAAAATTTAACCCTTAGGTATCTTTAGGAGTTGGGATGGATGTCATGATTAGAATATATATGTATATATATATATATATATATGTATATATATATATATGCAGATGGGTATAACTAGTTCAAGATGAGTCTAGATGTTTTAAAAGTGGTAAAAAAAAAAAAAGCACTGTGAAAAACATATAATTTGATGACAAAATTGGTTAGCCAGAAAAGGGAAGAATGGTGTAAAATCTGAGTAAGACTTAGTGAAAGAAGAAATAGAAGTTACAAAGTCATAAGAAACCACAGAGTCAAGAGGAAAATTATATGAATTCAAAGAATTCATGCTGAGTTGGCATGAAGGGAAGGATTTTTACACTCCAGACATTTGGTGTGCTCAAACTCTTCCACAATTAAACTGATAAAGTCTTGTCTCACCTTTATGGAGCAGTAGTAAGGGAGAATGTTATTGTTTGTATGGTTTGGATCAGTAGAGAATGTGGGAATTAGAACACAGATTATACTATTAGAATAAAGATTATAGGAATGTTAATAGGAAGTTGCCTGTCTTAGATTTCATGATAAAAGAGGTAAAGCTGGGTCATAGTTTGGCATGCAACCTAGATTTTAGCAAAGCAGATTTCAAATTGTTCTTATAAGGGATAGATAGAGTTTTGTTTCTTAAAATTCTATAGATGAAGTTGAGTGGGAAAAGATTGGATGCTCTAAAGAATGAAAATCAGAAGACACAAAAATAATCCTACTGTGTAAGATTAGGAGAAGAATGAATGGGGAATTCACCAACCAATTTAGATTTTTAAAAGACATATAAAAGATGAATGCAAGCATAGTCATGGTTCTGTAAAAAGTGTCAGAACTTTAAGAGCTCAAAATGAGCTGATGCTGCTTATGGATGCTATCTAAGGTCAACAAAAATGGGCCTAAAAAAAAGCATCTACGGGCCCTAGAGGAAGGTGAAAACCAATTGATTGTATTTATCCTTAAGAATCCAGACCAATTATAGCAAAATAAAGAAAATAGGAAGAACACTTCAACTCATAATTTGTTTCTGTTATTTCAATCTGGAAGCATAATTTTTGGACTGAGAGGGACAAAACCAAAAAAGCTTATTAAAGGGAGATCACAAAAGTAAATAAGGAGATAGTAAGTGAACATTTAATAAATTCAATGAGCTTAAGTCATTAGGCCCAGATAAACTTCATCAAAGATTACTAGAAAAAAAAAAGTCACAATCAATTAACGAAGTAATTTCAGTTGCAAATTAATAGCTACAAGCTTCAAGAGTAAAAGGTGTATGTAACTCAGAAATATAGTCAGTAGTTTATAGCAATAATTTACATATATTAGTGGATGTTAATACATACACATATGAAGTGCAGGGCAGGGTATTGAACTTTCAAGTAAATTTCTGGGAAAATTCCGAAGCATATAATTATATATAGTCGTTGTCAAGATTTAGAAACTTAAACCTTTGAAACAGTTGGAGCTATCCACAACAAAGCAGACTCTCTTGAGAGGTAATGGATTCCCTGTCACTAATGGTTTTCTTCTTTTTTTCTTTTTTTTTTTTGGAGGGGAAGGCAGGGCAATTGGGGTTAAGTGACTTGCCCAAAGTCACAAGGCTAGTAAGTGCTAAGTGTCTGAGGCTAATTTGAACTCAGGTCCTCCTGACTCCAGGGCCGGTGCTATATTCAACACACCACCTAGCCATCCTAGTTCTAATGATTTTCAAGTAGAGAGTACATGACTACTCATCAAGAAATTCTGCACTGAGGAATTAGAGCCTAGATTCCTAACTTCCATGGATATTGGGGGAGATCAAGTTCATGCCAAAGGAGATCAGCTGAAATAACTAGGGGAAATGAGGATGGGACAGTTTAGTCTGAAGAAGAGAAGATTGGTGGGGAGGGAGGGACGCATGTTAGTTGTCAAATATTTGAAGGCTTGTTATGTTTAAGATATATAAGCCTTGCTTTGCTTGATTATGAAGGATGAAGGTAGGAACAAGGGATGGAAGTCACAGAGGCAAATTTATGTTTAATGGTACAGAGAAATGTGTAATCCATGCTCCCCAAAACTGTGATGAGGTGTCTTGGGCACTAAAGAGTTTCCCTCTACTTGAGTTTTTTAAGGTAAATGTTGTATGGCTACTTAGGAGTTGTATCATATTCAAGTATCGTGTGTCTATATGTGTATGTGTGTGTGCACACATGCACTTTTATATTCATAAATATATTGAACTAGGTTGTTTCAGAAGTCTCTTCCCACTCTGAATGTCTAGATTCTGGAAGAAGGCTAGTTTTTCAGTCATTGGATTGGTGCAGATACAAGGATGGAAGAAGAAATGATTGGTTACATAGGGGGAAATGTGCATTTGATCTCTAATGAACTATAGTGAGCTATATGTTTGGTATTTCTTATGCTTTATGACATTTTGAGACCATAGTAAATTTAGAAATTTATAACACTCCCTTAAAATGTAATAACATTCAGTGGTTCTTTCCAAGGAATGAACTTGGCTTCACAGTGAGTTCCATTATTTTCATAATTAAGCAATTTTGCTCAACCCATTCGTTGGAATGAGCTTAAAATAATATAGATGTTCAAAGAACTATATGTAAAGTACCCTCAAGAGCATATTCTAGTACATCTCCCTGCTGGCAAGACTCTGTTAAGGATTGCTTTATCCTTAATTCTTTTTAAAAAATCAATCCCCCTTCATCCTAGGCAGCTAGGTGGTACAGTAGATAAAGCACTGTACCTGGAGTTGGGAAAATCTGGGTTCAAATCCAGCATCAGATACTTAATTACTGTGAATTCAGGTAAATAACTTCACTCTTGTCTCAGTTTCTTCATGTCTAAATCTATAATAATAGTAGTACCTACCTCTCAGATTTATTGGGAGGATAAAATGAGATAACATTGGTAAAGGACTTTGAAAAAGTTAAAGCACTGTATTAAATGCTAACTATTGTTATTCTGCTTACTCTCCTCCTCCTCCTCCTTCTTTCTTCTTCTGTCATTTTCAGTCATGTCTGACTGTTCATGACCCTATTTAGTGTTTTCTTGGCAAGGCATTTGAATGGTCTGCCATTTCCTTCTCTAGTTCATTTTACAGATGAGGAAACCGAAGCAAACAGGATTAAGTGACTTGCTCAGAGTCACATCTAGTAAGTACCTGAAGCCAGATTTGAACTTGGGAAGATGAGTCTTCCTAACTCCAGGCCTAGCATTCTCTCCATAGCTCTACCTAGCTACCTGTTATTATTAGTGTCCAGCAAATCAATAACTAGATAATTCTTCAGAAGAAGTCTTTTCTGATAATTCAAGTTCATAAATATGTTTATTTTCGGCAATAGGAATCATTAAAAATATTTTCTTACCATGTTTCTCTTCCCAATATATGTAGGATATGTTATACATGTTTACATATATACACACATACATAGAGATATACAGTTGGATACATTAGTATATTTTCACGTGTATGATGTCCTTTTCAAGATGTCTTATTGTTTTATAAACAAATTTATAGATTCTGTTTTATCATTTCACAAAAGCATCACTTTACTGCTTCATCATGCCCCGGAGTTAACCCTGACCTTTTGTTGGCTAAGTACAGGCTTGGGCAGGTTCTAGCAAACCATGAAGGCTATGTGTATATAGATTCATTGTGACTGTATGGCTATCATTTGAGGAAGCACCTAGCTAAACTGGAGAGCATCATAACAATGGCAGCCAAAGAGGTGATGAAATTTCAGAATAAGGCAACTGTCAGATACCTTCTTCTAAGATGAAGAGCTATGTGGACTATAGATTGGTAGAGAGAGAATGCACTCAAACTGACAAAAATCTATATCCTTTAATGCTTTCAGGTGTTCATTATTATCATTATTTAAAGGGAAATAACTCTTTAGTTCCTATCTTTTTTGTCCCCTGTGACAGGGAGAATATTTTAAGCAGACTTCTCATTTCTCCCCTTTCTTGAGTGTGTGGGAAGAAATTCTTAAACATCTATATGGTCAATAATTTAAGCATCTGGAGGAAATTTGCTCCATGTGTCCAACTCTTCACAATTAACCCTCTGCTGCATCTTATTTGTACATCTCACAATTCAAAAGAAATGAAAAATACAAGGTAAAATGTCTCTGCAATCAGAAGTCATTCTTAAAACAATCTCTTTGAATATCATTTGTGTGACTCTCTATACAAATGAAAACCCAGCTTCTTGTTCAAACTGCCATGTAAATTATGCATGCAATTACCCAGACTGCCTGTCAATCACCCTGCTTTTATTTCAGAGGAGTTACAGTAGTTATGGGACTTAAAGAAGGTGAGAAATGAGAGACAGAGGATTGTTAGGTCATTGCCATCTTCCTTTCTGATCAGTTTTCTTCAGTGGTATTTCGCTGTAACAAATACTGGTGTTATCTCCTGCTGGCTCGCTGAATTCAGCAGGAAGACAGAAGAATCTTCACTTGATGCAAATCCCACCTAAATCATAGGGGGCCTTACAGTATTGAAAGCAAAAGAACCACCCAGTGTGTCGAAGAAAATGAAGAGTCAAGATTTGGAGCTAGGAGCTATTTTGGAAAGAGTTTATTGAAAATTGGTATAGTCTAGCACAGTTATATTTGGAGACTAAAAGAGGCTCCAAATTAACAGTCTGAGTGACTGACAGAAAAGGAAATAGAGGCTTGGTTAGAGTATGATTACAAGGCACAGCATTCATAGTTATTTTTACTGACTTTAAGTCTCTCCTCTCTCCTTTTTCTTCTCCTTCTCCTCCTCCTCTTCTCTGTTCCTCTTCTTCCTCTTCTCCCTCCATCTTCTATTTCTCTTCCTCCTTCTCTCTCTCCTCCCCCTTTCTCCTCCATCTCCTCCATTTCCTTCTCCTTCTCCTACTTCTGCCTCCCTCCTTCCTTTCCTTTCCTTCTGTAATACAATAAAGGAACCTACGGCTAAAAGTATCCATCTGTATAATTGTCTTTAAACATCAGGACAGATATCTATCAATATTGATGGAATTTTGACTTTAACCTTCTATACATCTTTTTTTCTCAGTTCTATCCCAGGGAAGTACCATGGCCTTAGGATCATAATTTTAAGCATGAAAGGTCCTCAGAGGTCTTCTAACATATACCCTAATTTTCTGGAGGGGAAGACTGAGGCCTAGTGAGATTTGATGATTTGGCCAAGGTCATATAGGCAATAGGCATCAGAGGAAGAATTTGAACTCAGGTGCTTTGACTCCAGAGTCAGTGTACTTTCCACTCTACCATGTTAAAACAGGAAACATCCAAGGTTAGCTAGTCTAATCTGTTCTTTTTCAAAGATGAGGATTCTGATTAATTTTCACAAGGTCACCTAGTTAGCTAGTGGCAGAACTGGAAACAGAAACTAGATTCTCCTATTCTTTCCACGACAGTTCATGACCATTTTTCTGTAGCCAGGTTTATAACTTTATATAAATAGTCTTGGCTGGATGCTTTATTGTCATCTGTTAGTTACCTCAATTTAATTTTCTTTCAGGTTTTGGATCAGCATGGTATGGTAGAGAGCTGGTCTTGCAGTGAGAAGACCAAGGCTCAAATTTGGTCTCTTGCTGTTCTTAGGGAAGATTCTGTGGCCCTTCTGAAACTTAGATTCCATTAGGAAGATATGTGCACTACCTATGATGCAAATCTGTTTTCAGGATCAAGCAAGAGATGGAGAACTCTTTGTAAATTATATTGTACCATATAAATGTGAGATATCATAATGGACTATTAATGTGAGCCCAGAAAGAACAAATATGATAAAAACAGAGATGTGTGGAAAGGTTTCCATGATCTGATAGAGTGAAATAAGCAGAGCCAAGCAAACAGTATACACAATGACTACAACACCAATGGAAGACCAATCACAAATTAATCAAAAGCAAGTGTTACAAGATTGCCAAGGAAAAATATAGCCCCAGAGAAGATATTTTCCTGAGAAATTTTCATGAGGCATCTTCCCCAGCTACTCTGACTTCCTCCTTCCCATGTCACCTGATTGGCCCTAGGTTCCTGATGTAGACTTGGTGCCTCTCAGATTTAGTCGATGCTGGAGATCCCAAGAGCCATCATCCCCTAATGTACTGACCATATATCTTTTCAGTTTGGTGACAAATGGGCCCTTACAGAGAAACCAATCCTACTGTCTTCCTGCTGTATATCCCCTGATTGGGTAAAGTAGACATCCTTTGTTCAGTGACTCTAAGAATGCCTTATTTTGCCCCAGTGTGAAATTTGAAACAAGAGGCAATTAGAGCACACTCTTCCAGACCACTTGTTTTGCAGTGGTGGGAGATCCGCAGATAATATACATTGCATCCAGAATTTTCTTGATATGTTGAATGGTTTTGCTGATTTATCCTTTTTTTTCTCCTTTTTGTCCTTTAAATTATTGTTTATTATTTGAAATGGTTCTATGGAAAGTAGAAGAGATACACCAGGAGAAATTTTGGTGATTTAAAAACAAAAGTAATCAATAAAATTACTTTTTAAAAAAGACAATAAACATGCTATTTAGATGTTGATTTATTTAACAGAAATTCTTAATAAAAGAGATTATACCATAGAAATTTAGGAGATATGATCAAGCAGCAAGGTATCCCATATGCAGCATACTATAGACTGATAAATCTGAAGACCGAATATTTTATATTGAAATTCATCAGAAAAAAATGAAATATAGTACAGTAGGATAATCAACAGTTTCAGACCTAAACTCAAAATTCTAAATTTGACAAGCTTTGGGTAACATACACTTTCAAGATATACTAACAGAAGTTAAAAATTGGTTAAAGACTTATTAAATATTGACAAACAGTACTGAGATTAAAAAAAATATCTCACTCTAAATCCAGCAAAAGACCTGGGGGGAGGGGGAGGATTGAGGTGCCTATTCTCCACCAAGATTGGCACCTGCATGGTACTGTTTCAAGGCCACCTTGCCCACTCTTTCTGTACTTAAGAGATGTTTAGTCACTGTTTTTTTGAATGAATTAACAAATGGCCACAGAGAATAAGGACTTACTTGGTCATACAAAAATCATAAAGAGAACTGATTTTCATAAAAGGAGGGCTGGAGGGAGAGATGGGAATAAGCTTTTACACAACACCTACCACATGCCAGGTACTGTGCTAAGCTCTTCACAAATCTCCTATGGTCCCTACAACAGTCTTGCAGTATAGGTGCTATCATTATCCCATTTTACAACTGAGGAAAATGAGATAAAAAGAGGGTAAGTGATTTTCCCATGGTCACACAAGTAGAACTCAGTTTTTCCTTACTCCAGTTACCATACTCTACCATTATGCCACCTAGCTGCTTCTAAAGTTGTTTTGTTGTCCATGAGACAGAATTACAAACAGTGATAATGTTCAACAAATACTGTCTATATTTTCCAATCCCTTTGCCCTCAAATTCCCTCCAATGAACCCTGAATTCTGTGCTTTTCATGTACTTTCACATTCTATTTTGTATTATTTTTATTTGTCTAATATTTACTCTCTTAAAATGTAAGCTTCATAAAGGCAGAGACTTTGATTTATTCTTGTTTAAATCCACTTTTCCCACTCACACGTGCACACACATTCACACACACACACACACACACACACACACACACACAGTAGGTGTTCAGCAAATGTAACCAAAAGAGCCATTGTATATTCCTCATTTCATTCATATGTCCTTAAATTCAAGTATTTTTAGGATAGGGGATAAATAAGTAACTTACCCAGGCAGGGGTCAGATAACCAGTATGTGTCAGAGACAGAATTCAAACCCAGGTCTTTCTGAATTTCACTACAGCATGCAGCTTTCTAGGTTTCTAGGTACATATATAATGGAAATGCAAATTTAAAGATCTTCCCTGCCCCTAGGCCCTTTGGTGGGCTTAAGAGACTCAGAGAACCTTCCTCCACTTGAAAATATACTCTGCCCCCTAATAGGCTGAATGCGGTCGCATGGATTCTGTGGCAGGAGGCTTGGTTTTCAGGAATGCCCACACCATGATGCTGTGTGATTGGGCAGTGGGTTCAAGAGGGTTGTTACACTCTTGGATCCAGGAGAAGGCTATATAATCCCTGTTGTGAGGCTTTGCTTGGTGGCTCACTTTGAGAAGTGTTGTGTGATTTGACCAGATGAGACTCTGGGCAGCCATTGAGAGCCTCCCCTCTCCCCCCTCCAGCTTTGGAAACCCTTTGATGCTTCCCTCTCTGGTAACTGTGATTTGGTATTGATGTAATGGTTGGGCAGTTTGGAAGCCTGTATGCTTGATCTGTTTGTTTCTCTGTCTTGTAAGTTCTGTCTTTACACTTTGAAGTTCAGGGTGCTGACCTTTTTCTCCTGAACTAGGTAAATGATATATGTTTGATTGATTAAAGTAAGCTTGTTAACCCATTTGAGTTGCTTTCCTTTAGAAAAGCAGATCTAAGAACCTGTGTTGGCAGCCACCCTGGGGATGTTGGGGTGCTTACTGCTACAACATATAATTAAAAATATTAGTGTAGAATTTCCTTTAAAAACCTAACCAACTCCTCAAAATCTGGTATCCATAATTATAATTGAGAATTATTTTACTCTCAAATAAAATTATTTATATGGTTCTGATGTATAAAAATTTCACTCACATAATATAATATATGTAATAACAGATACTATATAACCATACTATTGTGTTTCTTTTGAACTTCCATTTATTTGTCTAGAAAAACACACTGTGGGTACCCTGCAGAATATATTTATTCCCTTGAAAACACATTACATGTATGTGAAACATTTTTTAAAGAGGCAGGAATTTACAGCCCTTTGTATGTAGAGGCTGCATGTTGCTTTTTAGAATCATTTCCTTACTTACTGGTAAAATTGAAGTGCTAGCTTTTTAGAAATTGTATAATTTAGACTTGCTCCCTCTGCCAGGAAGCGATCATGTTCATCTCTGGAGGCCACACTCTACAGATTTAATAATAATGTAATATATGTAATTCATGTTAGCTAAATACTAGTTTGGCAGCTTCTTAATTTGATCAATTTCACACTGGTTCCATAAACTAGAATCCTTGAAACCTAAAAAATATATTTAATTAAAACAAACTAACCTGAAGAAGTTGATGGATTTCTCCCTCTCTCCAGAGGCTATAAGTGAGAACAAATGATCTAATGTGGGTTGTATGGATTGAAATTTTATTTTTTTTATCATTTGTTGAGTTTCCGAAAAGTAGACATTGCCTGGTCTCAATGCCTTCTCACCTGCTGTTTCTTCTCCACTTTTTTTTTTTAAACTGTCATTTCATTGGTTTTAGCAATGCAGACCAATACTTGCTCCATAACTTAAGGCAGGTAATTGTCATAGTGGATTGAGTGCCTGAATAGAAATTAGGAAGACCTGAGTTCAGATTCCAGCCTGAATTGGAATGGATTGCTATGGGATTGTAGGAAAGTCACCTAATATGCCTGACTTAGTTTCCTTATCTGTAAAATGAGAATAATAGCATCTATAGTCTAGAGTTATTGAAAGGATCAAACAAGGTATTATTTATAAAGTGCTTTGCAAACCTTAAGGCTCTATGTAAATGCTCTCATCATTATCATTATATTAATGACAGAGATTTGCCTGAAGGTACTGAAAAATCAAACAACCAGGATGTATCAGCATCAGGACTTGAACCCAGGCTTTCCTGATTCCAAGATCAGCTCTCTTTCCAAAACATCATGTTTCCTCCCTTGTCCAGATTGATTCTTAGTAATTCATAGAGAATTCACCCAATGTACCCCACACCTTCATCTTATCCTTAGCTATAAAATGGGAACAATAACCAACCTTCTATGATTATTGTGAGGGTCAACTGAGAAAATATTTGGAAAGCACTTACAAAAATGCCTAGCAGATAGTAGGTACTTAATAAATACTTATTCTCTTCCCCACCACAACCTTGTTCTCTTCTTCCTTAGTTCTCTTAAAATTTCATGAATCTCAGTGCATGAGTACTCAGGCTCTCCACCTGTAATCCTTCACTCTCACAACATGACAACAAAAGTCCATTCTTTTAACCCCAACATTTTGCTGGTGATGCTATATGGCAATAAGTCACAAAACATCACATTTTCAGTGACCCAAAAAATAATGGAAATATGAATGGCAAGTATAAATGGGGTATACTATATTGCCAAGAGTGACTTGTACTTGAGAGGTGACAATACGATACCATCAGGAACAAGGAAAAGCTGGTGGGAGGGCATGTAGCAGGAGTGAGTAATTATGTGTTCTTCCATATGTATCTGAATATTGTACATGCTATTGGGTGGGTGGGGGCATAATTTTATTGGCACTGATGCTAATTCATATTTAACTTCTTTATTTATCGATGATCCCTAACTCTTTTTTAATTTCTGTAATATATTTTTTTCCCATCAGTTCACCACACTGCTGCTGGGGACAGGTCTTTAATGAATGTGCCACACTGCTATTGGGGAAGGTCATTCTGAATCAAGGGCTTTCATTTCTGTGACATGAATAGGATCTTAAGATATGGCTATTGGAAGGGACCTTAGAGATCAGTTAATTCAATCCCATCATTTTACTGAAGAAAGAACTGAGGCTCAGAAAGTTGACTTGCCCAAGGTTAACATATCTAGTACCAGGAGTGGAATGTAGAGCTGAACTGAAGACTTCTAATTTGTATTCCATGGCTCTTTCCACTAATGCAAAAATCCAGAAATGTCCTCTTTAATCAAGTAGCCTGTGTAGTCTTGGATGACTCTTGGACACACTTCAGTATTTATATTGCTTCAGTGATGACCGTTCTGGGCCATGGAGATACCATCTGAGGTTTGTAGCAGAGATAAAGTTCTAATAGGCCATAATAGTGCATTAGTCAGCAAGCATTTGTTAAGCACCTGCTGTATTCCCAGTTTCTAGGAATTCAAAGACAGAACGACAAAAAGGAAGGAAGAAAAATTCCTGCCATTTTATTTTTTTCAAATTACATGTAACGATACTTTTTAACATTCATTTTTATATAAATTTTTGAACTCCAAATTTTTTTTCCTCCATTCCTCCCCTCCCTACCTCCCTAAGATGGTCAACAATTTGATATAGGTTATATAAGAAATATAATTTAAACATAAAACATAAGGTGATTGGGGGACAGAGGAGAAACTAGTAGCTGGAGGCCAGGGATCTAGGAAGATTTCATGTAATAGTACTGATCTGAGTTTTGAAGGAAGCTAAGGGTTCTTGGAGGAAAAAGATGAAGAGTTGGTGTATCATAAGCATGGGAACAATCTCTGCAAAGGCAGCAAGAAGGGAAATGGCAATTCTTATGTGAGGAGCAGCAAGCTTGGAATGTCTGGGGGTGGGGGGGAGTAATGTGCAATAAGTCTGGAAAGGTAAATTAGAGCCAGACTGTAAAAAGCTTCAAATGCCAAACATAAGAGTTTGCATTTTGTCTTAGAGAATGTGAAGGGAAAGTAAATATGAGAAATAAAAGAGTAGTGTAGAGAAGAGTAGGGAGGAAATGCTGGGCCAATGGAAACCTTTAATAACTAAACGGTAAAGGTAGAGAAAAGGTAGAAGAAATGGGCCTGATTTGGGCGAGGAGAACGTGAAATAAAAAAAAACCCTGTGTGATTGCACCACTCCAAAATTACTCACCTTCATTATTCTTCCTAAAACCACCTACTCTGAATTATTATTCTTTGGTGGGAAGAATTTTGTAGCTTTTTTTAAAAACAGTTTTATCTCTTTATACTTACTTTGGCAGCATTGACAGAAGATAAAGTTGCAACCAGTTTGTCTATGAATATGTTATTTTTTAAAAGCTCAAAGGAAGCAACCTATCCATGCACGGCCATGCTTCAGATATCCAAGGCAAGTAATGGCTGTCAGACCGTGATGACTGAATTGTTGTTTTATTTTGTTTTGTTTTGTGGGGGGGTTATTTTTAGAAAGGAGATAGACAAATTAGAATTTGATCAAATGCTAAGTTCTAGCTGTAAAGTGAAGTTTTCTCCAGACAGCCTCCCGGAGGAGGTAAGAGGATGCTTGTATAATAATATAGACTATTAATTTGGGGTAGGGGGAATGCAATTCTAAGATAATGTTTTCTTCTTCTTTCTTCTCCTTTTTCCTGCTTTGCTGAGGGACTAAAACTGAAAGCTATCATGATGAAAATACCATGATAGAATTCTAAAATACCTTTGAAATGATTCTTTTCAGATGCCTATTAAGACATATGACTGTTAGCATGTAGTGTTTGTTATTATCATTATGGTACTGTGTTACTACACAGTGCATAGAGAACTGGCCTTAAACCTAGGGAGATGAGGGTTCAAGTGTAGTCTCTGACTCCTATTTGCTGTGTGACCCTGGCCAAGTCACTCAACCTATCACTTCTCCAGGCAGTTAGTTCTAAGTTGCAGAGGGTGCTAAGTGATCTGCATTGGAAAGTAATTTCCTCTCTACTTTGAAGAATTCTCAATAATGTTGAAATCATAGATCCCGACCAGATTTTTCTCAATTTGTGGCATTGAAATTATCTTTTTTTTTTCTTAAATCCAACATCCCTGTGAAGTAGGGTGGTGAGTAAAAGGAATAACTGATATTCAAAAACTTCTATAACAATGTTAATCCTTATAGAGGACCTCAGATGAGAATATTGGACTGGATCAAGTCTAATATATTTTTTATCTCTAAGTTATCTGATCAGATAACTTTAAAGTGGGGGAAATGACTGAATTTAGGTGACAGATTTACCCTTTTTGGGTCTTTGGGGGCTGGGAGGGGAGGAATTCCCCATGTAACTTCATAACATTTGAGTGCTTTGGAATGTCCACTTCTGACTACCTCAATCACTGAGCCACTTTACCCATTCCAATTCTGTGTTGGTTTTATTGAAGAGGGAATGATTTTACCTGAGTAGAGGGAAAATTATTTGGGGGAGATATTAAAAGTTACTAAGTAGTAGCTTTGGGATAAGAAGACAAGAATGATGCTCTGCATGTTACTTTTCTGCCTCCTGTTTTTGATTTTATGCTAATCCAGAATATACGGAGAAATACTGGACATCAAAGGAAGTGGAGGAACAGCATAAATGTTAGGACTCTGAGATGGTCATAAGAAAAAAATCATTTTGTCTATAGGTGCAAAAACAAAGTTTTACTTTCATGGTTGTGAAATGAGGTAGCATTAGTTATTATCATGGAAAAGTTTAATTACATTCCAGGACACCATACTGATTCCTTTTAATTCCTGAAAGCCAAACTATGAAAACCAAAAAATGAGATACTTAAATTTCCATTGAGGTGCATTTTCTCTCTCTGCTTTGTAACGTAAATATCTCTCTGTGTATGTGTATTTAAATTCACTCACTCCATCCATCTCCCTAGCTTTGAAGAGATGGATCACCTGACTGCCACCTAGACCTGTACCTCCCCATCCCCCTCAACCCCACCTAACAGAGAAAATTCCCAAAGTAAGAGATCAGGATGAATATAGCATAGATGCTCGTGCTGAGAAATGTAAATGACCCTGACTGAACAGGAACTGAGTTAGGTTGCTAGTGGGGGTGGGGAAAGAGAAACGGAGAGAAAGAGAGAGACAGGGGGAGTGCTGCTTGCTTCATCTTTGAGAGGAGTGAAAACAAAAGACCTCAGCTGCAGTTTTGTGTTGCTGTGTCTGGCTTAAACAGAAAATTCTAGACATCCGTGCTGAAAAATCAAAGCCCAGCTGAGACTCCTTCTTTCGGGAAATTGATTATTGCTATTGTTTTTGATCTGAGAATGGGTTGGATCAGTACAGGTGGTTTGAGAAGACATACTGGCTGAGGACCATGGAAAGGTGGGATAAGACTATGAGCTTTTCTTCTTTCTTTGAACGGAACCTTAGGGTAAGAACCTTGCAACCTGATGGGTGGTCAGTTTCAGCATGTTTGTGTATGTCTGTTTTCAAATGCTATCCTCAAACCCTTTCCTTTCACCCAACCCAAGTAAGGCAGTGCCATGTTCCACCAGATGTGAACCCAAACTTGATGCAAGAGTCTCACTTCATTTGTCAAACGCCTGTTTTGCTTGCAGTGCTTTTGTTTAATACAGTCGGAAAAGAACCATCCTGCTATCTCCTTCTGAGGCAGAATGGGTGTTTTAGTCGGTGGTTGTCAGGTGGCCGTTACAAGAGAGTTAACATTTTGCTCAGGGAGGCTGCTAATGGATGGTTAGGTTATTGTATTGTGGTTGTAAACAGCAAATAGATGCTGAGTTGGCATTTTTTGGTAAGGCTAGATGGATTCAATGAGGAGAACTTCATAGGCATTTTGCATTATATTGGGTTTTAGCGTCATTCAGCTCAAATAAAACAAGTTTGAAATAGCACTCCTTCAGCAAAGCCAAATGTCAGGTATTCTTCCAAGTATAAGCTTCGACCTCCCACTGGATATAAAGCCTGACAATTAGTCTTATTGACACATGGGAGTAAGAGAAAGAATCTCATGTGCATAACAAAATTAAAATAAGCTGAAAGCATTTTTCTCATAATGACTAGGTGCAGATGCCTATAAAATGAATCCAGAGAATTCCTCTTTCTTCTGACTATGCAGACACACTGTCTTTTGTTCCTGTATGTGTATTTTCCTCTGTTTTTACACAAAAGGCATTGCCTGTGTCTTCAGCGGCAGTAGTAGCCTGATGTACCAATTTCCCATTGTGTGCTGGTCAGGGTCCTGCGCTGTTCTCAAGTAAACTGCCTTGAGATATTAGTAAAGACGCCTGAAGAAGGAGGTGGAGAGTGGTGAGGGGTGCATTTTTTTTTTGACTCATAGCTCGGAAATGTTGAATTCACATGATGTTAAAAGAGGAAATGGGAGAAGGCATTTAGTTTTGAATGGGATGTGGATTCATGCCTCACAAACCTCAGGGACCTTGATGGAGAGATTCTCCCAGATGAATAAATCCGATATGTAAGGGGCTCTTTAAGAAAATTTCTCTGGGAGGGGTGATTGCCTGGGTCCTTTTTGGCTGAATTAAGATGTGATCTGGCAGTGCACTAGCAGCTGTGTGCTGACATTTTCTTGTGAACCTAGTGAAAAATGGCTCCATATCTCTCCTCCCGTCCTGAGAAGATGGTCTCTTAGTAGCCATGCCTTTCTCCAGTATTGTTATTTGTTCTAATCACTGTGCTTCCTGACAGTGACTGACTGACTCATGGTTCATTTCAGTTCGCTTGCTTTTTAAATCTCTGCCTCAGTGGGTAGTGGGTGGTGACAATTTTTTCCTCAAGTCCAAACTAACCAACAGAATTACCAGCAGAAAATACTTCTCTTGCAACCCCAGACTTAAAATATTTTAGAGGGTAAATGTTATTTATTCTGTCACAGTATAAGTGATTTTTAAAGGGAGATTTAGAAGCTGATTCCTTCAAGGGAGGAATAATGGTTGTGTAACATTTGACACGCTCTTAAAGAAAGTAAAAACTGACAGGTAAAGAAAGGCATGCACACTCTTGTCATAGAATTCATTAAAGGACAAAGCATCTCCTACTGTTATTGTTGTTTGAACTGTGTCCTGTGGCAAACAGGGAGGTGATGGGATCTCTGTCCCTACCCAGAGGAGATTGTCCTCCTGTCCTTGCACTACACATGTGCTTATTAAGGAGATTCCTGTACTAAACAGGGAGGGAAAGTGCTACGGAAGCTAGGCAGCAGCCTCGCCATGCTTCCTTACTTAAGCTCTGGCTTGTGAAGCTTCTGGCCAGCAGAGGCAGGATGTGCTTGGCAAAACACTGTGTGTGTTTGGGGCACTGGGAAGAGCATGTGTCATTTGGGGGATTGTGTGTGTCTGTATGTGTGTAAAATTGGTTGTACTGCTCTGTCAAACACCCTTCTGCCTCGGTTTGATGACATGCCTCAAGAGGAAGGGGTGCCTTTGTATTTCCAGCAAAGGTAAGATGCCACAGCACTGGCCAGTGAGATGGGGAAGCACTGGTAGAGAGGAATGATAACTGATAAATAATGTGTACATTGTACAGGGACAAAAATAAGGGAGCTTCATAGTTCTATACCCAAAGGAAATAGAAAGCCCCTGGTGCTTCCTGCAAAATTGCATGCTGTCATTTCTCTGGTATAACAGCAAGTAAGACAGCTTAGGTAATAATTCCAAAAACCATCATAGAAAGTCACATAAATGTTTTAAAAATAGTGTCATGTGCTTCTCCAAAGGCTTGTGTCTTTAAGGGTCAGATCTTGAAACAGTACTGTGTAGGATGGTTGTAAAACTATATATTTTACTTGGAATCTGTTTAGAATAATTCTGTTATAGCTAAAAGCTTGCAATAACAATCCCACTTCTTTGGGAGAACAACGGAAATGGAACTTTAACACTGCATGTAGATCTGATTACTGCTTTTATAAATGTAGGCAGTTTGACTGTAGTAAATGGTGTGCTTTGTGGAAATTGATGCAATTATGGTGGAGCAAGGAAAAATGAACAAACAATACAACTGAAAACTCATCTCAGAATTCACCAGAGGTCCAGTAGTGTCAATCTAGAATGTTAGGGATAATTGTAGGTGAAGTAGAGTTAGCTAGAGAAGTCTCAGGTGTTTTGAATGGGTTGAATGTTTATAAACCAAGGGAAAACTAGTTGTGGTTTTAGAAGATGTGTAAAGGGTGATTTTCCTTCATCCATAGGGGTGTGTGTGCATGTGTGTGTGTGTGTGTGTGTGTGTGTGTGTGTGTGTGTGTGTGTGTGTGTGTGTGCAGAGAATCCCCAAAACATTAGTGCAGTTTTAAGCTTTAATAGATTAAAATGTTTTAATTAAGCTTGAAAAGCTTAAAACTGTACTGAGACTTTTGGGACACCTTCCATCTACCTACAATTAAATCACCTAGATGTACGGCTAAAGGGAAAAGCTTGAATCTTAGAAACTACTCACTTACGGAAATTCTACTTTCAAAGGCAATAAAGCAACAATAGTACAGTAAAGTTTCCCAAAGCAGCAAGTACCAAGAGAGAACTGAGCCAACTCAGGCAGAATAAGTAGGTGAAAATGTTTTAAAGTAGCATATGTTCTGCCTCAGTAGCCCCTGGTGTTCCTGAGATTTATTTATTGGCAACAAAATAAGGGGGAGAGAAGAGAATTTTATGTGCTGAAAGAATTTTCAACTTTTTATGTGTTTAAAAATATAGCCAAATATAAATATGATGGGATTAGTATCCTTAAGGTGGGATAAAAGAAGAGATAGGGATTGAGTGAAAAACATTTTCATAGGAGCATGAATTTGAAACTGGAAGAGCCTTCAATGACATCAAGTATGAGCATCTCATTTTATAAATAAAGTGCCTGAGAAATTAAGAGACATAGGCTGAGAGTAATATTTTAGGCAGTAATGTCTTGTTTTCTGCCTTTGGGGTTCAGTGTGTAGGTATTTGATTTTCATTTTCTTTATTACCTTTAGTATTCAACAGCCAAGAATTTTATTTTTAATTTTGAAAAACTTCTTCGCCTGGAACATAAAAATAAAAAACTAATTTGATTTAAAGTACTTTAAATGCATAAATAATTTCATTTGTGTTTTGGGGAAAATATCTTCCCTATTCCTCTACCTTTGCTCAGATAACACAAAGACTGCAACTATATCTACTTTTCACCCTGTTCACTCTGAAGACAGTACATTACATGGGTAGAAATTTGGGGAAAAATAAATGTCAATAGAATACATTTAAAAATGGTATCATGTGATTTTACTTAAGGTAGTTACAGTCTTCAAAATTTATGTCCAGGTTTGTTTGTTTTTTAATTACACTAGCCCAATTATTTCATAAAGTAGTACCAGTGAGTAAAGTCCCTCCAACAATGCAGATTAGTACTTGTTCTTCAATTTAAAGGGGTTTCTTAGAGAGCTGTTTCTGCCACCAAGCAGTTAAATGACTTCCCCAAGGTCACACAGTCAGTGTTTGTCAAAAGCAGTAATTAAATCCAGGTACTCATGCCTCTGAGGCCTGTTCTCTAGCCATTTTGCAATGTAGCCTTTCCCCCCTTTGAATAACAGTTTATCATTGATTATCATTGATTTGGATAGATACAAGTTAAAATATATCTGTAACAGATACTGGTAATCTATTTGTGGCAAGCTATACATATAAAAAGGTAGATATAATTAAGTATTGTAAAAATCACTTGAATTCTCTGGACCTCAGTTTCTTCATATGGAGAAGGGAGCCCTAGTAGCTATCCCCTGAGGTCCCTTTCAGCTGTAAATCTAATATTTTATGTTCTAACATAGTTGCTTACTTGAAATACAGCTATAGCTGTATTTCAGCATCATAAAGAGAATATTTTTTTTTCATATAAACATTGTTTAAAGTATAGACTATTGTTATTTTCTCAGGAAATGTTCATTGCATTGCCACAAATAGAAAAATCTTTAACTATGAAAAAAAAATAAATTGACAACTAACAACCAGAGCCTGTACACACACACACACACACACGCACACACGCACATGCACATGCACACACATAAGTGCACTGATCTGGAGAGAGAATGACACAAAATTAGTAAGCAAGTCAAACTTTTAAGTGTGTTAGAAGGAACTGAAGATAACATGCATAACATTCCTATGTTGGCCTGGGTACTAGACTCAGATTCAAGAAGTAGCAGGCCCTCTTACTTGCTCCTTCTCCCTAGGCACATAAGTGTAAGTTCCAGTAAACATGAATAAGTTTAGACTCTGAGGTGAACCAATCCTGAGGGATGTGCAGATGTCCAGGAATTCTACCATTCTGCTTTGGAAGTCATTTAAAATGATGTTAAAGTCAGAGGTTGAAAAAGGGGTTCTCTCATTCCATTAAAAATAAATACAACCCACAGAAAGAGTACAGAAGGGCAGGGGGTAGCATCCCCTTTCCCAAATGGGAGAGTTATGTTCAGAGTGAGAAAATACATTGCATCTCTCCTACCCTGTAAATCCTTCCTTTACTTCTTCCTTAATATTCACTGATTTCCTTATTTTAACTCCAAACTATCTTGGCAAAATCGTTTTGACTTCCAGCGGATAGGAAAAAAAAAATTCGAAGTGGTAGGATTTAAATGTTACTTGAAATATGGATTGAATTTGAATTAGCAAAGGGGAGATAGGCCATTTGAGTTGATAATAAAAGTACATGGGGTGTGTGTGTGTGTGTGTGTGTGTGTGTGCGCACTTATGTGTCTGTATATCTGGGAATGTTCAGATTCTCTACTGTCATTTTGTTTTGGTTTTTCCCCTAAATGTAATACCTTTTAATAAGTATGTATGAGACTCTCACTCAAATAACCTTGAAATACTGAAAGTTAGGACATCTAGCAATTACATTCCCAGACATTTGGATTTTGCTTCTTGTTGCCACTTGAAGTATCTTGTCTATCTCATTATGTAAAAACTGACATTGGAGATTTGTGTGTGTGTGTGTGTGTGTGTATGTGTGTGTATTGATCATTTTAATTGAGATTTATTGAAAGTCCTTAGTATAACTCTCTTATGGTTAATATTCTATGACTACATTATCATCTTAGTGAAATGCAGAAGGATTTCCATTTCATTGCAGGCAGTCTAACACCTTGCATAAACCTTAAATTCATATGACAGCATAAGGAGAAAACAAGTGTTTCCTTATTTTCTGAAGAACTTTGAGTATCTCTGGATTTGTCAGCTGTCTATTTCCTAGGATCGTGAAAATGTGACTCTAAAAGTATGTAATTGATCTTGTCTCCTATTACAATATTGTACTGAGTTTGTAACTTTAGATAGCAAAACCTGTAGAGGGCACACAAATAGCATCTGACTGGGTTGGGGGAGGAGATGAACTCCCTGTGTGAAAATGCTCCCCTTCAGTGTGAATCAGTAGTTCCTACTTGGTACATGAGAGGAGACTCCAAAAGTGATTTGCTGGTGGCCATAGTATGTCTCAAGAAGTTGTACCTGAACTTTCATCTTCCTAATTTCAAAGTCTGGTCTTTTCTCCCTAAGCCCAGTTGCTTTCAGTTTTTAAATATATGGAAACAACTAAAAGACAACAAGAATAATTTCCATAATTCTCTGTGGTTATCAGGTATTTTAAAAATTCAGATGCAGCTAAGTGCTAGTGGATAGACACTTCTGGGCTCAGAGTCAGGGATCATAAATTCAAATCCTACTGCAGACACTTTCTATCAACATGACCCTGGGCAAGTCACTTAACTTCTATTTGCCTCAGTTTCCTCTTCTGTAAAAATAGGGATAATAATTGCCTTTTTTGTCCAGTTCTCTCATTTTACACACAAGGAGGAAACTGAGACTTGGGGAGGTTTTAAATGGATTTCTCGGTGTCACATAGGTTGTAACAGAACGATGATGACAAGGTATTTTTCAGAGCCATTCAAAATTGACCAAGGCAAAAAAGAAACATAAATTGCGACAAGATAATTTCAGTTTAACTATCTCATTTGTTGAAAGGTTTAACCATTTATCATGGGTTTTGGTTTTGGTTTTTATTCTTTTCCTTTGTGGAGTCTCCTTGTCTATAGACAGATATTGATCTTTCTAGGAGAATATGGGATACATTTCTGTTTGGAGACCAGAATAGATGTTCTCTGATAACAGCTTACAGCCCCGTGATTTTGTATCATTGTTTCATGGGTTGCTCTGTTCACAGAATCTGCGATTAGCACACTCATTTCAACAAAGTCAAGTCAGAGATTTTTATCATCTGCTTTTAGCTATCTTGTGGACAACCCCTCCCCTTATATTTATACCTGAATCTTTTTAATACATACCACATTAAGAGCATCTCTCAGTAAAGTGAATTTGACTACAATAAATTGAATTTCAAATGAGGCCAAGGGAGAAGTGAGAACAGAGTTGATTATATAAACATGAAGTCCTGCTCTGGGTGGGTCACAGTTTTATGATCATTCCTCTCCACTTTACATACATGCCAATATGTGCTGTTGCCTAAAATAACTTTAAGTCCTAATGTATGACTGGTGCTCTGGGGAGCATACATATTCATTTTTATTGATGTATTTAAATATAAGAGTACCCATTAAGGGTTCTGTTTTTCTAAACCAGGAACAGAATAATTAGAATGGATCATTGCATCTTAAGATTCAGAAATCATCTAAGATCATTGGACCATAAATTTAGATCTGGAATGATATTGCAGAGCTCTTAGCCCCTTCATTCAGATATGTAGAAACTGAGGTTCCATACAAGTGATATGACTTACCCAAAGTCACACAGGTTGGCTGGCAAAGCAGGGATTTGAAACCAGAGTCTCTGGCCCCAAATCCAGCACCCTTTCCCTTTAATTTTACCTTGAAGAGATTTAGTGACCTATTCAGTGTTACATATAGTACTATAGTTGGCAGGATTTTCTGATCTCTGGTGCCTATTACCCATTTGACTTTAGGCAAAGTCATTTTTCCAACTTCAATTTCTTCACTTAAATGAAGGGTTTGTATCTCTAAATTTCATGTCCTCCAAATCTAGTATTCTTTCCATTACACTTTTTGCGTGAAATGAATGAAATGCTATTAAGTTAAAAAAAATCCTCTTTAAGGACACCTGACCATCTATCTGATCTGGAGAGTATTTGAAGGCATTATCAATTGCTGTTTCACTTTCCTCCTGAGTGCTGGATTTCATCTCCTGTCTCATCATAGTTGCCAAATTGCTGTTCCTAAAGAATAGATATTACTGTGTCACTCTACTGTTTAAGTAGCTTCACGGCCTCCCAATTGCCTATAGTTTAAAACACAACGTCCTTATTATTGGTTTTAGCATGTTTACTTATTACTCCCTTTAATATATGTATGTTTGAGCTAAATTGGCTTGCTTCCTGTCCCTGCATATTATATTCCATCTCTCACATCTGTGCCATCATACAGACTGCCCTACATGCCTGGAAAGCACCTCCCATCTTCAAGTCTTTGAATCTCTAGCTTCTTTAAAGCCACAGTTCAAATGCTACCTCCTAGATAGTGACATTCTTACTTCCATTCTTAGTTGTTAGTAACTCGGAATGGAAATAAATTTATATTTACATTGTATATGTTTTATGTTACCTTGTATACATTTTGCATTGGCCTTAAAAAATTTCCCCAAAATAATGCAATCTTCTAGGCCAGACCATCTTTATTTTGGACTCTTTATCCATAGTGTCTAGTGATATGTATTAAGTATGACATAAGTGAGTCAATGAACCAACTCTGCCAAAAAAACCAAACAAAAAAACCCCAAACCTTTGCTATTGATATTTGTGGGGGCAGTGACCAGTTTGACAGGTTTTTACAGGATGATCCCAATTTCTGAAGTGACCATTCCTTTCCAAAGAGAACCAATGGCATCATGGGGTAATGTATTGATTAATGCATGAATTGGATTTAAGTAGGTAGATTTGTCAGCTTCACTCTCTCTTCCAGAATCACGAGAGTCCAGTGGCAATACAAAGTCAAGGTGTGTATGACCTGGGATACAGGGGATGACCCTGATAACTTCTTTGTCTGACCAAGCTTTAAGCACACCATAGTGCCTGCTTCAGCTGCCTTCATGGCTATTGGGACAAATTGTTCACTTCTGCCCATTCTGCCAGGGAAAGTCTTTACAAGCTTGGGGTAGACACTCTAACTAAGCTGTAGTGTGAGGGCTTTCTGAGTCCTTTTCAGGACTGCTCATCCACCTTTGGTGGCTACCTAGCACTCAACTCTCACCTATAGCTCCAAGAAACTAGAGCATGCTCAATGGCCACAGCCTGGTAAACAATCTCAGCAAATGGGCTAAACCAGTTTGAGGGTGAGCGACAGGGTTGGACAGCTAAGACCTTGATATAGGCACAGATTGAAAGCAAAAGAATATTACACTGCAGGAGATGGGTAGATAGTGTCATGGAAGCAACAAACGTGAACTTGGACAGACTTAGGGAGACAGTGGAGGATAGAAAGGCAGTGCTTTGGTTCTTGGGGTCACAAAGAGTCAGACTTGATTGAATGACTAACCAACAGCTAGACCACTAGTTTCTGAGGTCATGCTGCCTAGGAGATTTGCATTCAAGAATATTGATTATGAACTGTCTTATTACGAAGTACCATAGGCTAGCACATGTATGATTCTATGGGAACACTATAATCATACTAACTGCTTCTTTTCTTGGGATTATCCTTGGGAATGCTCCTTTTAAAACCACCTACAAACTTCTGCTAGGTTCTTTTACTATAAGTTATTACCATCGGTCTCCATCATCTGTTGTGATGGAAAAGGTAGGTTACAGAGAGAATTGAGAAATTCTTTCCCTTTAATACTCCTGTTGAAGGATACAAGGGAAAAAAAGTTGAAGAGGTAAAATAGCTATATAAAATTTACACATACACTATATATATATATACATTTGTCTCACTAATTAGAATAAACTTTCTTGTGAGTAGGAATTCTAGGGATTCTTTCATTCTTTGTATTTGTACCTCTAGCCCTTAGCATACATAAATAATCATTGATTAATTGAATTGCCCGTGACCTATAATTTCATTGAATTAATCAGCAGTGGCCATGTCCAACTATAGATCTTCCCATACACATGCTTCCTTGAGTGAGTGAACACACTCTTTTATACTAGCAAAGTCTAACATGGCTAAGTAAAACAGATAATCCCAAACTTCCATTGTTCATACCCAGTTCATCTCCTGCCTTCTACTTTGTTAATCTTACTAAAGTCAATTTAAGTAATGATAAGCACCATTTCTTTCAAATTTTCTTTGACTGAGGTGAAGTATGAGAGTCGAATTGTGGCTAACTGAAAGAAGATAAAGCATTCAGTATGTTTCACATGTACTTGGAAAAGTCACCTCTGGATTAAAAGCAAAGATAATCCTTTGCTCAGTACCCTCTTCATTTTTCCAGGGTTTAGAGAAAACTTGCAAGAGATGAGGATGTTCATTATCTAAGTGCTATACCGGTAGTACAAAATACTAAAGAGCAATGCTTCTATCATGTCAGCTAAATCTCAGGATTTATTTTATAAAAGGGAAAGAGTTGCTCAAATTGCACAGGATGGCAAAGTTGTAAGAGTTAGTCATATGGCCAGGTGACAGGAATACCAACTCAGTGAAATATCCTTTGGGTTCTTTTATATCATTCTTTCTCATTTAGCTGAATTTCATCCATCCGGTTTATATCAACAGCACCATGTGAAGCAAAAAGCTAACTTTAAGGTTATTTGAGGAGTTCTGGCCATGGAGTTCTGGGTAGTGGTAAGGATCCTTGCCTTGAAGGAGAATTCTTCTACCTAATGGAATCATAGCATTTTTACCTTCAAATACTTTCTAGTCTAAAATTTACCTGAACAAGTATTCTCTCTGCAACAAACTTGACAAGTAAATTGTCATGGAGACTCTTATTTAAAGACCTCCAATGAGTCTACTCATTCTTATACTCTTGAGTAACTATTTCTTAGGAAGTTGTGTGTGTGCTTGCATGTGAGTGCATGCTCACACCCTCTTACATAAAATCTCTATATTTCTCTTTGCAACTTTTACCTAATTCTTCTAGAACTGCCCTTTATAACCCAATGGAACAAATATTATACCCCTTCCACATTACAGCTCCCTGTCATGATATAGCATAAACTCACATTTGCTTTTTTGGTTGTCATATTACTACTGGTTTGTCATGAATTTACCATCTACAAAAACTCAGTATTTTTTTTCTTAGATTAATTTTTTCAGAAAAAAATATGATTCCTCCATTCTGTGCTTATGAAGTAGCTTTTTGGATTGAGAGTTTAATTTGTCCCCATTAAATTTCATTTTGTTTTCTTTGACCAAATATTCTAGATTAAATGCCCTGCATGTGGCCTAAAGGCTACATGCAGCCTACTGGACAGACTTAGATTAAAGTATAGTCAGAAAATATTTAACTTAATAAATAAAATACAATAAAACATAGTTAATTTTAATATGTGTTCTTTAATTCAGATGCTCCCATACAGATTCTTTTGTATGATTTTCTGGTCTCCTATTTGTTTTGGAGTTTGACACCACTATTCTGGATTGTCAGAATATTTTGAACCTGACTGAGACAATATGTTGACATTGTGGAGACCATACTAAGATCATGGGAAGTTGTGTTTTAGGTGTAATAAAAGTTTGGTGTGTTTCCAGATCACCTATATAGAGCTTAAACACCCATGTGGGGGATGCCAGGGACCTGCTTCTGAGTGCCAGTAGGGTTCTGTAGGTATGAATAGTCAGCATTTGCCTACCACATGGTTAGGGATACAACTGTGTGGGGTTATTATTTTAAAGATTAAGTCCAGTTTCAACTATGTAGCCAGTAGAACTAGAATACTCCCGGCTATGTGGTAAGATAACAGTAGAATGACCATAGCTACACTACCCTTCCTGTCTCAGAGAAGCAGATCACTAGTACAGGTTCCATCATTTTAAGTAATCTGGGTATTTGTCAGACTGCAGACACACAGATTATACAAGTTATTTTTCTTTCAAATTGCATTCATTCTTTAGGATAAAGGAAAATTAGACCTGGCTACCAAGAGCTAATATTTTATTCTTGCTTCATTTTCTTTCCCTTTTCCATATTCCCTACTTTTTCTTCGCTCCTTTTTTCTTTCCTCTGCTCATTGTAGAACCTCTTAGAAGAGGAAATCTTGGTGAAAATTTTTATTTTATATTTTTGATGAGAAGACTCTTTCTATTTTCACACACTACCTTCCAGATGTTTATCTCACACCTTATTTTGAAAATGAATTCCAATGTGGTTGACTTCTGCTTGTCTGAAACAGGGGGGGAGCTAATGAATCTTGTGTACTCCACTCACAGAAAAGTTAAATTATTTTTTTAAATCTCTAGAGATTCAAGGCGGTAGAGAAATGTTTATAAAATACTAATTGCTTATGTTTCCTAGTCTACAATACATATTAGAATCAAATTATTGAAATAATTTAATTTAAAAAGAAATTTATTTTTAAATGCTAAGATATTGAGGAAAATGTCATGTGGAAAAAGCCTGATTAAAAAGTTCATTTTTGTGCATCTGGGTGAGTGATCATTGGTTTGCCTCAATGTGATATCAAAATTCTTATTTTGAGAATGCACATTGCTATGTGTATTTTACTTTTCACAATTCCAGAATGAAAGATCCTTGATTTACATTTATGTATCTCTCTGAATTTGGTACCATAATTATAAAATACCTTTAATAGAAAATGATATATTCTTTGTGTGGCAGTAATCATTTTATTCACTTGTTTTTTAGTTATTTTTCTTCAACCAGTTGTCCTTGGTATTAAATCATTTGCTGAAATAAGCAATTGGTTTCAATCATGTCCAGACTCTTGTGACCCCTTTTGGGTGTTTGGTTGTTTTGGATTTTTTTTTTGCAAGATACTGAAGGTTTGACTTTTCCATCCTCAGCTCATTTTACAAATGAGGAAACTGGGGCAGCTAGGTGGCACAGTGAGTAAGAGCACCGGCCCCAGAGTTGGGAGGACCCAAGATTGGTTCCAGCCTCAGAAAATTAGCACCCACACATAAAAATAACTAGCCATGTAACCTTGAACAAGCTACTTAACCCCAATTGCTTTAAAAAAAAATGAGGAAACTGAGACAAAGTGGGATAAGAGATTTGTCCAGGCTCATACATCTAGTAAGTGTCTGAGGCTGGCTTTGATCTCGGTTCTTCCTGATTCTAGGCGCAGTGCTCTATCCCCTGGACCACCCAACTGCTATTCAAACAAACAGTACCACCTGCAACAATTCTCTAATGAGGTTTCTAGAGAATAGGATTTTTTCTAATTTTCTCCCAATCTAGGAGGGCTGACCTTAGGTCACTTAAAACTCTGATAGCTTGATATCAGTTTCCTTATCTTTTAAAAGAGAAGGTTATCATATTATGATTATTGCTAGACACATAACCCAAATAGATATTGACAAAAATGCTCCAAAGACGTTGAAATATTTCTGGCAGGGGCAGCTAGGTGGCGCAGTGAGTAGAGCGCCGGCCCTGGAGTCAGAAGGACCTGAGTTCAGATCCAGCCTCAGACACTTAACGCACACAAAAATAAAAACCTAGCCGAGTGACCTTGGGCAAGTTACTTAACCCCAATAGCCCTAAAAAAGGGGCGGCTAGGTGGCGCAGTGAGTAAGAGCGCCGGCCTCGGAGTTGGGATGACCCGAGATCAAATCCGGCCTCAGAAAATGAGCAACCACACATAAATAATGACTAGCCGTGTAACCTTGAGCAAGTTACTTAACCCCAATTGCTTAAAAAAAAAAAGAAAGAAATATTTATGGCAGCACTTTTTGTTGCAAGAAGGAACTAGAATCAAAGCAGATGTTCCTCATTCAAGGAATAGCTAAACAAATGGTAGTACATGACTGCAATGCGATAGTATTGATCTATCAGAAATGACAAACATGAAGGATTCAGAGAAGCATGAAAATGCTTACATGAGCTAAGGGAAAGGAAAGTAAGCAGAACCAGGAAATTAATACACACATTGATTGCAATAATGTACGTGGAAATTTAAAAAAAAAAAAGACTATTACCAAAAAACAAAACAAAACAAAATAAAAACACAAGCAGTTGAAATTGAGTGTTGCAAAATGGTGAAATACCAGCTTTGTCCCAAAGAAGAAATAAGACAAAATGCTTCTCCAACTTCCTTTGCATATATTAGAGTGAATAAATCTGGAACGAGGTAGCTAGATGGTTCAGTGGGCAGAAGGTTGGATTAGGAGTCAGGAAGACATAAGTTCAGAAACTGTATAACTGGGGTTAATGGGCAGGTCACTTAGTTGATCAGTCTCAATTTATTAATTGGTGAAATGAAGGGAATGGCAATTATTTAAAAGGATTGTTGAGAGGAGCAAATCAGATATCATCTGTAAAGTGTGTCGCATATCTTAATGTATTTTCTAAATGCTAGCAAAATGAAATGAAAAATAATGTATACAATGACATCTTTTTTGTGTGTTGATTTTTTTTGGCTTTTTTTCTCTTTTGCTTCTTTTGAAGAGTATTATTTAAAATGGATATCTCTGATAGAGGAGGATAAAGGGGAAAAGTAGAAAACAGAATTTATCAATTAATATATATGCATATATACATTTAAGTAGAGATATACACCCCTTCTGCCTCTAAAATGTTTCTGACCTTTATCTCCATTCATCATATTCATAAGTTGATCATTCTAGAGGTGGAAGTGACCTCAGAGGTCATCTAGTCCAGCACTTCTTAAACTGTCGGTCGTGACATCATTTGGGGTTGAGAAAAATTTGGCAACAATCAAATTAATTCAAAAATCAAAAGCATAATGAATCAGGTGTTTCTGGCAAAGCTTGCTGGTGTTGCATAGGCAACTTCACTGCAGGCTTCATTGTGAATACAAAGTATGCCACACAAAGGTGCCACAATATGAAAAGACTTTGCCAGCAGAAAAAGTCTAAGAACTTTTGTATGGACTGTCCTCACTTATCATTTTATGGATGGGGAAAATGAGACTGAGATTGATAAAGTGATTTGCTCGTATTGTGACTATGGCATGTAGATAGTAAGTTTGAGAAGTAGAATTTTGAATCTAAATAGATACATTTTATTCATTTAGATATTTATCTTGTGTTTACTCTAAAAGTGCTTCTGCCCTTCACCATTTTGCCAGCAGCTGGTAAGCTGAACAAGGAAACCTGTATATTGGAACTCAAATCTACTTCTGTATCCCTTCTTGGTAGGGATTTCCCTTAAGCCTACATTATACAGAGGTTGCAGCACCTGAGCCCTAAGTGAGAGAGAACCTTGGAAAGCAGGATCTTTACTTTTTTTCATACCAACAGGCATTATTGATGTTTGCATCCAGTCTTTTGTGCTCAGTATGGAAAGATACACTTGTACATGAGCCTTTTCAACCTCAGCTGCATATAGGGATAAATGAGCACTTCTAGACTCATGATCTAATATGAAAGTTAACCAAAACCACAGATGTGGAAGAAGGGAGAGAGGCAGTGAGAGAGCTAGAGTGTAAAGACCTAACTAGATTATAAACTCCTTGAGTGCAATGGCTATCTTACTCTTTTTTTATTTCCCTAATGCGTTATAGGTAGTATACTAGATAGAACACTAGGCTTTGAATCAGGAAGACTCCTCTCAAGTTCAAATCTGGCCTCAGACTCTAGCTGTGTGACCCTGGGCAAGTTGTGTTATCTTAGGAAAAGTCACTTTACCTGTCTGTCTCAGTTCCATCATCTTTCAAAAGGGGATCATAACCCTGTATTCCACCCAGTCCCTGTTTTTTTCAAAAATAAAATGTAATAATTACTTGTTAATTTGTAAACCTTAAAGTGATATACAATGCTAGTTATTACTGTTCTTATTATTACTTATTAATACTGTAAGGATTAAAAATTGGCATATACTGGGAGATTCTATAGAATCTATATAATTTCAAAAGAATGGAAGAATGGAAACTTGCAGGATGGCCTTAAGATTGTAAAATGTGAACTTTAGGCCAGTTATTTTGCATATATCCATGACTTTCAGAAGGCTGAGTAAAATTTGACCCACAGCACATTATAATAGTATATCTGTACACTCCTAGATGGTATCTGCCATCCTTTGTAATTTATTTGTGATGAACCTCACCTATCATTGACATTACCAAAGGGAAATCATTTATTAATCTCTGGGATAATAGAGGTCATTATGAGTTTAATAATGGTATTTCCAGCATCGTTTTTAGAAATGTCTATGAACTTCTTTTAAGACTGACAGTTTTAGAATTCCCCTAAACATTTTACAAGTGAAGATTACTTATATTTCTGTAAAGGATAGGTGTCATTATAATATTATTTCACAATGTTACTATGACTTATTTTACCAATTTAGTCATATATTTATATCACAGAATTATAGAACTGGAAGGAACTTTAGAGGTCATCCAATTGAACTTCCATATTTCAAAGATAAGTGTAAATGAGGTCCAATGACGTTAAGTGATATGCCCAAGGCCACAGCTAATGGTAGCTATTCTAGACTCAAAATATCCTTTGACACCATGCTCTTTGCCACTATAGAATTCTGTTTTTCATCCAGTGGTATTCTATAACTCTGTTGGTTCAGTGTCTACCCTACATCTGTAACTTTAGGAGGCATGTATATTATTAAATGTCTTCAAATGCTGCATTTACTTAATTAGTAGAACTACAAATACATTTAAAATATCATTGCTTTGCTCTGCAAAGCTGAGTTTCAACTTAGATAAAAGATATATTCGTCAGGTCTTCCTAGCTATTTTCCCCCTATTACAATAATATCTTGAAGGAGAATAATTGAAAGGGGGGGTGGACATGCTTAAGTATTGCTCTTTTTGTTATTACATTTGGTTAATATATTTGGTTTTTATAGCATCTTCATTTTGAAACATAGAATGAAAAAGAAAGAAGGGGAAAAATACAGTTCAGTGCAATTAGCCAACACATCACCTAAGTCTGATAATGCATGCAAAGTTTCATACCTACAGTCCCAACTTTTGCAAAGAAAAGGGGGAAATCCACCATCATATCTATTCAAGTCTCAGTTTGAGTATTAAAATTTCAGGGCATTAAGTTTCTTTTCTGTTGTTCTTTCAATTTACATTATTGTAGTCATTGTGTTTGTTAGTTTTCTATCTCTGCTTATTTTATATCAATTTCCCTCAGTCTTCAAATAGTTTGCAAAGAAATTCTAAGCTATTAGAATAATAGTTGTGTAAGAAAAAACATGGAGTTAAGTTTAAGTTTGCACAGAATTTTTCTCTATATCAAATTTTGATCTGAGGAAAATAGTACCCAGATACATGAAAAAATTATATAAGAAAAAAGGAAGAATCAAAATGGGTTAAATTCCAAACTGTCCAGTATTACAGAAGGAAATTAGAATAACAAAACAAAATTGACACCAGACCAGATCACTGAAAGTGTGTGTGTGTGTATTGTATTGTATGTATGTATGTATGTATGTATGTATGTATATATATATATATGTATGTATACTGGTAGCATAATTATCTTTGGGAAGTAAATCATATTTTTAAACTGCAGGCATATATTTCTTACTAACTTGCCTGAAGATTTTAATAGATAAATCTTCAAGGTATACATATCACAAAAAGAACACAAGTTAAAATTTTGGTAACTTAAACAGACATATATACAAACATACCCAAATAGATTGGGATGGAAAATAGTAATGGATACCACTAAAGATGATTTTGATGATTTCATTTGGAAAGACTTATTTTGTATTTATAAAGTCTGTTTGAAAAACAACAGATTGCTTTTCATTTACTGGTATGGTGTGCACGTAATGTTGATATAGTACCTCCTTGTAACAGCAAGCACCCCAGCATCCCCAGGGTGGCTGCCAACACAGGTCCTTAGATCTGCTTTTATAAAGGAAAGCAACTCAAAATGGGTTAACAATCTTGCTTTAATCAATCAAATATATCATTTACCTTGTTCAGGGGAAAAAGTCAGCACCATGAATTTCAGAGTATACAGACAGAAGTTACAAGAAAGCAGAAAAACATATCAAGCAGACAGGCCTCCAACTATCTTGACCATTACATCCAAACCTAGCCAGTTACCGGAGAGGGAAGCATCAACATCTGGGTTTTCAAAGTCAGGGGCACTCTCAACAAGTGCCCAGAGTCTCATCTGGTCAAATTACACAACAGTTCTCAAAGTGAGCCCCAAAACAAAGTCTCACATCAAGGTTTATATAGCCTTCTCCAGACTCAGAGAATGTAACAACCCTCTTGACCCACTGCCCAATCACAAGGTATCTCCTGAAAAACAAGCCTTCCACCACAGGCTCCTGGTGCACTTAACCTAGGGCCAGGGAAGATCTTAAAAATTTACATTCCTATAACACTCCCTTATTTTACGTAATTCTAATTAACCTTTGAAATATAATGTAACTCCTGAGTCAGGACTGTCCAGCAATGCTAGGTTCATATAGATTGTGAGTCTAGTCTGGACTGAAAAATTTGGTTCCAAAAATTAACTTTCCCTTGCTATGACTCTTAGGTATATCTACTGTCTATGTCTCCCCAAAAGTATGGAACAGATTCACCAAGTCCATTATGGGTACTTAATGTATAATATTAATGTCTGGTATGGAGAAACTTTTATTTCATCCATCAAAATAATTTCAAATGATATAAAGTATTTCTAAGTGTCATAAACAAATACAGAAACAAAGTAACTAAATATCCCATAAGCTCCTCCAGGAAGCTAATTGAATTTAGGATTGCTGTCAGGACAATCCTTTGGCATTCTACTGCATCCTACACACATTCTCTCTAAGACCCATTACTATCAGGCTGTGTTTAGACTTCCTGAGAAGTAAAGATGCTTTAGATCTAGCTGAGTGAATGTACCTCCTATGTACCAATAACTCCCTGTATTTACTCTCCATCTGCCCTGGAGCCCTTAGTACTTTCTTCTTTCTCCAAGGTGCATGATATATATATATATATATATAGATAGATAGATAGATAGATAGATAGATAGATAGATAGATAGATATAGACATAGACATAGACATAGACATAGACATAGACATAGACATAGACATAGACATAGACATAGACATAGACATAGATATATAAATTAGGAAACTTCTCTCTACAAAGTCTGATAGCCATTCTCTCAAACCAAGAAACTGTCAAACTTGGCTTTCTCCATCAGGTAACTCTCAAAGCCAGTGCTGCCCAGGATATATATTCCCTGCCACAAAACTGGATGCCAGGGTCATGCCTCCTAAGGAATAAAGATGCTCCCCTCTACATAGAAAACTGGCATTCAGGAAGACAGTTCTTGAATTCCCCTCTCTAGCTGCCATCCTGTGCTTCAGCTGTTGTCATTATTACTTCTCCTGGCTCAGATTAGGAGGGCAGGAAAAAAAATCCTCCCCTTTCAGTATCACCCTCTAGTCCTAGGAAGAAAGCACTAAGACAAAGACAAAGAGAAATTCTTTAAGTACAGAGAAAGTGACTGGTGTACGTTTATTATTAGACAAGAAAGATGTCTCTTTTTTAGGAAACCAATCATTAGAAAAGAGTTTCCTGTGTCCTATCAGTTGAGTCTAAGCAGTGGCCCCATCTCATAATTAATCAGGAAGATTATCTTTTCAATTTGATGATTAGGGAGTGCCTCCATCCTTGCTATACTTCCCACACCCCAGTAAGTCTTTTAATGATCAAACTTTGCATATCTTAATTTTAAAATGAAGCTACTTTTCCTCAGAGAAGTCATCGTTGGTTAAATTTATCCTCCTAATTTCTTTACAAGGGATTTATGACAATGGGCCATATCTACCAATTATTGTGAAATAAAGCTTTATGTCTAAATTAGATGACAATGCTCTTTTGAAAGATAGATATTACAGCAAAGGTGGGGGGGGATATATGTAGGTTTGTGCATAGAAAGGCCTCATTGGTAATAAACAATCTTGTGATTCTCTACAGAGAAACTATGGGATTTTAATTGTCTCCACAACTTGTGATAGAGTTTTTCATTGGTTTTCATTAGCAGAGACAATTAATCAAGATACTAAGAAGCACTCGTTGGACACATCATAACAGCCAGAGCACAATTAGGCAGGTTCTTGGATAACTCAAATTTTAGTGGTTTTTTGCCTGAATTACCAGACTAATTGCTTTCATTCTTTTTTTCCTCTTTGCTTGTGGAGACATGCTATGATTGTAATGAAGGCATGATTATTGTGAAATTTATTTCAGGTCCAATTTTGTTAGGATTTTATATTATAATATTAATAACATGTGACAATTTCACAAAAGGAGTTTTTTATTTATTGTCAAAGTGTGTCAAGAAAAATCTCGTTTGGAAATACAAACAAACTACATCCCTGACTGTAATATGTAGCACTAAATGATGGACATAAGATGTTATAACACATAAGAACTTCACAATAAACGAGCTGTTCCAGTGCTGATACTCTTTAAGATCATTTTTCTTTAAGATCATAAATGAAGTGGAAATTCCATTTATTCATAAAGTAGGTAGCAAGTAAAAGTGTAATTTGTTTACTTTGAGTTAATTATCAACACCCAGTTTATTGCACATAAAATAAAGCAGTAACAATTGCCTTAAGCCATGAAGTTAGAAACTTTTGTTCTACTTATTAAAAAAAAATTAAGGTTGGGAAATATTTTCTTTCACATCACAAAGCCTCTTTATATACTGCACTTCAAAATATAAATGGAAACCTTTGGTATGGTGAGAACACCAACAAAATATAAAACTTTCTAGCCTTTACACTAAATGGAACGTGATTTTACCAGCAAAGTCTTTTCAGTGGAAGATGGTGGGTCACAGTTCATCGGGGGCCAACTAACTTTTTACATATGAGGAAACTAAAGCCTAGCAAGGATAAGTGACTTGTCATTTTATAAGAACTAAGTGTTAAGAGAAGGGTATACTTTCATTTGATAGAATGCTTATAGTAATAGCATTTTGATTAAGTCAACCGATCAAAGGTGAATTTTGTGCAGGAATATACCTGAATAGATTGATCAAGAGTGAGATTTGCAGAAGAATTCTTCAGTGGCACACCAATAATAATACCTTGACACATCAGCTTTCTCACACCATTCACAAAGCTTTCTATCTAAACATGGTATATGAGTATACTAGTTCTTGCCTATTTCTTATGAGACCCAATTTTCATCCTTGTCTATCAGTGTGTATCTCTCAGTCCCATCAGTCTCTACCATTTGAAGTTCTGGGAATCTTCCTTACAGAAAAATATATCAAAATGTAGAAAGGATGGGATGAATCAGAAAAAATATTTACATTAAGGGTCTCTCCAGGTGTAGCCTATGAATGGCATGTATCAATGATAAATATGAGACATGAATGTTAAAGAATTGCTTTTTATATCTCTAACATTTGGATTATAATAATCTATCCTAAGGCTTCTCTAGGTTCATACTGAAGCTGTCTTATGTCATCAAACATATGATTAAAACCTTTATCATTTTCTTTAAAAGTATCTATACTGTCTTTGCAAAAGGGTTGACATTTCTTGTAGAAGGGCAGGTGGGTAGCACATTGGGCTAAGAACTGAGCCTGGAGTCAGAAGACTTAAGACAGCTTCAGACTCTTACTTGACTGTGTGACCCTGGGCAAGTCATTTAACCCTGGTTGTCTCAGTTTCCTCTTCTGTAAAATGAACTAGAGAAGGAAATGGCAAATCACTGTAGTATCTTTGCCAAGAAAATCCAGAATAGGGTCATGAAGAGTTGGACATGGCTTAAATGACTGAACAGCAACATATCTTCATTAAAGATAGTGAGATTAAAAGTATGTTAACTGATTTTACAAACATATAAAAGCAAAGTTTTACAACATTACCTAAGCATTTATAAGATACACTTAAGAAAAAGACTTTTAATTTCAAGCATGATTTTTGGGTGGAATAAAAATATATTGAATACATTATGCCTTTGATGGACAGGAATTTTACAATATGAAAAAATGCAATTAATTTATTTGAACTCATATTCAAAGCCAGGAGATGACATATGTTTTTTAAGTCCTATTGTTTCCTAATACCATAGGAATTTGCTTCATTGAAAGCAGTTGCCTCAAAAATTGCCTGTTGACAGAATAATAACGTGACAAGATACCTGAAATATCAAGTAATATAATTAAAGCAAAGAAAATATAATTAAAGAGTTGAAAATTTAATGTTTGGATAGCACCTCAGAGTAAATCTAATCTAGACTAACCCATTATGGAACAAGAATTTCTTCTACAACAAGAGATAGTCCAGCCTTTGTTTAAAGACTTCCAGGGAGGACGTATCTACTACTTCCTAAAACAGTCTATTCAACTTTATGATAGTTCTAAATTTTTTAAAAGTTTTTTTTTTCTTTATGTAGTAAAAATATGTTCCTCTAACTCCGCCCACCATTTCTAGTTTTACACTTTTGAAAAATTTGGGAAATATGAAAAAATGGATAAAATCACAACATTAATACCCAGAGATATTGGAGTGTGGATCTATATTTAATGGATATTTTAGTTTTTTAGAGTTTATATTTTTAGTTTCTTTGAGAATTCTCTTTAAATCTATCATTCTTTTTAAGGTTAAGTTAGACAGAGCCACAGGAGTACTTTAGAAGTCTTCTGCATTAGATGAGAGGATGAGCTAGAGAATCCACTCAGAAACTTCTAAGATTCCATTATGTATAATTTCAAACTTTTCCCTCACTCCCCATTCATATGCACTCTGTTTTCAATTCTTCAAAATAATATTTCTTCATCTGAAATGTATATATTTTTTACATTTGTGTATATTTGTTTACTCACACATGTGAGTTCATACATGTTCATGTATGTATATATATTTTCAATAGGGTAATTAATATCCTTCCAAAGGGCAATGACAGTGATCAGTGATGGGTTCTAAAGAAGCATTCCTTAACACTATCTGGTCCTTAAAGAAGGAGATTATCTCAAGGCAATAGAAACTAGGGATTTGGAGCTTGAAAAGACTATCATACATAGTTCTGGAAAATAAGAATGGGGATTGGAACAGAAAGAACTCTAATAGTTGTCTGGGTTGAGGTAATCTAGAATTCTTTCATTGACTATTTGAATATAGGTGTAATAAGACTTTGTGAAAAAGAAAATATAAAGCTAAGAATATAGCTTTCCTTTCCAAGGAAAGGCAAGATATGTAATAATTTGGTGAATCAAATTGCAATTATTTACTTCAGTTATTTCTTTCAATTGAATCAGTAGAAAGGGGAACACTCCTACACCAATTCCCATGCCACACAATGGAAATCCTTAGGAATTTCCTTAATTCCAACATTTCTTAGGAAATGCCCAGACCAACATCTCATTCAAGTTACCTGATGATTAGAAATAATTAATTAGTAATCAGTTGTCCTGCCTGTTCAGAGAAGACCAAAATGACATTAATGCCAGGATCAAGGAATAGTGTAGCTACCTCTGGCTGAAGGCACCACCACAGGTCAGACACAAATAGTATTATATAACAAATATGAAAATGTTAATATTGGGTCTAAAGTATAATATTGGTCTATATACATCCAGGGTATAGGGACCTTTATTTGAATACAGAAACCAAGTAACTGGAGATACATTGGAGGTTAGGAGTTTGACATCACTTCTACTGAGGATACAATTGATCTGCTTAGGGCTCCAGAAAGTTATAAACTTGTGGTATGGGGCATCTTCTCAAATCTGAGGTAATTTCTAATGTGTGCTTTCTTGGTTCCATTTTACTTTGGCTTATATTTGGCCTCTCTCATGATTACATCATTGCTTATTATCAAAAGTAACAACTTAAGCTCATTGTATCTCCCTTTTGAAGGGAACTTGACCATCAACTTTCTTTTTTGTTGAAGTAATAATTGACCAAGGTTGTAAGGCAGAGTAAAATATGTATTTCAATAATATAGTTGTGTTCAAGTCAGGAATTCCTCTACTAACATAGGCCTACAGATTCTCTGTAAATTATCATCTGTAAAATATATTGCCTGAGATATTGAGAAGTTAAGTGATTTGCCCAGGGTTGCTGTGCAGCGAGATAGTACAGTGGATAGAGCATTTGATTTGGAGTCAAGAAGACCTGAGTTCAAATCCAGCCTCAGAAACTTCCTAGCTGTGAGACTGTGGGCAAGTCACTTAACCTCTGTTTGCCACTGGAGAAGGAAATGGCAAATTATTCAAGTATTTTTGACAAGAAAATCCCATGGATGGATCCATGGGGTCACAAACAGTTGGATACCACCAAAATAACTGAATGCAACAGAATGAGTACTTATCTGGAGAGCTGCTTAAACCTAGGTCTTCCTTGACAAGGGCCAACTCTCTTTCTTCTACTCTAAATTTCCTTATATAATGTGGCAATTGGTGAATAGATTGATGTCACACTTCAGAGTGATTACTAATAAATGGTTATGGCCAGCCGGAGTGATATGAGCAGTCATTTGGTCAAGGTAATAAAGCATGGTCATCACAAGCACTTGAATATCAGACCTACACAATTTAGTTACTTACGTACTTAGGACCTTGGAGTGTGCATGCTATTATAAATGCAGAATGGAGTCATTCATGTCAAGAGTGCTCCTGTGAAAATCTCCTACTCTGATTTCATTTAATTAATTACATAGTGTTAGCCACAAAAAAGCCAGTTAAAAGCTCAGATCCAGAATACTGAAATACACAGATCAGTAAGCAACCAATTGAAAAGCACTTCCTTTGTCCCAGGGGCTGTCCTAGATACTGGGGACACAAAGATAAAATGAAACAGTTTTTGCCCTCAAGAAGCATATGTTTTAATACTGGAAATAATATACATTTAGTCCAAAATGTATACAAAACAAAATATTAATGGGGGGAGTATTGAAAGGAAACTATTATTGGAACCAGGCACATTCTCATGTTGGAGGTGGTCCTTAAGCTGAGTTTTGAGGGTAGAGGTTCTCTGAGACAGAAGTAAGGAGAAAATGAGCTCCAGACATGGGGTGTGTAAATTCCCAAAGGAAATGGGACATATGTGCGTGATATATACATATATAATACATATATACATATATATATGTATTATATATATATATATATATAATGCACAGTAAACAAGCCAGTTTGACTAGATTGTAGAGTGTGTGATGGGGATATAATGTGTAATGTAAAATAAATTCGCAAAGATGTGTTGCATCCTTGTCAAAGATGTTAAATGATGAAACAAGAAATTAATATTTCATTCCAGGGGACCTAATGGGACATTTTGAGTCTCTTGAGAACTTTGGTATCTGTGTGGAGTAAGGACAGAGAGAATCAAGACTTGGGACAGAGAGATTTCTTAGGAGGTTTTTGCAAGTTATTGTAAGAGCTAATGGGGACCTAAAATAGAGTGGTGGCCATATGAGTAGAGAGAAGAGTATATGTAGAGAAAGAATCAAGTGAGACAAAGTAGAATTGAATTGCTTGAGTAGCACTCAAAACACATTCTATTCTGTAGCAAAATGTGCCTTCCCTGGCTTTCAATTGTACAATTTACTAACTCACAATCCATTCTTGCTGAAAGCCTTTGGCATGCCAGCCCCTGTGCAAACAGAAACCAAAGGCTTAGTTCTAATTGCTGCTGACCAAGCAAGGATTACAGAGACTTCTAGGATGGCAGGTACCAATTAAAGTTAAATGGCTGGGGCAGCTTTTGAGGTTCTTAGTTAAGTCTAAATTTATACCCTCACTCAGCCCTACCTTTAATAACTTTAGAAGCACCCAACAGCCCTACTGGAAAATACCTTTTTCACTGCCTTTCTTTTCTTTAGATACGCAATACTTATAGACTGTATCCATATTCCAAGTCTTTGCCCTAAGCTCTCCCTCTAGCTGAGCTACTGGTAGCTTGAGCAATCTCTATGACTTGTTAGGATATGTAGAAAGGTGCCCTAACTCCTAATTACTTATTAGTCTGTCATTTCAACTCCAAACCATTTACTAACCAAAGGAGACTTCTGCTACCAGTTCACAAGCTAGGGTGACCACTCTGTACTCTTCTGAATACATTTTTACCCCAAAGCATAAAGATATCTACCACCACACTATATCAGACAGAGATTTAGAAAGAAATAACCTCAAGCTACAGTGGAAGCACATAGCAAACACATTGCTTTCCTAGTACTAATTAGATTGAAAATGGAAATTTGAGGTCTTTCATTCTCCTTCTCCCAATCTATAACTATGTAAATAGTTTTCAGAATTATTTTAGAAATTGTGAAAACATATTAATCAGAACACTTTCTAAAAACATGGAGTTACCAAGCTTGGATTAATGATCATCCAGTGATCTTGGTATAACACCTCTAACCTATCCCCTCCAGTTCTCTCTTTCTGAACTAGAAGGGCTTTGAAATTGGTGATGGGCTCTTAAAGCACAAGGATCACCAGTGGAATATTAAAACACAATGATATAGCCCATATTGGATGTTTTAGTATAATCATAGTCTAATTAGATGGTTAGACTCTGGATAATAAAGCTTATCAAATTGTATTTTCTCTTTAAATCCACATTGAAAATAGAAGCAATGTAAAAACACTCATCAAGGGCAAATGCATACTGTAGGAAAAATCATAACACCAAATTTAGAAAAAGAAAAACCTTTTTGGTAAAGAGTTTTTTAAAATACCCTAAAATTAACTTTAAAACTAATTGTGATGATACTGGTGAAGAACAAGATACAAATGCAAAGGACTAAGAGACAGCTATAAAATTCTGGTTGGTTGGCTGCAGTTCTGCTCATGAAGCACTAGCTGGCATTAGTGTGAAATTTAAATTCACTTCTGTGCTGGTGATTGCCTCTTTGGAGCTCATTATCCATTCTCTGGCATAGGACTCGAGAGTAAGTAAAGCTATTTAGCTTGATTCAGGCAAAAAATAACCTCTGGGTCTGTAGGTTTCTTGTAGCTCAACAAATAGGTAGCCAATTTGCTATTCTAAGAGGAAAAATTCTTCTGGTACATAAGGGCTAAGAAATAGGTTCCATAACTATCCCTATTAAATGTGAAGCCCATGACCCAGGATTGTTCAACTTTGCACATGGAATTTGTAAATTGGAAATATGACATCTTTCAGTTACAATCTAGGCTTTGGAGTTTAATCATTCAAGAGAGTTTCAGATTTGGCTCCTGAAAATCTTTAAGTGAATATTCTAGTCTTCTGAATTGCTCTTTTGGGGATAAAAAAAATAGTGAAGAGTCAGGAGATATGTATTTTTAGTAACAGGTTAAATATTAAAAAACTGACAAGTTAAATTTAATAGGTCTAAGAACCACTACGTCAAACTGTATTGTTATATGACAGAAACTAAGGGGGATGATGAGCCTTTCCAAGCTAACCATATCAGCCAGCCCCAAAGGATATTTAAAGACAGTCTGGCTCATGTTCTTCCCAGCATAGAAATCACCTTTGGAAGCAAAGGGACCAGAAAGACCTTCTCTTTCCTGTTTAACCACTGCACAGATGTAATGAAAATCTGGAAAAGGTAAATGACATAACTGTATTATCATGAAATAGTATAGTGATAGTGCAATTATATTCCACTTGAGCCACAAAAAGGAATTTCTCAGCAGGTCAGCCTACTCATCTTTTTGTCTGATTTTGAGAGTAAGGGAATTGAGAACTATTTACTTAGTTATAGATTGGGAGAAGGAGAATATTTTTGTTAATGCAGATAAAATAGATTTCTAAAATCGTGACTTTTTTCTAAGTACTCTTATTCTGAAACTCTTGATTAAGTACTAATTCTAAGTATTGATATAGAAGTTTAAAAGATAGATGAACAAAATCCATTAGTCAAAGCAGTAATTTCTCTATAGACTCATTTGTTTGGCAATATAGTTTTCCATATTAAACAGATGATAACAAAATACCATAATTTGTGAAGGTTGTGTGTCCTGGCATAGAGGAAGGTCATTGGAAAGGGAGAATGAAGTTAATAGCATCTTAAATTTTATTGTCTACCAAGTTGGCATTGACAGTCGTTACATTGCCAGACAAACTATTCTACTTATCAGAGATCCTGATATGGCTAAAAAAAACTCTAACCTTTCTCACTGGAAAGAGAGGGAAAGAGACAGTTGGGCTGCTCCTAGCTTCTCCATTTTTGCCTTCCTCTCCTAGTTTGTTTGCTTTCTTAATCTCTTAGCAAGGCTAAATAAGGCAAGTCCACTTTTCTGCAGAAAAGGAAATAAAATGGTCAGCCATATTGATATTTCTTTGCTCCTTCTTTATTGAGTCATCCTTCATTTGCCATGCCCAGGACTCAAATATTAGAAAAACAAACTCTGGAGGGTTCTTTTTTGTTGCTATTGTTGTTTTTGCAATTGGTTACAAATTCTAGGAATTGTGTCTTATTCTTAGGAGTTTAATAATATTTGGAAGGAATAGAGCTTTGCTGGAACCTTGTTGGTTTAATCTAGCAGTGTTGTTTATCTGTTGAAGGATTATTTAGGCTTACATAGAAGGGTGAGGATAAGATGGTCCCAATGTTTGAGGCCTTAAATCAATCATATCTGCATTATAGTTAACTTTAATATCTTCAAGCTATAATTCTTTTTTCCTGATGTTCTTTGCCTTTCATATTTCATTGTTTGACAGTTTCAGATGAAAAGTTTGCCCCTGGAATGCATCTTCTTCCTTAACAAAAGTATTAATATATTTCATTTTCTACAAAGCACTTTCTTCGAAAAACTTTAGCAATAGTTCCTGATTATATTCTTTGTTTAACTGTGGCATTTAATTCATAGGTGTTTAACTATATATGTAAGTAAGACCATTTCTTTTTTTTGTTGATTCTGATAGTAATTCAAAAGTGTGCTTTTCCCCCAAAATGAATACTTTTCATTAACCAGAGAAATGGGGAATAAAATTTTTTTCTCTTCAGTCTCACAGGAGTGTTCTCATGTGGATTCCAAGCAGCCATAATTTCATGGAAATCAAAGTGACCAACAATATTGAATTCATTTTTCCATTCTCAATGATATGCATTATCAGTAGGATAGTGCAAAAATCATTCTTAGTTCTGTCGTCTTTAAATATCTTGATTTGTCTTGCTCAAGATAAAATGAATAGAATGAAAGAATTTATGAACTCTGCTAAATATATGTCTGAGTAATTCTAATAATTATAGAAATTATCCACCAGGTGTGTGTGAACAAAGTATAAATAAAATGGTAGGGAAACTATAAAAACAATTAAAATGGAATAACCCATTTAAAGTGGGGCTGTTTAGTGATAGAAGCCTATATTATGCTACTTATTTAAGGAAAGTAGTTTTGATTATGGTATGGTCATCACTGAAAGAAAACTAAAGTCATCATCAATTCCAATTGCAGAGTAATCCCATCATGAAGGCTAAAGGCTAGCTTTCTTTTTTTCCTACAGAGAGAACACTTCTTCAATACTATATTCTTTACTGGAAATTGTATTTCCAAAAGTATAGAGTAAAGTAGAAAGAATTCAAAGAAGATGATTTGGGTACTTAAAAACAGACTTAGCAGGGAACATTTTTAATGCATAAAAATCAGGCTTAGTGTGTGTAGACTGACAAATACAAATGCTATTACCGACAAATATTTGACATATTTAAGCCTCTAACAGGGAGAAAAATTGCTGTTCCTTCCTTTAAAAAAGAAATGGTGATTTTTATCTAAATATTAGTGTTCAAGATGTGTCTACAATAAGATGCTGAAACTTGTGAAGCTGTTTTCCAATAAAACCCCCAGCAAGTGTTCTCTCATTTGATAGTTCCAATTGAAACTAAGAAAACCAAGAAGCTAATTGTGGGCATAGATAGTACAGTGGCCCCAAGGAAGTGACATTTTTCCAATTAATATCACTGTTGTAAGCATGGAGGACTTCACCACAGAGTATCCTACAAAGAATCTTAAATATTTCAAAATTTGAGGGAGTACAGAGATTTTGGAGATATTTTACAGAATAGTAACAACAGTTGAAGCAGTGAGGAAGAAAATCTCCCAAAACAGGTTAGAGGAACTGAGATTATTCACCCAGAGGTGGGAATCCTTCTGTTTTCCACAGAGACACAACTCAGACCTTAAGGGACTTAAATTGGTTAGAAGAGTTTTCAGATGGTTAGGGCCACCTAATGTTGGAACAGGTTATTAAGATTACCTTTTCTGGATGTTCTCTAAAATAGTAGGTGATCTTCTTTGTTCCACTTTAGTTTGGATACAGTGTCTTAAGGTGAGAATGACTAAATAACTTCTCAAATACCACAATATTCATGTATTATGTAATATACATTTACAAATGAAACATGGGATGTGCTAACAGTAACCTTCAAGAAGACTTGCAGTCAATAGGAAGGTTTGGACAAAAATGGAAACCTCTATTTCTTGACCAGTATCCCTTTATGGAGCAGTGTTCTCTCCTAGTAGGGTGCTTCAAGTCCTCTGCTTCATCATTTAGTGTCATCAAGTCTAATAGCAAGCGTTATGTGAAAATATTTTGACTGGTAAGACTGACAGTGGGCAATTAGGTAGTGCAAGGAGGTAGGTGGCATGGTGGATGGAGCGATGGACCCAGAGCCAGGAAGATCTGAGTTTAAATCATCTTGGACACCAGCTGTGTGACTCTGGGCACCTCATTTAACCCTGTTTGCCTCATATAAAATCAGCTGGGGAAGAAAATGAAAAACTACTCCAATATCTTTGTTAAGAAAACCCCAAATGGTGTCACAAAGGGTTCGATGTGACTGTGTAATACAGAACAACCATGAAGACAGACAATGACAAATACAAAAACATTGGCAGGTTCCTTCAATCTCTAAGGAAGTAAGAGGAATGGTAGGAGATGTCTAGTTTCCTATTGAGATTTAGTTCATTGGAGGGTAGCCTAGACATTCCATTCCATGTCTCACAGAAAAATTTCCTAAATCTTGTTGAGGTTCTCTGCATTCATCCAGAACACAGTTAAGGATATAGAGACTGATACAGATAAAGATATTTCTAGGATTCTCTTCTACTGCTCCCCAATTCATCTCCAGTGAAACTGGTTTGCTTCCCTGGAACATGCCTCCTTACCTTTTTTCATGCTATTTCTCCACTGTGGAATGTCTTCTGTCCCAAATGCACCAATCAGTATCTCATTCATCTTTTGGAATCCTTTGGTTACTAACTGAAGAGACTTTCTCTGAATCAGTGAGCTTGGAACATTCTCTTAGGAAGTATACTGTTTACATGGGATATATTGCTTTATAGCTTTTTTTTTTTTAATTACTTACCTATCTATAAAAAAGCCTTCTTTTATTACAAAGCTCATTCCTCCAAACAACCCTGTGAAGCAAGTAGTACATTATTCCTTCTTCAGTGACTTTAGTCACACTGTTGTAAGTCACAAGGCTTCTGCTAGTTAGCTTTAGGATACCTCAGTTTCCCATTTTAAGCCATCTTCATTTTCCCACTATCATTAAAAATTAAACCCAATGGAATGCACCTTCTTGAAGCATTAGTGGAATTTGTTTTTGGAGAGGACTGAAGAAATTGGTGGCAGGGGTCTGATTCTCGAAACACATAGTATACCTTTAGCCATTTCTATCTATGTAATAAGCATGTTACTGGTCACAAGTATAATTAAGCAAGAGAATGAGGAAAGATCAATAAAACTACTGTTATTAGTTGTCTGCTTGTGTATGAAGGATGAAGAGAGTAAACAGTTTTAGAAATGTGAAAAGAATATGGGTCGTAGGTCAAAGGATAATGCTGTGAGAGCTAGAAGGAAGCATAGAGGTCAGTAAATCCAACATTCTTATTTTAAGGCTGAAGAAAATAGGATCAAAAGAGGATCAATGACTTACCCAGAGACACACAGCTATTAAGTATCTGGTGAAGGATTGAAACTCACATCTTCCTAACTCCAAGTCCAAAGCTTTATCCAGCAAGTTAGTGGAAAGCTAGTTTAGGCACATATATTTTCACCATTCTGTCATTTAAAGCTTAAGAGTCAAGCCCTATGGGGCGGCTAGGTGGCACAGTGAATAGAGCGCCGGCCCTGGAATCAGAAGGACCTGAGTTCGGAGCCGGCCTGCGACACTTAATCCACACAAACAAAAACCTAGCCGTGTAACCTTGGGCAAGTTACTTAACCCCAATTGCCCTAAAGGGGCGACTAGGTGGAGCACTGAGTAAGAGCGCCGGCCTCGGAGTTGGGATGACCCGAGATCAGATCCGGCCTCAGAAAATGAGCACCCACGGATAAATAATGACTAGCCATGTAACCTTGAGCAAGTTACTTAACCCCAATTGCTTAAAAAAAAAAAAAGAGTTAAGCCCTAATAAGTATTCCTAAAGCATAAGTGTGAACTGAGACAGACTACTTAAAGTTAATAATCATTAAGGAATGTAGGTAACATTGTCTAATATTATAATATAAAATACCTTTGTTTTTGTTTGAAATCTGGTATTCAGCATATAATGCTCACTAACATCTTTGATTCTAAAAAAAAAAATAAGCATTAATTTTAAAATCAGAATAAGATAAGGGGCGGCTAGGTGGCGCAGTGAGTAGAGTATTGGCCCTGGAGTCAGAAGGACCTGAGTTTGGATCCGGCCTCAGACACTTAATGCGCAGACAAACAAAAACCTAGTTGTGTGACCTTGGGCAAGTTACTTAACCCCAATTGCCATCCAAAATAAAAAAAGCAAAAGAAAAAATCAGAATAAAATTTTATTTTACCTCCTGGTCCTTAATCTCAGGAATCCATAAAGTGGTTCTGATTTATTCATTATTTCCTAGTAATGATGGGGAAATATAAAGGTATAATCAAATCTAATTTGATTAGCTAAGATTTTCAATGTGTACTCAATTAAAGATATTTTGATGTTTTATGTATTGGATGATTTATTGTCCAAGCAGATTATTTTGGTATTTCCCGTGTTCTCTATCCTAGGGTTTAATGTTCTAAATCCTATTCCTATCACTCTTTTTGTTAAGCTGTGCAGTCCTATCTCACTTTTTGTCACCTCATAAACCATAGCAGGCCAACACCATCCACAGTATTTTTTGGCAAAGATGCTATAGTGGTTTGCCATTTCTTTCTCCGAGTGCTTAAGGCATAAAGAAATAAAGTGACTTGCCTGGGGTCACACAGCTTGTAAGTTTCTGAGCTTGGATTTGAACTCAGGTCTTCCTGACTCTAGGCCAAGAGCTCTATCCACTGAGGCACAGTTTTCTACTTTTTTAAAAATTTGAACCCCATCAGAAGATTTTATAATTGATTCTGAAGTGAAAAGGAGTCACTGAAGTTTACTGAGTCGGGCGGGGGGTGTGGGGGGAGGTGTTACATTGTTGGACCTGTGCTTTAGGAAAATCACTTTGATGGCTGAATGGAGGATGGACTGGTGTAGCAGCAAGCATCCCAGCATCCCCAGGGTGGCTGCCAACACAGCTTCTTAGATCTGCTTTTCTAAAGGAAAGCAACTTAAAATGGGTTAACAATCTTGCTTTAATCAATCAAATATATCATTTGCCTAGTTTGGGGGGAAAAGGTCAACACCCTGAACTTCAGAGTATACAAACAGAAACATTTCAAGCAGACAGGCCTCCAACTGTCCAACCATTCCATCCATACCAAATCACAGTTACCAGAGAGGGAAGCATCAACATCTGTGTTTTTAAAAGCCGGGGGGCTTGACAAAAGCTGCCCAGAGTCTTGTCTGGTCAAGTCACACAATACTTCTCAAAGTGAGCCCCAAAGCAAAGCCTCACAACAGAGCTTATATAGCTTTCTCCTGGCTCAGAGAATGTAACAACCCTCTTGTCCCACTGCCCAATCACAAAGTATCTCCTGAAAAACAAGCCTCCCACCACGAGCTCCAGGTGCACTTAACCAAGGGACAGGGAAGATCTTAAAAAGTTATATTCCTATAACAACTGGCATGGGGAGATATTTGAAGCAGGCAGACTCATCAGTAAGTTATTGTTATAGTCCAAGTATGAGGTGATAAGGGTCTATATCAGAGTCATGGCAGTGTCAGAGGAGAGGAAGGAGTATATCCTAGAATGAGGAAGACAGTTTTTATTATAGCACAAATGTTATAGAGACAAAATTTGGAAGCTCTAAGAACTAATATCAATCAATGATTGATGGTTGTACAATAACCATGAATTCCAGAGGGTCAATGATGAACCATACTGTCTACTCCCTGACAAAGATGTTTCAGGACAGAAGATTTAGGATGCAATTTAAGAATATGTAAGTGAGTGTGCACATTTGCACACATGTTCTTTACATGCATCTCTCTGTGTATATATAAACATATGCATACATATATCCACATATATAGATATGTACACCTATATAGACATACATATATAAATGTATATGGAAGGCTAATGATTCCTTTGAATTGTATCTATTTTTCTTTCAGAAAGTTAGAAACATTATTCATGATATATTGTACAAGGCTGCTTGTAATTCCCTCCCACTCATCCCACCCCCCCACCTGGTCCTTTCCCTACACAGTCCTGTCCTTCTATAGTGGGTACTTCCAACCTCCCCTTCCCCCAAGGATGCCCTCCCATCCATCATCCCTCCTCTCCTCCCCCTTCCGCCTATTCTGCTGTAGGTCGAAAGGCATGGAATACGATATTCCAGAGGGCAAAAGAGCTGGGACTGAAGCCAAGGGTCACCTACCCAGCAAAACTGAGTATTTTGTTTCAGGGGAAAATATGGTCATTCAGTGGAATAGAGGACTTTCAAGCATTTTTGAGGAAAAAACCAGAATTGAATAGAAAATTTGACATCCAGACACAAGAAGCAAGAGATGCCTGAGAAGGTAATCAGGGAAAAGAAATCAAAAGGAACTTATCAAAGTTGAACTATTTACATTCCTATATGGAAAAGCAATAACTGTGACTGATGATATCTTTCTCACTATGAAAATAATGGAAGAAAGGTGTGTGGTCATATGAATACATATGTGAATGTGTGTGTATATGGTTACAGTTATATATGGATAGAGGGCATAGGTTGAATTTGTTGGGAAGGGAGGATACTCAAGGGGTGAAATTATGAGGTGAGAAGGGGAACATTTGTAATTGTCCCTCTTATATTTTACTCATGGTATAGCATTATTTACATATAGTCAGAAAATATATTTAATACTTATATATTTATATGCTTCCTTAAAGCTTGCAAGCTGCTATACAGATATTTTCTCACTTTATTGTAACAGTAACTATGAGAAGTAGAGAAGGAAAGGAAATAAGCATTTATGTAGTGCCTACTATGTACCAAGCATTGCACTAAATGCTTTTTTTTTTTTTTTGCTTTTTGGAGGGCGATTGGGGTTAAGTAACTTGCCCAAGGTCACATGGCTAGGTGTTTTTTTTTGTTGTTGTTGTTTGTTTGTGTGTGCGTTAAGTGTCTGAGGCCAAATCTGAACTCAGGTCCTTCTGACTCCAGGGCCAACACTCTACTCACTGCACCACCTAGCCGCCCCACACTAAATGCTTTTTACAAATATTATATCATTCGTTAATGATAACAACAGCAAAAATAATAATGGCACATACCTCCCAGAGCTGTAGAACACAGTAAGTGCTATATAAACAGATTATTATTATCATTATATTCTCAAAACTTTCTGAGTTGAGGAAACTGAAACAGAGGTAAAATGACATGCCTAGGGTCACACAACTAGTGTCTGAGCCAGGATTTGAACTCAGGTGTTTTCTGAACTCCAGGCCCACTGCTCTGTCAGCTGTGACACCTAGGTGTGTCAATTGCAGAAATATGAACAAAACTGATGTATTGTCTTCCGGGTATGAGTGCTGGAAGCCACTCATTGAGCTGTAATGTAAACAGAGTTTGAGTAGCAAAGAACATGGGAAAATATCTCTGTGTGTTGTCCCCAAATTCGTGGCAAAGTTCCAAGCTCTAAAAGTTTGAACCAAGAAATTTCAAACTTTTAGTGCTTAAAAACTATACCAAAACCTTTGAGACACTGCAGAATTTGAAAATCTATAAGCCAAATCCATCAATAGATACACATTGTACAGAAAAAGAAACCAAAGATCAGTGAAAAATCAGAGCACTAAAACTGATGTTAAGTAGAAAATGCATAGGAGGGGTGGCTAGGTGGCGCAGTGAGTAGAGAACTGGCCATGGAGTCAGGGGGAACTGAGTTCAGATCCGGCCTCGGACACTTAACACACACACACACACACACACACACACACACACACACAATTAGCCGTGTGACCTTGGGCAAGTTACTTAGCCCCAGTTGCCCTTCAAAATGAAAAAGAAAGAAAGAAGGAAGGAAGGAAGGAAAGAAAGAAAGAAAGAAAGAAGGAAGGAAGGAAGGAAGGAAGGAAGGAAGGAAGGAAGGAAGGAAGGAAAGAAAGAAAGAAAGAAAGAAAGAAAGAAAGAAAGAAAGAAAGAAAGAAAGAAAGAAAGAAAGAAAGAAAAAGAGAGAAAGAAAAGAAGAAAATGCATAGATCGTGGATTTAGAGCTAAAAGAGACCTAATGGATCATTGAATCCAACTCAAGTCATTTTACAGGTGAGGAAGTGACTTGCCCAAGGTGACCCTGGTAGTTGGTACCTGTTGGAACCTGTGTCTTCATGACTCCAAATACAGAACTTCACCCTCTGGGTCACATTGGACAAGATCAATTACATTTTAGTTATTGAGTAACAGCAATATCCTGGAAATACTGAAAATAGAAAAGCAGCCCAAATTTAATCTCTGTGAAGAACCTGAGGGATATGCTTTGTTTGTTCTGTTTCATAGAATCTACACTCTTAAGGGTTATTTTCTTTTATAAGGAATATATTTTATACTAAAGACCAGAAAAATAATTTTCCATGTGCAATTATGATGAAACAATTTATAGATGTTGATTTAATTGCTAATTACTGTGTTTTCTCACCAAGTAGAGCTTTAAAGGTGCTATATTGAGGTATATGAAAGAAAACAAATTCTATAAAAATAAGATTAGATAAAGAAATTCCTCTATTATAACTATCATATACATGTATGTGTGCATATATGTATATATATATATATATGTGTGAATGTGTGTATATATGGATGTTCACTTTCTGTGTATGAAAAGGTTTTATCACATATAATTAAATATTCAATAGTATTTTATTTTTTCCAATTACATGTAAAGACCATTTTTAATATTCATTTTTTTAAAAAGTGAGTTCCAAATTTTTTCGCTTCCTCCCTCCCCTCCTCCTTCCTAAAACAGTAAACAATTTAATATCGTTTGTAACATATAATTAAATACTGACTATATTTTTAAATGGAGTTGGGAATAACGGAAATATGCGCAGCATGTGAAGGTAGTCTTCAGCACCCATTTTGGTAGTTATTTGTAATCTTTGAGAGTGAGTTATCAATAAATGGAATGTTCTCTATTAGATTAGTCAATGATATTATTTGTTAAAAAAAAAAAAGTAATGGGTGCAAATACATTCTACTGAGATATTTGCTGAGTGACTGTGTCTGGTTGCTAAAAAAGGCACTTCAGTAAAATTTATTGGCTAGAATATTTGAAAACCGTATTTGGGAACCCCATATAGTAAGGCAGCCCCCAAAAGTTAAATAATTGATTTTAAACTTGCTAAATAATTTACTTGCAAAAATTGCTTTTTAAATTTGCAGTGCTTTTTTAAGCTGCCCTCCTCCCCCACCTTTAGGAGGGCTTGGGACTTTGGTGGCACCCTCTGGGCTTTACATTGGCTTTTATGAAATCTCTCCCTCTGAAAATTCACATATATGATTTCTTCAATTAAAGTGGTGGAAAATATATACCCTTCTGCAAATGAAGAGGAACAAAGGAGAAACTAAAAAAATGTTTTATATCATGGGTGGAGATAGTAGAGTCCAGTTTTCTTGTTCGTATTTAAAATGGTTTTAATGAAGCAGTCGTGACTCCAAATGAATTGCACAAATGTCTTGGCCATATGTTTCCTCAAAGGCCAAAAACTTTGGTGCAGATACATTACCACCAGCAATAGGTTCAAGTTTTTTCTAACTCTCATACCAAGCTAAGACTATCACTTTTGAAAATAGGATTAAACTTCTGTCTTTGCCTTGTGATTATCAATTAATGACAAGAAAAGGTAAATAGAGGGAAACTATGCCATACTTGCTTGTGGCAGGAGAACTTAGCTCCATTGTTTGCATCCTGCTGTATTTTTGCTGCTGGATTAATGACTGTATGGGGAGTATTTGAGAAAAAATCAAGCAGCTTTTCAAGCATATTTTGCCACCTGTACCTTAATGTATTTGAATGTACTCACCTAATTTGCATCAATTTAATAAATAGCAAATCAATGAGAGAAGCACCTTTCTTAGTCAACACAGAAAAAGCTCAATCTATTTAATATTGCAATGACTTTAAAAAAAATTGCTACATCCTAAAATGTTACATGTTTTAACATAAGCTCTTTCTCTTTATTCTTTTGGTGTTTCAGCAGTAAGTTTTTCTTTCAAATTAAAAACCTAGGCATTTAGGAAAACATTTTCCCATCCTTTTTTTGATCTTTTTTTTGGGGGGAGTGATTATTCCTTTGTACTAGGTTTTAAGTGAAGGGGGCAATGTTAAAATTTCCAGGTTTGCTTAAAATAGTCAACTAACTACCTTAAAGAGCTAAACACTTATCGCATGTGTAGCTATGAATACTAAAAGCCTTGTAACCAGTTATCATTCTAATAATTATTGTGAATATGATTGTACATGTATAGCCTACATCAGATTTCATGCCATCTTGGGGAGAGGCCAGCAGGAGAGGAAAAATTTTAGAACTCAAAATCTTATAAACGTGAATGTGGAAAACTAATAATAAATTAATAAGCTAATATTTTAAAAAAATAAAGTTAAAATGTGATAACAAAAAATTCTTGGCAATTATTGCAGGCTACTTATACCATATAGTTCGATGATTTGTTGATATCATCTGGGTCTCTTTAACCCTAATATTCTTCAAATGATTCTATATAACTGCATTTACAGAATTCCTAAATAAATGAAGAATCAAAATCCCTGATTACCCAAAGGGTTTATACATACTAGATGCGTGGTTCTGGATAAATCAAATGCAGCTCTGGGGTTCAGTTTTCTCCTTTGTAAAGACAATACAAGTGTTGCTCATTTCAGAGGGTTGTTGTGACACAAGTCCTCAGTTAATCTTAAATTATTACATAAATGGGGGCAGCTGGGTGGCGCAGTGAGTAGAGCATCGGCCCTGGAGTCAGAAGGACCTGAATTCAGATCCGGCATCAGACACTTAACGCACACACAAACAAAAACCTAGCCGTGTGACCTTGGGCAAGTTACTTAATCCCAATTGCCCTCCAAAAAGCAAAAATTATATATATATATATATATATATATATATATATATATATATATATATTACATAAATGGTAAAGGAGAGGTTAATTGACCTCTAAGACACTATGCATGTAGTCCATCTGAATCTCCATCCAGAACTCTTTCCCAAACCATGCCTCAGACTATGAAATAAAACTAATTTATAACACTATTCCAAATAGGGACAAAATGAAGGATTCAGCATGTCTTCATACACTTATTTAGAGATAAGGGGATGACAAATAAAACTTAAAGGAGAAAATTGTGTCATGAAAGATTCTGTTCTCATTTTCTGTACCCATTTCATTAGAGTTAATTCTCAAATCACCTCTCTATAACTGTGTGACCTTAGGCATGAAGACAGGGTCAGAGCTGTCAGAATCTCCTTTGGATTGTTCAGGAGGAAATTGACCAAGGAAAAAGTCTTTTGAAATGGTTTATGATTTTGGGAATTCTGTCTTGTCTTGTCTCTTTAACTTTGGAGTAGATTTGCCCAAATCAGACAAGGAAGGTTGTCAGAAATCAGTAGAAAGTGGGGAGAACGATAAAAATAATAATAATAATAATAATAACCAGTAAAGCACTCCACCCATAGGGAAGGCATTTGCATTGGAAAACAAGATGTCAGGATGTTTGCTTGTGGGATTCCACAGAGTGGGAAGCCAAGCACTGAGCTAAGAACTCAAACTCAGTAGAGTCACACACCCTGGGGTGTAAGAGCCAGCTTCCTGTTGGTTTCCATAGCCATCTTACATGCTTATGACTTCGTCTTCTAGGCTCTTCTTAAAAGGAAGCACTGCTCCACTTGCAAATATTAAGCAAGTTATTTGAATACTTTCTCATTTTCCCCATCTGTAAAATTTTGATAATCATATTTGGACTACATTCCATGATAGTTGTTAGGATTGGTGGAGATAGTGTATGTTACAAATGCAGTGGAATCATAAAGCACTATTCAAATATGAGTTTTTGGCAATAGTTTAGTCAGAGCAGCAATAAAGGAATATTTATGCTAAGGGTTTTCAGTGCTAACATTCTACATTTATATAAGGGTAATATATGTATATATCTATCTGTTTACATATATAGAGATAGATATGTATATATGTATACAGATGTATATATGCATATGTATGTGCATTCCTTCTACTGAGAAAGGCCAAAGGTACAATTAAAGGAAAGACAATATTCTCAATGTTGGAAAAAGTCTTCAAGCCGTGCATTAGGTCAAGAGCTTAAATGCCTAGGAAATCTGTGATAAGATGTCAGGAGGTCCATGAATTCAGATGGAAAAAATATCATCTTAATTTTCACTAAATTCTGAGAAATTTACCATTTCTTCAATTGTTTAAAATTGTTATATTCAGAAGGGGTCCATAGGCTTCACCAGGGTATCAAGAGGGTACACACACACACACACACACACACACACACACACACACACACATTAATAACCCCTGCTTTAGGGTGGTGACACAAATCTAAAGATTCAGGCATTTTTTCACTGATGATCTTAATAGTATTAACTATCTTTTCCTCAAGTTCATATGCAAAAGCTATTAAGTTACATTTTTCTGATGTCCACAGTGAAATTTGTAATGTGTATATGTATATACATATGTATAATATGCACTTTGTACTAATTTGTAAGTGTATTTTGCAAAAAGAATGTAAAGAACCTGATGAGTGATTTGTGAATATTTTTGTATATATGTTATTCCTGGAATGAAGTAGAGCTAACCGTCTCAATTCCAAATAGTTTTAGTTTCACAGTAAAAGCCTGATGTTCTAATTGTCATTCAACTTCAATTCTGCTCTGTGGTAGATTTTCTAAGAGCTTTTTTTTTTTCTAATTTTACTTTTTTATTTTTTTTGGAGGTGGGGAGGGCAGGGGAACTGGGGCTAAGTGACTTGCCCAAGTTCACATGGCTAGTAAGTGTTAAGTGTCTGAGGCTGGATTTGAACTTAGGTCCTCAGACTCCCAGGCCAGTGCTCTATTCACTGCTCCACCTAGCTGCCCCAAATTTTATTTTTTTTACTTAACATGTGTTTACTTTTTCTTCCACTCCTCCCCTTCCCATTGGAAGAAGAAAATAAAAACAAAATCCCCTGTATCAAATATACATAGTCTAGCAAAATAAATGTACAGATTGTTTATGTCTCAGTGTGTACTCTGAATCTATCAACTCCCAAACAAAAGATTGGTATTGTACTTCACTTTCGGTCCTCGGGAATGGTATCACTGTGTTGATCAAGTTCTCAAATCTTTCAAAGTTTTGCAGTAGTGTTGCTATGCATAAATTGCTTTCCTATTTTAGAAAGATTTCTAGCACCTAGTATTTTGTATATACATTTGGAGAGTTATTTGGTAACATTTTTTTTCTTCAGAGCAATAGGATATAGAGGATTGCAAAATATAAACTAATTCTCCTAAGAATATAAGATATTATTCCTATAACATAACTATGGAATTTTTGTAACAAACTTTTTAAAAGGAACAGATTTCATTTGAAGCCAAAATTAAAATCATGTAAGAATCTAAATTCAATTAGGAGCCTGTTAGCTATCTAAGCACTTAATCAGAACACTCACCCTGATACCCTTTTAGTGTTGTGAAACCATTTATAGAGCAACCTAAACTTATCAGAAACCTTCCCACAACAACTCTTTGGGGCATCTGGTTCCACTTAGCTACAAGATATCAAGGCCATTCAAGTCTACTGGGAGTGGTAGCTCTTCATTCAGTTGGGTTTTTATCTCCAGAAATAATAGCTATCTGGAACAATAAAGTCCCACATGCAACATGGTGAATCAAAGTCTTTTTGTATTCTAACATTATTCCCCTCATTCACACTAAGTAAACGATGTTTGTTATTTATTTTCCTCAGTCAGGCTGTTGACCCTCATTTCATACTTTTCCTGCATCCTTTTCATTTCTCTTCCCAATTTTTCCTCCACTTCTCTTATTTGATTTTTAAAGTCCTTCTTAAGGTCCTCTATGGCCTGCAACCCACTCATGTTTTCCCCTGGGGCTTTTGGAGCAGGACTTCTGACTTCACAGTACTTTTCCCGCTCTCTGCCCCCAAAATAGGAGTCTAGGGTTGCATTTTTCTGTTTAATTTGTTTCCTGTGCCTTGGCATGTTGCCACTTAATTACTTGACTTTTGGGCTTGTTGCCACAGTATGGCCTGGCGCCAGACAGGAACTTTCACCCTGAACATGTGGTGGGGGGCAACTTCTGTTTCTGGGAAGCTGGAAACCCACCCACGATCTCCACCCCAGATCACAATCCAGAACCAGGGAGGTTAAAGCAAGAGCGATTACCCCCCAGGACTGATTGCTGGATCTCCCTACAGTTCGCAGGCCAGGAGCTGGAGCTGCCTCTGAAAACTGCAAAATGGCGTGTCTCCTCAGTGGCTTCTAGCCCCCAGGGGAGGAGGCCGACACATTCCCCAAATACTGGTCAAAAAGTCCACAGGGCACTAACCTCTCACTTTGTCCTAGGCATGTCTATGTTGATAATTCTGGAGTCCCCACAGCTGCTGGTGTTCTGGGGTCCCTCCAGCCATCTGCTGGCCCTGCCACCCTGGGGCTAAAACCTCGGCTCACTCGGACCTGGGCTCGGCACGGCTCTGCTCGGCTCGGCTCCCCATGCTCTGTGCTGCACACTGCCGGCTCCCAGACCACTGTGTTGGTCCTTCCTGCCAGACTACTGGGCTGTCCTCAGTGGGAGGGTAGCTTCTCTGTGTCATTCTGTGGGTTCTGGGGCTCCAGAAGTTGTTCAGAGTCCCCTTTTACATAGTTTGGAGGTGATCTGGAGGAAGAGTGGCTTGGATGAGCTGTTTCTACTCCGCCATCTTGGCTCTGCCCCCCCCCCCCCACATTTGTTATTTATAATCATGACCATGAGGCATCACAGAATTCTTATGTACCTTCTGAATCATGAAAGTAAGATAGAGATACACTTAATATAGCTTCACTGCTAAAATGAAAAGAGAATTGGCTTTGGAGCCTGGGTACCTGGTTGTGTCTTACCTCTGACACATACTGGCTTTGTGACACTAAACAATGTAAAATTAAATTAATTTAGGTTAAATTAATTCATATTTATATTTAAATTATTTTGAATTGGATCAATCTTTCTATAAAGTATGAGATCATTCTAAAGTGTTTAAATCAAGGTGGCTAGGTGGCTCAGTGAATAGAGCACCGGCCCTGGAGTCAGGAGGACCTGAGTTCAAATCTGGCTTCAGATACTTAACACACACACACACACACACACACACACACACACACACACACACACACACAAACTAGCCATGTGACCTTGGGCAAGTCACTTAGCCTCAACTGTCCTCCCCAAAATAAATAAATAATGTGTTTAAATTGTCAATACCCTTTGACACAGAGATACCAGTAATAGTTACACTCCCAAGATGGTGAAAGATATAAAAAAGTCATATGTACATCAAAATACTTATGCTAATACTTTCTGTGGTATCAAAAAACTGGAAATAAAATATGTGCCCGTTGATTTGAAAAATGTTGTCCTGTGTGAACATGGTAGAATGTTACTGATGCAAGAAAAAAATCTAAAGAATAGAGAAGACATAGAAATTGATGCAAGGTGATGTAAGCATAACCAGAACAATATGCACAATGAATACAATGTTAATGGGGTAGAAAAAAATAAAACAAAACAAAATATGCCGAATAATTAATAATTATGATGACCTGAAAGCAGTCCTAGGGAAGATATTAAAATGCACCAACCTGTCTTATTTGCAGATGTAGAGAACTTAGGGAGTGGAAAGTTGAATATATATTCAGACTCAGCTTATATTTTAATTAATTTACTGAAACATATGTGTGTCTTATATTTATATGTATCTTTGTATATATATATATATAAGTTGTATATTTGTACATGTATTATGTTTATATATATTATATTTATGTGTGTATGCATATGTGTATATGTATACACAAAACACACATTATATTTATTTATATATATACATATATATATATATATATATATATATACACATATATACTTTGTTATAAAAGATAGTTTTGTGGGAGGAGGAGAGAGTAGAATTTGTTAGAAAAAGAAATTTATAAAAAAACAACAAATAAAATAACATTTTTAGAATAGCTAATTTATCATCAATCTATCTACCTGTCAAAACATTTCACTAACCAGTGTGCCTCATTCCTGATATTCATAACATTGTTAAATGCTATCCTTCACAATACACAAGTTTTGACTCACTTTATGAGAAATATTAGTTGGAATGCTTAGTGAGAGGAGCTACATTTAACTTTAAAAGCAGGAAATATTACTATTTTCCTATTCCAAGCAGGAAACTGGTATTGGGTAATTTTTAAAAATTTCACATCATGCTTGTAGCGATGTCCTCAGGCTTTTCCTTTCTCCCCAAGCAAGTTACTAGTTTAAACTCCAGGAAAATACATTGAAAGTGTCTTCACAATTTAATTGGCTCAGAGGACTGATGTGTAGCTATGGTGTAAATTCTTAGTTATCTGGATAGAAAACTGAAAACAAGTGACTGGCACTCTTTATTTTTGCTTATTAAGTACAGATCAGCAATATGGACCATAGTGAGATGCTTTGACCAACTGAAGTGGTACCTTCTCCTACAAGACCATCCCTTCCCCACTCTTAAGCATGCTTCTTCCAGGGAAGTAAACCTCCTTTTGTTAACTTAGCTGAATTACAGTATTGCATATAATTATTACTTCTGACTAAAGTACTAGGGTACTGGCCTGAGTCAAGCCCTGTCTATGACATACTGTTTCATGATGACAAAAGGAGGGGAAAAATTATTATGTGTGTGTATATATATATATATATATATATATATATATATATGTATATATATATATATACACACACACACACACACACACACACACACACACACACATATGTGTGTATGCATATGTATATGATGCATGGGTGTGGGTGTGTAGGTGTGTAATCTGAGGTAAATTCAGTTGAAAGGAAGTGACTTTACTTGAAAACCATATGAATGAGGCCTACTCTTGCTTTGATCAACTAATCTATATTACAGATTGGGAAATCATGATATTGTTTAGTCAAAGTTCAACTTTATACTAACAGTAGACTCCTTCAAGATGTTATAGGAATGTATGTGACCTTTTGTTTGTTTTCAGTATTCACTTTACTATTTAAAAATATTCTCAGGATGGATTCCAGAGTAGAGAAACTAAACAGAGATAAAGCCTTTGATTATCAACAAAATAGACATAGATGATATCTAGTATAGCAATAGTTTTCAAAAGCAATTCAGACCATTATTATCCTTTTACACTTTCTAATGTCATGTTTGCCTGGACTACTTCTTCATCCAATATTCATCTATGTGGATGTACTCTTATTTCATAGCCCTTAAGTGCTCAAAAGGAGTAACACGAGATAGAGTGGAGTAGCATCTCTGATTCACTAACAAGGAAATCAGTTTGTTGTAAATTAGGAAATTGCTTGAAGAGAAAACAGAATATGTTTCCTTTGTAAGAGTTTAAGCAGAAATAGTTTCTTGTGGAGGAAGATAGACTGAGAGAGAATATAATTGATGAGTTTAAGAAGAAATGACTAGGAAGAAAGGTAATTGTTTGATGAGTTAGGGAGTTATCAGCTGAAGATGTCAAAATTCTACTATTTTAACAGATGGTATTGATAGAAACAGAGATTTTAAAGGAACAAAGCATATTCCTGCTCCTCAGTGATAAAAGTAGCCAGAGAGAAAAAAAAGACTCTGTGGGCTTTTTTGGTCCCCTATTTTTATCTGCTTTTCTATCCATCATCTTTGCATTTGATTTCTCTTCTTGTAAAAAGGAACTCTCTCTTTTAAATAAAAGCTGCATGGTCCACTATTTGATTCACATATTGGAATGAATAGCCTCATAACAGTAGTTTTGTGATACAGAATGGTTTACAATATCGATAATAGCAATGTCACAATTCCATATTAAATTCAGGATTTGTTCTCTGTAAAGAATTCTAAAGATAGCAATCCAGAGATAAGCATGGCATATTGAAAAGGGTGTTGTATCTAGAATGAAAAGACTTAGATTCAGATCTCAGCTTTGACAGTTATTAGCTATATGACCTTGAGGCAAGGGCTTTCATTTATCAGAGCTTTAGTTACTTTTTTTCATAAAATAAGAAGGTTAGATTATATGACTCTAAAGATTCTTTCTAGATCTACAGCTATTATTTTTTAATCTTATGCATTGCACGTTGTATTAGCTGTTGGCTGAATGTTTCCTCCCTTTAATTATGGAACCAGAAAAAAATAGAAGCAGCCATAAGCTTATGTCATTAGCCATAAATCAATAAATATGTAGTGCCATAAAGCTCACTGATTGATCATGATTAAAATTATTCCAGTTTCTCTCTTTTTATGTTAGTTGGCTTAGCATTAGCATCAGTGCCTCAAAGAGCAGCACTTTGGGTCCATTCAACTATTTAGCTTTATGGAATTAATTCCTGATGAGCACTGATAATTTAGAAAGTATCATTAATTTTGCTTGAATGACTGGGAGGGAAAATGTGTTAGGAAAAAGACAGAGCTGCAAAAAATCTATTTATCATGGTTCATCCACACATAATGAAATATTCCTATTATACCACATAATACCTATGGAAAGGACAACAGATGATTATGGGGCAAAAGCTGTACTTATGTGCACAGAGCAGAATAGTGTTAAAAAAAAGTCAAAAAAGAAAGGTAAACTAATGTTCATTGGCTTCTTTGTTAAAATGTCCTAAATAATAGTACATAGCTTTACCTTTAGCATATATTCTTTATAATTATATAGTTCTCCACTGGTAAACATGTATTTTCTGTTGTGTTATCAATTGTACACATTGAGTTGCATTCTGATTATATGGTCACCTCCTCATTTTGGTTTCCTAGCAACTTAAAATATCAAAATAAATGCTAATATGTTTTAACATGTAATTGAGGAAATAAAATATTTTAAATATCTTATGTTGTTCCAATTGTAATGCTTTTTAATAGTCTATTCCTATATTAATATTTCCCCCTTTTATGGAAGCTAAAGCAAATGGTCCTAGAAAGAAATTATATTCTGCATCAGGGCTTTAGGATCTGTGTTCCAGAGGTAGGGAATGTTAGGTTGGAATGTCTCTTGGTGGAAATGATTGAAGGTGAGAGGAGTGTGAATGTGAAGAAATCCTAATATAGAATCTTCTCTCCCCTTAAAATCTTTGTTTTCTTTAGCTTTTAATTGGGTTCCCTCGTTGATTTGTGAATCTTGGAACATTTGAACAAAGGTCATTTTATCAACTTCTTGGGCTTGCTTTTTAACTTTACATGGAATTACAAGAAACATGGAATAATCGATAGAGTGGTAGAACTGAAGTTGAGAGACCCTGGTTGAATTCACAGTTCAGACAATTGTGAGTTATGTGATATGGGACAGCTATTTTGAATTCCCAATGTCTTGGTTACCCCATCAATAAAATGGGTATAATAATGTTTTAGGGCCTGCTTTCAAAGGTTATTTTGAGAGAAATACTTCACAAAACTTAAGTCTTATGGGTTACTGTTTTGTATTTGCTGAAATGATTTGATTAAGACATCACTTCTACTATTGCTTTGAAAACTTAGGGACAACTGTATATTATTATGTTACATTATTGTATCTTCTCCACGTTGATATTATCCTAAACTTTTAGAGCAAGAAGGAATATGGGAGATCACCACTTATTTTAAAGATGAGGCATCTATGACTCAGGTAAAATTATTTTCCCAAGTTCACAGCAAAGTAGTTACAAACTGGAAATGCTATATATGGATAATTCTTATAACACTTTGAAGTTTAAAAAGTACTTTCTTTTTTTTTTTTTTTTTTTTTAGTATTTATATATATATTTGAAACATTTAATGTTACGACCTTGAATTTCAGATCCATTTCCTTCCTCCCTTGTCACCCATTCCTTCTTGGGATATAAGTAATTCAGTATATGTTGTACATGTCTAGCTATGCAAAACATTATCATAGTAGATATATTGTACAAGGCTGCTTATAATTCCCTCCCACTCATCCCACCCCCCACCTGGTCCATTCCCTACATGATCCTGTCCCTCTTCTATAGTGGGTACTTCCAACCTCCCCTCACCCAAGGATGCCCTCCCATCCATCATCCCTCTCTCATCCCCCTTCCCCCTATCCTGCTGCAGGTTGAGATATCCCATTTAGTATGTATGTCATTTCTCCCTGAACCAAATTCAATGTGAATGTGGTTTTGCCTTTTTAGCCTTCCTTATTCTCCCCCTCCTTTGCAACCACTTCCCCTACATGAGGATAGTTTACCCTACCATGTCTCTCCCCATCTCCTCTTGCCACTTTCCTCTCTCACCTCATAATTTCATCCCTTGAGTATTCTCCCTTCCCAACAAATTCAACCTATGCCCTCTATCCATAACTGTAACCATATACACACACATTCACATATGTATTCATATGACCACCCCCTTCTTCCATTATTTTCATAGTGAGAAAGATATCATCAGTCACAGATATTGCTTTTCCATATAGGAATGTAAATAGTTCAACTTTGATAAGTTCCTTTTGATTTCTTTTCCCTGATTACCTTCTCAGGCATCTCTTCCTTCTTGTGTCTGGATGTCAAATTTTCTATTCAATTCTGGTTTTTTCCTCAAGAATGCTTGAAAGTCCTCTATTCCACTGAATGACCATATTTTCCCCTGAAACAAAATACTCAGTTTTGCTGGGTAGGTGACCCTTGGGTTCATTCCCAGTTCTTTTGCCCTCTGGAATATCATATTCCATGCCCTTCGATCCCTCAGTGTAGAAGCTGCCAGGTCCTGGGCTATTCTGATTGTGTTTCCACAATATTGAAATTGTTTCTTCCTGCCGTAGTATTTTCTCCTTGATCTGGGGATTCTGGAACCTGGCTATAATATTTCTGGGAGTTTTCTTTTTGGGATCTTTTTCAGGAGGTGATCTGTGGATTCTTTCAACCTCTATTTTGCCCTCTGGATCTAAAACATCAGGGCAGTTTTCCTTGAGAATTTCTTGAAGGGTGATTTCTAGGTTCTTTCCTTGATCATGGCTTTCAGGTAGTCCAATAATTTTTAAATTGTCTCTCCTGGATCTATTTTCCAGGTCAGTGGTTTTTCCCATGAGATATTTCACATTGCCTTCTAATCTTTCATTTGTTTGGATCTGCTTAACAGCATCTTGATTTCTCATAAAGTCATTAGCTTCCATTTGCTCCAGTCTAACTCTGAAGGAATGAATCTCCTCAGTGAACTTTTGAGATTCTTTTTCCATCTGGCAAATTCGACTTTTTAAGGCATTCTTCTCCTCATTGCCCTTTTGGGCCTCCTTTGCCATTTGAGCTAGTCTGTTTTTTAAGGTGTTGTTTTCCTCAGTCAGGCTGTTGACCCTCATTTCATACTTTTCCTGCATCCTTCTCATTTCTCTTTCTAATTTTTCCTCCACTTCTCTTATTTGATTTTTAAAGTCCTTCTTAAGGTCCTCTATGGCCTGCAACCCGCTCATGTTTTCCCCTGGGGCTTTTGGAGCAGGACTTCTGACCTCACAGTCCTTTTCCCGCTCTATGCCCCCAAAATAGGAGTCTAGGGTTGCATTTTTCTGTTTCCTTTGCCTTGGCATGTTGCCACTTAATTGCTTGACTTTTGGGCTTGTTGCCACACTATGGCTTTAAGGCCAGATAGAGGAATTTTCGTCCCGAACGTGTGGGGGGCAACTTCCGTTTCTGGCAAGCTGTAAACCCACCCACAACTTCCACCCTAGATCACAATCCAGATCCAGGGAGGTTAAAGCAAGAGCGATTACCCCCCAAGACTGATCGCTGGATCTCCCCACGATTTGTAGGCTGGGAGCCGGAAATGCCTCTGAAAACTACACAGTGGTGTGTCTCCTCAGCAGCTTCTAGCCCCCAGGGGAGGGAGCTGACGCATTCCCCAAATACAGGTCCCAAAGTCCATAGGACACTAACCTCTTACTTTGTCCTAGGCAAGTCTATGTTGATAATTCTGGCGTCTCCACAGTTCCTGGTGTTCTGGGGTTCCTCCAGCCAGCTGCTGGCCCTGCCGCCCTGGGGCTAAAACCTCGGCTCACGTGGACCTGGGCTCCGCTCGGCTCCTGTGCTCTGTGCGCTGCAGGCTCCCAGACCACTGCGCTGGTCCTTCCTGCAGGGTGCTGGGCTGTCCTCAGCGGGAGGTTAGCTTCTCTGTGTCGTTCTGCGGGTGCTGGGGCTCCAGAAGATTTTCAGAGTCCTTTTTTACATAGTTTGTGGAGAATCTGGGGGCAGAGAGGCTTGGATGAGCTGTTTCTACTCCGCCATCTTGGCTCCGCCCCCCAAAGTACTTTCTTTACAACTCTTAGGGATCACAATTAAATTACTCCCATTTTACAAATGAGGAAGCCAAGGCTTAGAGTAGTTATGATTTGCTCAGACTTACACAGCTAATTAATGTCAGATGAGAGATTTGAATTCATCTTTCCTAATTCTGTCCCATGTACTTTTCTGGAATATGAAATTCCTTTGGCGGAAGAACTGAATACATATGTCTTGAGTATTGTGTTTATAAACACAATAAATGGGTGGGATTTAAAATACAAGAATCAAACATGGGAAATGAGATAGAAACAGGTCCTAAATATATTGACCATGTTAACAATGTGTGCTTTGTTATAGATCAATCCTTAACTATTTACTTTAATAATAAAAGCTCACAAAGCATTTTCACATCTTATTGTAATATTGACATTTTCCTGTTACATTTTGTTATAAATATTGGCTTTTAGCCTCGGAGCAATAAGATGCCCTCCCCCCTCCTCCTTCTTTGTTGTTCAGTCTTTTCATTTATGTTTGATTCTTCATGACCTCATTTGGGATTTCCTTGGGAAAGGTATTGGAGTGGTTTGCCATTTCCTTCTCCAGCTCATTTTACAGTTGGAAAAAAACAGAGGATGGGGCAGCTAGGTGGTGCAGTGAGTAGAGTAGAGCATTGGCCCTGGAGTCAGAAGGACCTGAGTTCGGACCCGGCCTCAGACACTTAAAGTACACACAAATAAAAAAAAAAAAACCTAGCCGTGTGGCCTTGGGCAAATTACTTAACCCCAGTTGCCTTCCAAAAACCAAACAAACAAACAAACTGAGGAAAACAGGGTTAAGTGACTTACCCAGCATCACACAACTAATAAGTGTCGGAGGCCAGAGTTGAACTCAGGTCTTCCTGACTTTAGGCCCAGCATTCTAATCACCTAGCTGCCCTCCTCTGCTGTGTTGGGGGAGTTTATATCAAAATAATTTTTATATATTAAGCAAAAAGAAAGTGCTAGCATCATAATCATTCTGAGTCCTCACTTGGGAAAATTCTTACCATTAAGTCAATTTGGACACTTCACCTTAATTTTATATTTATATTTCTCTCTTGCTAACCCCTGGACTTTTTGAGTTAGATGAAATTCAAATTACTAAACTACTTCAGTGAAAAGTAACAGAATAGATTATAGTATGTAAAGTGGGAGGCACCAAAATGAGAAATTAAGGAAAAAGTGGACCTTTTTCTTGCAACTTCCCTCAGTATTTCAGGAGGTGATTATACCTTGTAGTGTCAGCTCAAGTCTTTTGCTCCTAGGTTGATCTGGTGAACTGCCTCCTTCTCTCTCTTCTCAACCACAGTTGAGTTCTGATTTCTTTCTTCTTTTCCTGGTTACCTTTATGGAGTCAGCTCACTCCAACTCAGCTTATAGTATTTCCATTCCTCTTCCTCCTGTGCTGAACCCTCAGAATCCTTCTATTGAATAGTTTGAGTCATAGGTAGATAGAGATATAGACATAGATATAGATTGTACATATTTGTTTTCATTCTATCACTCTGTATCATAAGGTCTGTGAGCAACTGGAGAGCAGGGACCATCTTTTGCCTTTCTTTGTATCCACAGTCCTTAGCACAGTGCCTGGTACATCGTAGGCATTTAGTATTATTGATTTCAGAACTTAGATCCACACAAAGGACTTCACCAGACTTGCTTGGCAATTCTGAATACTCTTCTTGTCTTCAACGCCCTCCAAATTCCTCCAAGGATGTATCCCCACTTAATCTAAAGCTATGACTGAGATATGTTCTCCTCTGTTTAAGGTGACAGGGAATAGCATTATATAAATGACTTTAGATGGAGTGCAGTGATTATATTGATGTATTCAACTATCTCCTCATTCCCCACAAGCCTTCTCTTACCCCATCTTTATGTTAGGATCTTAAAGCTGAAGTCTTAATATTTTGCTTAGGTATCTTTTTTGTCAAACATCAAACCCTATGGAATGCTAAGAGTTCAAGTGCATATTTCCCTGCAGAGGTTTATATAAACTGATGCTGAGTGAGAAAAGCAGAATCAGAAGAAATTTGTACGCAATTAGAGGCATAACATATGTGTGATGACCAACTTTGATAGACTGGACTCTTCTCAGCAATGCAGGGTTATAAGACAACTCCAAAAGACTCATGATGGAGAGAGATGTCTCCATTCAGAGAAAGAACTAAAAAGAACAGAGTTTGAATACAGATTGAAGCAAACTACCTGCTCTCTTTCTTTTTCTTGTTTGGTTTTGTTTCCTGTTTTCCATTTTTCATTCCATTTGTTACAATCCTTCACTATAACCTAATGTCTTATATGAAAGTATTTGCAAATCTTATACTTGATTGCATATCACCATGAGAGGAGGGGGGAAGGGAGAGGGAGAAAATTTGAAACTCAAGGTATTGTGGAACTGAATCTTATAAACTAAAAGTAAACAACAAATTAATAAAGACACCCCCCCAAAAAAAGAGAAGTGGAGGAAAAAATAGGAAGAGAAATGAGAATGATGCAAGAAAATCATGAAAAGCAGGTGAACAGCCTGCTAAAGGAGACCCAAAAACATACTGAAGAAAATAACACCTTAAAAAATAGACTTGAGAATCCAAATGGCAAAAGAGGCCCAGAAAGCCAAATGAGGAGAAGAATGCCTTAAAAAAGATGAATTTGCCAGATGGAAAAGGAATTTCAAAAACTCAGTGAAGGGAATAATACCTTCAAAATTAGATTGGAGCAAATGGAAGTTAATGGCTTCATGAGAAATCAAGATAAAATAAAATAGATCCAAACAAAGGAAAAAATAGAAGGCAAAATGAAACACCTCACTGGAAAAGCCACTGACCTGGAAAATAGATCCAGGAAAGATAATTTAAAAATTATTGGACTATCTGAAAGCCATGATCAAAAAAAGAGCCTACATATCATCTTTCAAGAAATTATCAAGCAAAATTACCCTGATACTCTAGAACTAGATGGAAGAATAAAAATCAAAAGACCTCATCAATCACCTCTTGAAAAAGATCCCAAAAGAAAACTTCTATGAATATTATAGCCAAATCCCAGACTTCCCATGTCAAGGAGAAAATACTGCAAGCAGTAAGGAAGAAACAATTTGAGTATTGTGGAAACAAAATCAGGATAACACAAGACCTATCAGCTTCTATATTAAGTGATAGAAGGGGTTGGAATATCACATTACAGAGGTCTAAAGAGCTAGGACTAAAACCAAGAATCACCTACCCAGCAAATCTGAGTTTAATGCTTCAGGGGAAAATATGATCATTCAATGAAATAGAGGATTTTCAAGGATTCTTGATGAAAAAACCAGAGCTGCACAGAAAATTTGACTTTGAAATACAAGAAGCAAGAGAAGCATGAGAAGGTAAACAAGAAAAAAAAATCATAAGGAACTTATTAAAATTGAACTATTTATATTCCTACATGGAAAAATCATAATTGTAATTCATTAGACTTTTCTCAGAATGAGGATAGTTGAAGGGAATATGTGTGTGGGTATACACACATACATATATATGCATATATGAGGGTGTATGTGTGTATAAATGCATATGTGAGTGTGTGCATATGTATGTTCATGTATGTATAGACAGAGGACACAGGATGAGTTGAATATGAAGGGATGATATCTAAAAAATAAAATTAAGAGGTGAGATAGGCATTTATTGGGAGGAAGAGAAAGGGAGAGATAGATTAGGGTAAATTATCTCATATAAAAGAGGCAAGAGACCTTATTCTCATTGAATCGGGCTTAAGGAGAGAATAACATACAAACTCAGTTGGGTATCTTACCTTACAGGAAAGTAGGGGTGAAGGGGGAAATAGAGGGGATGATAGAAGGGAGAGCAGATTGGGGGAGAGGATAGTTAGAAGCAAACACTTTTGAAAAGGGACAGGGTCAAAAGAGAAAATAGAAAAAGTGTGGGGCGGGACAGGATGGAAGGAAATATAGTCTTTCACAATATAGCTACTATAGAAATGTTTTGCATAACTACACATGTACAATCTATAATGAATTGCTTTTCTTCCCAGTGGGGTGGGTGAGGAGGGAAGAAGGGAAAAAATCTGGAACTCAAAGTTTTAAAAACAAATGTTTAAAAAAGATTTTTTTATATGCAATGCATGAATATGATATATAGGCACAGAGGTACAAAAATTTGTCTTGCCCTACTAGAATGTTAGACAGTGGTATGGGGAAGGATATGAAAGAGAACAGATTGGGGAAGGGGGTATACAGTAGACTTGCTGTTTTGGGGTGGGGGTAGGGAAAAAATGGGGAGAAAAAATTGTAACTCAAAATATTGTGGAAATGAATGTTGAAAAGTAAAACTAAATAAATAAATTGGGAAAATATTTAAAAAATAATAATACCATATGCATTTTTAAACCTTAAGAAGCTATACAGGATGTCCCAATAGCTATGCATAATTTAAAACTGCATTAACACCTTTGAGACATCCTGTATAAATGCTAGTTTTTATTTATATTGTTATTATTACTCTTTTCATTCAAGGAATGGTAAAATATAATATGGCACCTGAATGTAATAATATTACATATAAAATGACATTATGATATTACAATAAGAAATGATAGAGGTAATGAAAAGAAGGGATAGGAAGAATTATATGAACAGATACAAAATAAAGTAATGCAAGAGCAGGAAAAATGGTGACCATTATTGTTGCATTTTAAATGGCCAAAAAGTGACAAAAACAAAATAATTGAAACTGTTATGAGAATATAATGACCATTGACCTCAAATAATATGAGAACACCTCTTCTCATTCATTTGCAGATGTGTTAGGATCCATGTGTGTGGAAAATTGCATATAATGTAATTTTTTAAATATATATTGAGTTGTTTTGGTGATTTTTTTCATTTCTCTTTAAAATTATTTACTAAAATTGAAACTCTGGGTCATAAAGAAAACAAGCCATCTCTAAAAACCTAATTTTAAAAATTTACCTTTTAGTATCTCATAATTTTACTGATTCATAATTAAAAGGAATATAGTCACCTTTGCTATAATTATATACACATATGGAAAGACTATTATAAATCAACTTACTACTGCTGTATATTGAAATATAGTGCAAGGCAAACCATATCCCTCCCCATATAAAACATATTAATAATATGGCTATGTGTCATGAGGCATTATCATTAATAACCAAAACACCGAATATATACTAATTGAATTTTATTCAGGGAGTCAAGTAATTATTGAATGACTATTGCTATGGATGATTAAAAGAGGAAAAAAAGAATTTTAAGAACCTGTCCTCATTGAATTTACAGTCTTGTAGAGGAGATATTTCCTTCCTATATTAAAGGGTATTTGTAAAAAATACAAAATCCAGAGGATGGTGACATAATTTCCTGGTATTGTACTAAAGGCACCTGATTTTTATTGTTTTGTAATGGAATTAATTCATTTCTAGATTGATTAGTTATGCAACAGCTAAGGGTCTTAGAATTATATAACTGTAAAAAATAAGATGGGGAGAATAGTAAACTTTTAGATGGATGCTTTGGAAGCCTTGCTTATCATGAACTATTATGTATACTGCATTCTTATATTCAAGGTGATCATTTATTGTAGCAGTTTATAACTGTATTCCTGTTAAAATACATATTTAAGCTGAACTGGAAAATTATCCTGCATCAATTTTCAGAGATGCTTACTAATGGGTTTCATTACTTGGGAAAAATATTTCTCTTTCTATTTCATGTATAAAACATTTTACACTCATGTGTTACTACTTTGATATTTCTAAAGCTGTTTATTTTTTCTCTTCTGGACTTCTCCCCTTCCCCTACTATCATTTAGAGTGGAAAAAATATTGAACTGTTTACTAATGTGTCCTACAGTTTTATTCTACTTCTTATTTTCATTTGATTTATTGTTGAACCTAATCGGTATGATAATGAACAGATTTATGGATCTAACTACTCCCAATTTATTCTCAAAACAGATGGAGACAAAGATACATTTTAATTTACTGTTTATAGTTATAATAACTAGGTATATTCTGAAGTCTTAAAATAAACCTATTCCAAAACATTCCCTTTTACAGTTATTGAAATAATTTAAATGGTAATAGAGAATGTGAAAATGTATAGTAAACAATCCTTATTATTCTCCTTTGTCTCCAAATGATTAGAATATTTGTTATAAAAAGTTCATAAGGTTAAAAGAACATTGTCAAACTCTAATCCACTGAGTATAAGCTATGTACAGACAGCAAGATACTTTGGGAGACTGCATTAAAGCTTTCAGGCAGCCAAGCAAGCCTCTTTTTCACATTTTTTTTAGTTGCTATTCATAATAGCTATTGATAGAGCAAGCATTTCAGTGATAACTTTTCAGATGAGCCGGTCTGATCAAGTTGGGAGCCAGTTTTCATTAGCAATGAATCACCCTCTTATTTTGACTAACTCAGACCACTTCCCTCCTGTTTTGCATGGATTAATGAAAACTGAGCTCCTCCTTCTGGGGAAACCCTCTTGTCCACCACACAGACATAGTACAATCACCTTTACCCAAACCAAAATATGCAAATTACAAGGGATATACTGATCAATAGCAACGAATAACTGGGAATGGCAAAATAAACATTATTAAAAAGAGAGATCTCAAGTGTCAGGATATATTGTACATTTATTACTGATCCAGAAAATAAGGAGTCTCAAAAGTTTAAGGATTTGGAGTAGACGTTGCCCTGCCTATATTGCTGATTAGTATCTGGTCAGGCTTTGCATAGCTAAATTAGTCATGCACCTCGAAAACAGAATGTTTGTGTAATGTGAACAGAATACATAATAGAATGAATGGGTTAGAATTCAAGGGATTTGGGGCTTGGTCATAAGATCAGGGGCTGTTCAACAACTAGAAAGAAAGAAAAAGTCTTCATAATCCTTTAAAATTTAATTAGCATTATGAACCTTTCTTCTATTACTTTTTCACATCTATATAGACAAACAAACCTATAAATCAAGCCCTGATATGTAGCATTTGCCAACTTCTGAGATACAAATTCTCACTGTGGAAATTAAACAATTGCGAGGTGGCATGATGTGCCACCATAACACCTCTACTACTAATTCATTGTAAGGTCACAGAAAGCTGTTAAACCAGTCTGGTCATGTTTTTTTTTCATCTGAAGAGTAGATGATGTTTAAACTCATCAGCTCTAAATATTATTGGATTTTCTGTCTAAAATGTATCTCTATGGCATTAATACAATTTTGATCTCTGTACTTTCCTAGTGATCCCTACTGTAGTAGTCAACAGAATCTTTCAGTTTTTCTCAAGGGGTTCATAAAAAACACCCAAATATTATTTGATTTAATTTTATACTGGTTAACTATAATTTGTATGCTCATGCTAAAATTAATAGCCTTAGAAAAGTCCTCAGTGAACCAGGAGTTTAATTGACTTGGCCATGAGATCTCAGTAAATATGTGGTGAAGTCAAATTTGAATCCAGGTCTTTTAAATTCCAAACCTTTTCTTTCCACTATGCAATGCTTTGCACTTTGCAATGCAAAAGAAACCATTTTGGCAGGGTGACAATAAACCAAAGAAGGTTTGGTATGGAAGAATGAAACAAACATTAATTAAATGTCTATCCATGTTCCAGGCACTAGGTTTAACATATTACAAGTATTCACTTTTAAATTTAATATTACATTAATTTTAAATTAAATATTAGCTAGTTGACTGAATACATACAAACTGATGAAAAATGGCTTTCAAATGAGTAACTAGTCATTTCCAATTTTTAAGCCATTTTCCAATTTTTTCATTCTTTATAATTCTATATGATGAACCTTTAGCCTCTTTTATTTCTTCATCCTGACTCATATTTTCCCATATATTTTTCATCAGCTTCCTTTTGCCCACTCTAGCATTAACATTACAAAAATTTCAATGAATGTGTTGATTTGGTTTGCTGAATCTTATCCACTTCTTAAAGAAATTCCTACTCATCTCTCATAGGCATAGGCAGATCAGCTACAATTATCTTCATCATCTATTTGCTTCTCATCATGTTGAGTGATACACAGTCCCCTGCTCAAGTATTTCATGAAGTGATGTTTCCCACTACCTTAGGGAATAGAACAAGTCTGTAAATGTGTGTGTGTGTGTGTGTGTGTGTGTGTGTGTGTGTGAGCATGTGTGTGTGTTTGCTTGCCTCTAGTAGAAGGCCCTGTAAGCCATCTTTCCATTTAGTTGCAACTTCATTATATCTTATGATATCATTTACACTGAGACTTGCAATGCAAATATCATTCAGGGATATCTGTTTACTCATAACACTTAAAATGATAAGAATCATATTCATTGTTATGTAGCAGTATTAAAAACTGATTCTTAGGACTTTTTCTGCTATTTTGTAAGGGTCTCTGTAGAACAGGAAAGGAACCATAGAAAGTTGAGGGTGATAACATTATTTTTATTTCATAGGTTGCCAAAGGAGTTAGCACTTAGGGGCCAATGTATTGGTGCTGGATCTCTCTAGTTTAAACTGTACAGGTCATCAGGCTATATGCTGTGCTTGATATCATTCCAGCTTCATTGAATGTGCCAGAGCTCATGTTCCACTGGCAGAAACTCCTAAAATCCAGCTTTCTGTCAGCACAATGATGTGGCATCAGAGGCAGGCTTGATAGCTCTCACTCTTAGATGTAATTGAGGGAGTCAATTAAATGTACATAAATAAGTTTGATTTAGGAAAATAATGGACTAAGAGGAAAGGAGAAATCCAGAGAAAGGGTTCTGTGAAATTGAAGAATTGAAATAATACTTTTAGCTGGGGAATTCAGAGTAGGCTTCACGGAGAAGATGACATCTAAGTTTGGCCTTGAAGGGATGGCATCAGAGATCATCTAGTAATAATTGAACAGTAAACCCCTCTACAGCATGTCCAACAACTTGTCATCCAGCTTTAACTTGAAACCCTCATATAAGGGAACATCCACTACTTTTAGTACCACTTTTAGTGGTAGCCTGTTGCTCTATAGGACAACTGTCATTGTTAGAAAATTATCCCTTGTATCCAATATACTTTTTCCTCTTTGGTATTCCTTAAATCTGTCACTACTACTCCTGGTTCTTTCTTCTGTGGCCAAGCAGATAGTCTGTTCCTTTCCCCCTTTCCCCCCCCCCCCACACACGTTTTGATTAACCAATGACATATGCTTGTTACCGAGGAATATGTAGATCCTGCCCCAACAGTGAAAACTCTAAGTTACGTCTGTCCTTCCATTTCTAACTAGGCAAATCTTTTCCATTACTTCCTCTAAATTTTTCAACAGGTGATCTACCCAACCTTCCAGGGGTCTCTCACTAGAATTCTCTGATATTTCAGGAATGTGAATGACATGTGAGACATCCATTAGCTGTCTTAAAACTCTGACTACATGACTGGTCAACATCTCTAAAACATCCTTTTTACTGCTTTTTCAGCATCATCCTCAATAGTATTTCATTAGCACCATCAGCAACATTTTGTAGCCTACTTATACCCACTGTGTGCCTGTTCCTTGCCCTTTGAGTAACATTCAACTTTAATTCTTTGGTGACTATGATATATTATGACTTACAGACACAAAAATATTAATGAACTCTGTTTCAGGCAGAAATTTAAGAGCCATATAAAGCATTTAAACTAGTAGAGATGGGGAAGGTATATTTCAGCAAGTCCAGATTATTGAAGATAGCTATTTGATTTTTTTTCCTCAGCTACACACACACACACACACACACACACACACACACACACACACACACACACACACACACAAATAATAACTTTTGAAACAATGAATCTAGCTTTCTCCATCAACATGAATAAGTGATCTCCCCTGGACTTGAGTAGAAGATATACATTGTCATCTTTGAACATGGTTTAGTTATGAAGTTCCATTTTATTTTTGCTATCAGTACAAAAGTTTTTCTACTTACATAATGTCTGACATAAAATCACAGCTTCCCCCAAAGAGAAAATTTAATAATCTAATCATCAGAATTGTGGTTTTCCTAGACTCCCTGGAGCCATAGGTCAAATACAAAGGATGGATGTTCAACCCTGCCTACCTATAAGAAATAGAAGTTGATTACTTAGATTTCTGATGAGGGTAAAGACATATCCTTCTACTGAGCTCTCCGTAATTAAGGTTCTGCCTCCTTTGACATTGGATAAAATGGCAAGTGATTTCCCTGGAGTCATTGATTTATATTCCTTCTTCTGTTCCCTGGCTCTAAATGCATTGTACTCTGTTGGTAAGATGCTAGTGTGGTGACCCTTAAGTCTTCATACAGTGGCTTGAGAGGAGAATTGGGATCTTACAACATGAACTGTACTAAATAAATATAAAACAGTACCCTTGAAATATGCATGAATAATATTGTTCAAATAACAAGCTCAGACAGGGAAACTTTGCATGTTTTCCTAGGAGGGAAAAAAATCATTTTTTCTGAGATCAATATAATTCTTCACTAAATATTACTTATGTATTTATTCCAACAAACAGATTTTGATTTATTTATGATTACCCATAAGAGCTTATTATATTTATGGTAATATATTGTCAAACCCATGGGAAAGAAAGCATTTCAGTGAAAGGCAATATCACCACAATACAATGATGATAAATTATTTCTGAAGACTTAGGGGTGAAACCACATCCAGCTCTTGTGAGTATTATGAGTTCTATTGGCTAAGAGAGAAATGAGAATGAAGAGGTTTCAACTACACATGAGAGCTGAATGGAATAGAATAAGTATTTATTAAGCAACTACTACTGTGTGCCAGCCACTGTGCTGAGTATGTTACAACTATTATCCCATTTTATAATGAATAAAATCCAGCTGTTTTATATGGACTATATAAAGGGAAGACATAGCATATATATTAAAATTGGACTGCATCATTGCTTTTATATTGGCAGTTTTATTTTTAGGTAGTTGTGATTTCATAGGAAACCACACTCCATTTAGAATCCGGATGTCTGCGTTTAAATCCCAGCCCTTGTTAACTGGGTGACCGTGGGCAAATCAATACCCTTCTGTGCCACACTTTTCCTGCCTCTCAAAGGCCTTATGCAACATCTGGCATTTGGGTGTTATGTAGATCAAATTAGATAATGGATGCCAAGTGATTTGTGAAGTGCCATATAAATATTGGCTCTTATTATTATTATTAGTATTTTCAGAAACGTCTAATGCTCAGAACAGATAGTTAAAATTAAGACCTGTCTTTATGATGTATGTCTTTGGTGAATGAGTCTCCTATAAATAGAGCTATTGATGGTACTGCAGTGAAGTACCTCATATGTCAAACACCTGCGTCTGTGAGACAAGTTTAATGCATAGAACGAGCCTTTATTAGGAGCTACAGGATTTTAAGCCCTTGGCACAACCTTTGCTGTTGGTTTTAAAATGTTTGCTGTGGCCCATTCAAATTCTAAATTTAGGATTTTACCTGAGTCAGGCTATAAGGTGACAATGATATTTGCATTACTATTGTTTTCTTACTTACTGCTATCTATCACTTCATCTTCCTCATTTAACAGTAGAGTAGGACAAGAGACTGGCATTTATAGAATGAGGGCTGACTCTGTAAAGCTTAAATTAACTGAAAATCATTCATGGTTATCTATTTTTTTCTGTGATTTGGTCAAATTAATGTATGAAACTTGGTTATCTTATCTGACTATTTTATGGTGAGATAATTGTAATGGAAAGATTTCAAGAGGTCTTCAATTTTGTTTTTTCAATATTACAATGTAATGATTGTGAAAACAATAGTATAACCTCTCAGATCTACTGTTCTTTAAAACATTGGATTAAAGATTATTCATTCTGCTTAAGATTTGATTGTCTACATAATTGTTAGCTGTTGGGTTTTTTTCCATTTCTGAGTGTGAAATGAGGACTTCCTTGGTACGTTTCTTTTTGCCATTTTGTAGGTAGCTTGATTTCAGTCATGTCTAACTCAGTACTCTCCTATTTGTAAACAAGCATGAATCAATCAGTGCTCTGATAAGAGTTTAACTAATAGTGATAAATGGATTAGAGGTTCTCCACTATTATCACATCAAGCAAAGACATAAAGAATGTTCAGGATAATTGTAATGAATTTTAACTGAGGTATCTTCAAAACAGGGATATATAGATATTGTAGATATATAGCATCTGCATGCACGAAAGTATTATAGCAGCACTCCAAGACTGTCTCTCTCAAGGATTTGACCAGCATGGTTCTCTCCTTTCTACCAGACTCATGAATTCTAGATTCCAAACAAGCTTGCTTCTTTTGTGCAAATTCCATAGGCTGTGACCAGGTCTCCTCAACTGATCTTAATGCATTTCATATGCAGTATCATATAGTATCACTATATCATTCATATAATATCACTATATCATTCCTCTTGATCCAATAACTTTTAAGAACCTAGAAATGGGTCAAGGACTTTTTGTACCTAGTTTAAAGACGTCGATTGATCTATGGATTCATTCTAGGTGTCCTCATCTGGTTAATATATCAGGGCATAAAATCCTGTGGACCATGGAGTGGAGGAAGTGATTAATTTCTGCCCTTACAAATAACAAATATCTATGTATGTGAATACTATATACATACATATATATGTGTGTGTGTATGTCTGTGTATATATATATATATATATATATATGTGTGTGTGTGTGTGTGTGTGTGTGTGTGTGTGTGTGTGTGTGTGTGTGTGTATAGTGTGTGTGTGACTTTCACAGTCTTTTAACTCTGAAGTAAATGCCTAATCTAGTTTTATGTTCAAGTTGACATACTATGTGTAAGAAGCTATGAATTATTTATGATGGTAAATGAATTTGTTATAACATATTTATGTACATATAGGTAAACTTGGGCAGCTAGGTGGCATAGTGAATAAGGTGTTAGACCTGGGGGTTAGGAAGACTTCCTTTCTTAAGTTCAAATCGGGCCTCAGACACTTAATAACTATGTGAACCTGAGAAAGTCACTTAAGCCCATTTACATCAGCTTTCTCTTCTGTAAAATGATGTGGAGAAGAAAATGGCAAATCACTCTAGTATCCCTGCCAAGAAAAGCCCAAATGGGATCATGAAGAGTCAAACACAACTAAAAAATAACTCAGCAGTAGCAACAATAGGTAAACTTGGTGTGTGACAATTTAAAAATGAGACTTTTTTGAAAGTGTAATTGCAAGTTGGTTGGCTGAAACTTATATCATATTTCCCAAATAAATAATTATCACTAGGTTTATTGCCCAAGCAGGAAATGAATAATATCTCAGAGTAATACTTTGATATGTGGGGTTTTTCCCAAGGAAAAAATGCATTGCGAATAGGAATTAAAGACTTCAGCAATACAACTCCTGCCCAATATGCCTCTACCCCTTAAACCAATGTGATTCAGGTAGGAGTCTATCTTAAAGGCACCAAGCAGTCCAGCCAAGATAGCCACTCATTGCCCAGTGAGAGAGTAATGCTAATGTAACTGCAGCAAAAGTCACCACATGCTGGCAAAGGAATACTCAGTGCAGGGGTCACATGTCATTTCTATCACCAGTGTTGCAGTAACCAGACACATGGCAGGTAAGTGATTCAGTGAAGGGGCTGGGGCTATAGTCAGAAAGATGGATTTCAAATCTAGTCTCAGACATTTTCTTAGCCATGGACAAATCACTTAATCTCCATTTGCCTCATTTTTGTTATATAAAGTGGAAATAACAATAGCACCTACCTCGTAGAGTTATTGTGAAGATTATAAAGAGCTTCACAAACCTCAAAGCATTGCATAAATGCTAGCTATTACTCTTATTAACATCAGAGTAGCTAGGTGGCACAATGAATAGAGTGCCAGGCCTGGAGTTAAGAAGTCTCATCTCCATGAGGTCAAATCTGGCCCCAGACACTAGCTGTGTGACCTTGACAAATCATTTAACCCTCTTTGCCTCAGTTTCCTCATCTGTAAAATGAACTGGAGAAGGAATGACAAACCACTGCAGTATCTTTGTGAAAACAAACAAAAAAACAACCACAACAAAAGAAGAACAAAAGCCTTCAATGGTGTCTTGTAGAGCAGAACACAACAGCAATAACTCAACACCAGTTGAGTCCTATATCCCCTGAAGCAAGGAGAGACACATTTTCATATTTCTTCTTTAAACAGAGAAGTGTACCTATCAACTGCATATGTTATTAGGATATGCAGAATATTTATCTTTGTAATTTGAAAGTTCCAATTTCAAGGGCTAATTATAAAGGAGACTCCTTTGGGACCATGAAATCCTATATCCCCTGAAGAGTTTGCTGGATTCCATTTTGAAACACCAAGAGTATTCACACAATTCACCTAGTGAAAAGATTATTGAAATATGAATCAGTAAACTTTTTATTCTGTTCCTAATGGCCAAGTCATTGTGATAAAACTTGTGATAAAACTCAAGACTTGTAAGGAAATAGTATCTTCTCCTTGGTTCCATGTATAAAAGGTGTGTACTAATTCTGAAGCTATTTCCAGATTTTTGCCTTTAGCAAAATTTTGCATTTGGATTTGATATATTGCTGATGTAAGTGCAATATTTCTTGGCAATGGAAGTATGAGAGTGAATTGAGAAGTAAAGTAAAGCATATTCTCAAAATGCTGGTTTATTTCTGAAACACAAACAAAAATATTGCCATCTTTATGGGGTAGTTTCACCACATCTCAGACACAATAATAAGGATGAGCAGCCATGCATAAGTTATAGGTAAATGATGTCTTTGAAAAATGGAAATTCATCTCACTCATTGATTCTTCCTTCTGTTTTGTATCGAATTACTAATTGACTCAATGGTTTCCATAAAGTGCCCTGAGTCATAACTGTCAACTTGTCCATATACCCAGAATAAGTATGTAGACAACTAAATGAGCTTTTGAGCGGTCAAGGTTGGGTACAGGGTTTTTTTTTAATATTGGGACAAAGTTTATTGAGTACCATTTCCATCATCTAGTAATGGCATGTTTGGGGCCGATTGTCTGGTTCATTATATATGACCCCCTGTGGATTTTTTACAGAGAAACCTAAAAAAATTATTTTTCTATTTTGTTCTTACCTCCCCTCTCTATTTCCCTCTGTATCTCTTTTGCAGTCACTCTCAGAGTGCTCTCTGTTAAAATAAAAAGGAGAGAGAGAGAGAGAGAGAGAGAGAGAGAGAGAGAGAGAGAGAGAGAGAGAGAAAGGGAAAGAAATTAAGTAAAAACCATCAACATATCCAAAAAATCTGATGCTAAATGTAGTGTCCCACACCCATTCCTTCCCTCCCTTCCCTCCTCTGCTAGGAAGCAAGGAGAGACATATTTTCATATTTCTTCTTTAGACAGAGAAGTGTACCTATCAAGAATTCCTTTATTCCGTGTCCCCATAATTCTTACTCTAGCCATATGTTAACATTTGCTTCCTCTTTCAGGCCTACAAGTAGGCCTTATTTTAGGACTGGCTTTGGCATTGTGGTGAAAGGACATAAAGGCTGGAGAGACTATTAGAAATCTATCTCACAGGGGCAGCTAAGTCGCTCAGTGAGTAGAGCGTCAGCCCTGGAGTCAAAAGGAGCTGAGTTCGGATCCGGCCTCAGACACTTAATGCATGCACAAACAAAAACCTAGCCGTGTGACCTTGGGCAAGTTACTTAGCCCCAATTGCCCTCTAAAATGCAAAAAAAAAAAAAAAGAAATCTATCTCACCTTTCCAGTTATCTCTGTTCTGTATAGTTATCTATTTGTTCCCTTTTGCTCCAGTAGACCTCTAGGCTTTTAATCACCTAAATACATTAAATTTGTTTCTTTGCCTAATTTCACTCACCTTCTAGGCCCAGAATTTCCAGACTTTGGGGTTCCTAAACACCTTGACTTCAACAAACTTGCCTGTCTATAAGCCCTTTTAATATGAATAGAGTTAATTCTTGAGTTTATCATAACTAAGCACACACATACACACTAACAAAGTTAAAATGTTATTTTTCCTAAGATTAACTTTATTTGGTATGTGACTGTTTTGTGTGTTTTGCTAAGACTACTATTTTTGGAGTATTTCAGTTAAATACTGATCACTATTTCCAAATATTCCCCAAATGCCCTTAAAAAGTATGAATACCCTTGCTCTAATATGTCTGCCTCCCTTTGACTCATTGTTAACCCTGCCCTAGCTGCTGTTGAATGACAGCTAAACAATAATTTCTGATACCTGAGTAAGCCTTCCCTATTTACTTCATACCTGACTTTACACCTTAAATCTACATCAGCTATATGCCCAACACAGACTTTGAAAGATAGCATTAATCCATACCTCTTTTTTAAGTCTCAATAAATAATCATACTAGGACTTGATATATTAACCTACTTCTCTTAGCCATGATTGGGGGTCAAGGACGAATTAAGTTGATTAATTTTTAAATTCCATTAGATATTTGATATTATAGTTTGTTTTGATTTTTTTTTACATTAAATGATTAGATATATTATACATCTGTAAAGCCAAGAAGTGCAGCTTTCCAGAGGACTTCTCCTGTGAAAAGCTACAAGGTTCTGTTTACATAGTATAGTAAACTCTCTATTCAGTAGTAAACTAAGACAAAACATGGACAGAAATCAAAGTACAGAATTCACAATGCTATGGCATAACAACTTATCACTGAAATGGTCACATAGTTTTCACCAAAGTGGTCAAATAGTTTTTTTTTTTGTTTTGTTTTGTTTTGTTTTAAAGCAATTGGGGTTAAGTAACTTGTTCAAGGTTACACGGCTAGTCATTATTTATGTATGGTTGTTCATTTTCTGAGGCCAGTTTCGATCCTGGGTCATCCCAACTCCTAGGCCAGTGCTCTTACTCACTGTGCCGCTGGTCAAATAGTTTTAAGCAAAAGATATCATTCATTAGGTACTTAACTCAATCATCCTGAAAGAGGCAAGCCTCCTTAAGGGACACAAAGTACAATCATTCAGTAAGTCCTTAACTCAATCATCCTTAAAGAGGTTTGCCTCCTTAAAAGACACAAAGTACAAAGGTCAAAGTTCTCCACCTCTAGTTCACAATGTCTTAATCTTTCAGTCAAAAGGTCTTCTTTCTTCTTAATTGAGGATTAGTTTCCAGTTATGCTTAATTCAATCACCCTAAAGAGGTACAGGATCCAGAGTACAAATTCCTCCCACTTCTAGGCCACAGTAAATCATGATCTTCTCAGTTTGCATTAAATACCCAAGAAGAGGTCTTTTTATCTTGACTCAAGGCTGGCTCTCAGCTTCCATGGTTCCTTTTCCATGAGTTCAGCTCCTGCCCAAATCTATCTGTCACCTGGATTCAAAGGCAGGCAGCTCTCAGCTCTTTGTCAAGCCCCTCGTCCAGTTCTTCTTCCATATTGAAGTTCACAGTGTCCAGTCAACCTCAAGCCCTTCACAGTTTCTGTTCCTGGGAAGACAAAGCTTAACAGAGCCACAATACCATTCATAAACATCATTGGCACCATCATCAATTCATTTTTTTTCCTGTGAAATCAATATAGACCCACAAACAAGGTCTGAGAAGTCAACACAAATCATCAGCATAGTCCCAGGACCTCTGAAGACATCAATAAGACCCTCCTTTAAGGACTTCTGCAAACATACAACAAGAAAATCCTCTTTCAGGGCTTCTGAACCAGCAGTGAGGTCCCAGGGCTTCTGAAACAAAGCAGTCTTTTATCAGCAGATGAATCTGACAAAATAACAACAAAACAGACAGACAAAGTACCAGTGCCACAGCCATACTTCCTCCCGGTTCTCTTCTTTTCCAGCCTGGGCTTCTCCTTATATATATATATGATCATTAAGCTCCTCCCTGTTTCGTCCTTTCCTGTTGCATTAGTAATAGGAGTTCCCAAGTTCTTTACACTTACCTAAAGACTTAATATAATCATGGGCAAGAAGCTTGAACTGAAACAAGGTAAATTGTCCTGACAAGGTCATTTATGTGTATATAATGGGAGACAAAAATTTCCAACTAAATTCTTTTTGACTAGTTTTGTGAAAATCTTGCTTTTTTAAAAGACTGCATATTTTATCTTATTCCTGGCCATATCAGCACATAAGAAATGAACTTCAGTATTGTTGTACCAGAAATTAAGTTCCAAGGAAGGAAAATGTCTCAATACCAAAGTGACACAGCTTTTTTTTGTTTTTACCAAAACCAATGAGGGTTGTGTTTTAATTGACTGTGCATATTTGTTACGACAGTTTTGTTTTTTCATTTTGAAAAATTTCACTGGGGTGATAGTGGAGAGGGAGACATATGTATTTGTTAAATGAAAAACAATATAATTTTAAAAGTAATGTGACCCCAGTAGTTCTGGTATCAAACCAAAAGGATAATTATTGACTAAGTTCATAATTCTACCAGTTGGCAGATGGAAAGAAGAGGCATTAATGGAATTCTTCAAAAATGCCTGTAAAGAATATTAAAGGAGCAACACATAAACCATGTGCCACTATAACTTGACTGTGTCATTGATGAGTCCCACCTAGCTCTAGCTTCTCAGATCCACCTTGCAAAACTTTAACAATAGCAATAATGTGTCAAATGACTTGAGTTCACCAGTGGTGAAAACTCAGCCACTTACACTTTCTCCTATTGTGTGGAAATAACAGTAGAGATGAAACAACTTCTGGCTGCCCTTACAGCCTAGGCCTCTTGTCTTCCCTAATGTGCTAATAGAATATCTGTTGAAGCCCTGGGTACCAAAAAAGTGCAATTTATACTTAGACATAATGGATATATAGTAGAGCTTGGGTGTTTTGTGATGTTTTATTAATAATGTTTCATATATGTAATAACACTTTACAGAAATTTAGGGAGTTGGGTTATTTACATTTTAACACATTATTACTACTTAACATTTCTAATATTATAACCATTAACTAGAAGGGAAAATGGACCCTGACAGGTCAGATGACTTGTCTGTGTCACACAGTTAAGTGCCAGAGGAGGGACTGTGACAAATGTCTTTGGATTCTAAATCCACAGCTCTTTCTAGTAGTATACTACTGTTATATTTAAATTAAATCTCTTAGAGATTTAAAATCAAGTAATATATTTCCCAAGAACTTTAATGGATTTATGACTTTCCATTTTCTTTGACTGACATAACCACTGTGTGTTCTGTCCAAACTACTTGGAAAATAGTGTTCATATTCAGTGGTTTTCCTTCAGAGCTTCCAGCAGTTTTGTTTTATGAACATTTGTCTTTCAGTTGACACTGTTTTAAAGGTTGGGTGTGATTTCTTGTCTATAGTGAAGAATAATAATGTGAATGACACAGAAGAGTTATAGTACCAAAGGCATCACTGTTTTCCACTTGCTAATAAGAAACCTTGTTTTATGTTAAATTGTTTATTATTGCATAATTTTCTTTCCTGAGATTGTATGAAAAAGAAATAAGCATGATATAATGAAGACTGTCTATGTTTTTGTTGTTTCATACATTTAACATGTACACTGAATAGATAGAGAACTGAAATTGGAATGTTAGACCTGAGATTAAGTTTCTCCTCAGAGACTTAATGTCTCTGGGGCTCTGGGAAAGTCACAACCAATCTCAGTCTCAGTTTCCTCATTTATAAAATGGGGATAATAATAGAATATAGCTCACAGGGTTGTTATGATGATCAAATAAGATATTATATGTAAAGTGTTATGCGAACCTTAAAGCTCTGCATAAATACTAGCTAGCTATTATTAAAATAGTCACTTGATGGGCTTGAACCTAAATCTGATCACTTCTGATTGTGAACTAAGATAAAATGCTTCTCAAGCACTATATATATACATAGTAACAGAGAACATTTCTATGTAGGCAGTGTACTTGGGTAATGTATATACATAGAAACAACCAAAACTAAGGGAAAAAATGTGATAATCTGTTTTCAGTTCAATCATTATGAAGGAGTTCAATCCTTGCTGTGGAAGTGAAATAAATAAACCTCTACTTGGTTGGTGCTACATTTTTTTTTTTTTTTTGGCTAGAAGTCTGGATCACGGTATGAGTGCATCTTGGGAATTCAGAATCCCTCTTCCTTTTTTTTTTTTAAACAAATACTTTATTAACTTCTGTTTTACATCATTCATTTCCGCCAGATTTTGAGTTACAATCATTTTCCCCCCATTATTCCCCTACCCAACCTCCCAGAATAGCAGTCCCACAAGATATCGCTTCCTCCAATCTGCTCTCTCCCATACCCCATCGACTTTTCCATTAGAGGAAGGTGAATCTTTGTGTCCCAATGCCTGCACATCTTATCTCCCTATTACAAGCAAAAGAGTATTAATAATAGTATTTATATATATTTGAAACATTTAATGTTACGACCTCGAATTTCAGATCCATTTCCTTCCTCCCTTGTCACCCATTCCTTCTTGGGAGATAAGTAATTCAGTATATGTTGTACATGTCTAGCTATGCAAAACATTATCATAGTAGATATATTGTACAAGGCTGCTTATAATTCCCTCCCACTCATCCCACCCCCCACCTGGTCCATTCCCTACATGATCCTGTCCCTCTTCTATAGTGGGTACTTCCAACCTCCCCTCACCCCAAGGATGCCCTCCCATCCATCATCCCTCCTCTCATCCCCCTTCCCCCTATCCTGCTGCAGGTTGAGATATCCCATTTAGTATGTATGCCATTTTCTCCCTGAACCAAATTCAATGTGAATGTGGTTTTGCCTTTTTAGCCTTCCTTATTCTCCCCCTCCTTTGCAACCACTTCCCCCCCTACATGAGATAGTTTACCCCACCATGTCTCTCCCCATCTCCTCTTGCCACTTTCCTCTCTCACCTCATAATTTCATCCCTTGAGTATTCTCCCTTCCCAACAAATTCAACTTATGCCCTGTATCCATATATAACTGTAACCATATACACACATTCACATATGTATTCATATGACCACACCCCCTTCTTCCATTATTTTCATAGTGAGAAAGATATCATCAGTCACAGTTATTGCTTTTCCATATAGGAATGTAAATAGTTCAACTTTGCTAAGTTCCTTTTGATTTCTTTTCCCTGATTACCTTCTCAGGCATCTCTTCCTTCTTGTGTCTGGGTGTCAAATTTTCTATTCAATTCTGGTTTTTTCCTCGAGAATGCTTGAAAGTCCTCTATTCCACTGAATGACCATATTTTCCCCTGAAACAAAATACTCAGTTTTGCTGGGTAGGTGACCCTTGGGTCATTCCCAGTTCTTTTGCCCTCTGGAATATCATATTCCATGCCCTTCGATCCCTCAGTGTAGAAGCTGCCAGGTCCTGGGCTATTCTGATTGTGTTTCCACAATATTGAAATTGTTTCTTCCTGGCTGCTTGGAGTATTTTCTCCTTGATCTGGGATTCTGGAACCTGGCTATAATATTCCTGGGAGTTTTCTTTTGGGGATCTTTTTCAGGAGGTGATCTGTGGATTCTTTCAACCTCTATTTTACCCTCTGGATCTAAAACATCAGGGCAATTTTCCTTGAGAATTTCTTGAAGGGTGATTTCTAGGTTCTTTCTTTGGTCATGGCTTTCAGGTAGTCCAATAATTTTTAGATTGTCTCTCCTGGATCTATTTTCCAGGTCAGTGGTTTTTCCCATGAGATATTTCACATTGCCTTCTAATCTTTCATTTGTTTGGATCTGCTTAACAGCATCCTGATTTCTCATAAAGTCATTAGCTTCCATTTGCTCCAGTTTACCTCTGAAGGAATGAATGTCCTCAGTGAACTTTTAAGATTCTTTTTCCATCTGGCAAATTTGACTTTTTAAGGCATTCTTCTCCTCATTGCCCTTTTGGGCCTCCTTTGCCATTTGAGCCAGTCTATTTTTTAAGGTGTTGTTTTCCTCAGTCAGGCTGTTGACCCTCATTTCATATTTTTCCTGCATCCTTCTCATTTCTCTTTCTAATTTTTCCTCCACTTCTCTTATTTGATTTTTAAAGTCCTTCTTAAGGTCCTCTATGGCCTGCAACCCGCTCATGTTTTCCCTGGGGCTTTTGGAGCAGGACTTCTGACCTCACAGTCCTTTTCCCGCTCAATGCCCCCAAAATAGGAGTCTAGGGTTGCATTTTTCTGTTTCCTTTGCCTTGGCATGTTGCCACTTAATTACTTGACTTTTGGGTTTGTTGCCACACTATGGCTTTAAGGCCAGCTAGAGGAATTTTCGTCCCGAACATGTGGGGGGCAACTTCCGTTTCTGGCAAGCTGTAAACCCACCCACAACTTCCACCCTAGATCACAATCCAGATCCAGGGAGGTTAAAGCAAAGAGCGATTACCCCCCAAGACTGATCGCTGGATCTCCCCACGATTTGTAGGCTGGGAGCCGGAAATGCCTATGAAAAC